>OY740806.1:30525165-31087237 GCA_963514005.1 Raja brachyura | reverse complement strand
TATGACTCTATGACACCATGATCATGACAAATAATTTGGTTATTATCACGTTGTTATGTAAACCACCCTGCAAATCTCACATGCAGGGCCCCAGTGAGACCACACCCGGAGTGTTGTGTGCAGTTTTGGCATCCAAATTTGAGGAAGGGCATTCTTGCTATTGAGGGAGTGTAGCGTATGTTCACAAGGTTAATTCCCGGGATGGCGGGACTGTCATATGTTGATAGAATGGAGCAGCTGGGCTTGTACACTCTAGAAGGATGAGAGGATATCTTATTGAAACATTTAAGATTATTAAGGGTACACAAAATGCTGGAGAAACTCAGCGGGTGCAGCAGCATCTATGGAGCGAAGGAGATAGGCAACGTTTCGGGCCGACAAAACATACAAACACCACAAACTGGAATCAGGTTGCCCTTAGAATTACTTCCTTAGAAGTCTGAAGTGCTTGAGTACAAGACTGAGGATATTTGGTATGTCGCCAGAATACTCTCTTAGAATTCTGTAGGCGGGGGGGGCGGTACGGTGGCGCAGCGGTAGAGTTGCTGCCTTATAGCTCCAGAGACCCTGGTTCGATCCTGACTATGGGTTCTGTCTGTATTGAGTTTGCACGTTCTCCATGTGACTGTATGGGTTTTATCCGGGTGCTCCGGATTCCTCCCACACTCCAAAGACATGCAGGTTGGTAGTTTAGTTGGCTTCGGTAAAGATTGTAAATTGCCCCGTGTGTGTGTGTGTGTGTGTGTGTGTGTGTGTAGGCTAGAGTTAGTGTAGGGGAATGTTTCGGGTCGAGACCCTTCTTCAGTTTCTTTCACAAGAGGTAGATATTTAACAACAGGAATTCTTTGCCTCTCCTACATCCTATTTTCTATCTCTTCATTTTCAGTCGCATCACCCATTATTTGTCCACAATTTGAAAAGTTGCTCTTCAACAAATGCACAGGACAGCACAGTGGCGAAGCTGGTAGAACCGTTACCTCACGGCATCAGAAAACTAAGTTCGATCCTCACTTTGGGTGCTGTCTTTGCGGAGTTTGCACACTCTCCCTGTGACTGGGTGAGCTTCCTCCGGGCGCTCTGGTTTACTCCCACAACCCTAAAAACGGGTGGTTTGTCGGATAATTGGCCTTTATAAAATTGCCCTTATTGTGCAGGGAGTGGATGAGAAAGTGGGATAATACAAAACTAGTGTGAGCGGGTGACTGATGGTCGGCACGGACTCGGTGGGCCAAAGGACCTGCCTCCATGCTGTATCTCTAAGCTAAACTAAACTAAGACAGACACAAAGTGCTGGAGTAACTCAAGGGGTCTGGCAGCATATTGGGAGGACATGAGTAGGTAATGTTTCAGATCAGAACCGTTCTTCAAACAAAGCTAAAACTGTGTGCTGAAAATGGAAAATATTCCTGATTGAGACTCACTTAAGAGGCCAAGTGCCGACAATAAGCAATATCATTGACAAAACTGTAGACTTTCAAAAGTTCATTTTTTTATTATTAAGGTGAATTCAACAATTATTTATAAATCACTTCATTGCATCGATAAACTGTGTAATATATGCCTTATAGTAGATATCCACCATGGCTTTATCTTAAAGGACAATATAACCTATATGTTCTTCAGGCTGCAAATCCTGTTTCTGCAAATCTTCATTACATGGTCTTTGTCTTAAAAGATTTCTGCCTTTGGTATCACGCTAAGATTGTCTAGAATTGTGCAATGTCCTGCATTAACAAACATCAACAAAGTTCATTATGACACAAAAGAAAAACAAAGAAACCACAGCATTCAATAAAAGTTGCCATTTTGGATGAACCGTGCTGTTTGTGAGTGAACCAATGCACTTTCGAGACAGGGGGGCAAAGCGAAGGGTATTTTTATGCTGGATAACTTCACTGAGGATTGATTGGATGCAAACCAACTAACATGATTACAGAGTGGTTCAGCGAATGATTATTCCAAAAGTCTGAATGATAGCCTTGATTTCTTTCCTTTCTTCAGCTTTCATCAGCTGTGTTAATATTGTCATTATGAATTTTCAAACTGAGGAATTCATATGATAATATCACTTCTATGTTTACAACACTATGGCATAAAGCTAACTAGAACACCAATTAATATGAACAGGACATCATCTGCTGATTTAAGTCAGATTGATAGTGTGCTGCACCCCAAATCAAGGGAAGCAACACTTTCTCATAAACTAAAAGATGATTAATCATTTGGTTGATAGGATTCCCTTAGAAAATACATCAACGATTCAATATAAATGTTATTGCCAAAAAACGAAAGGTGACATTTACTTTAGATTTTTTTTGATGAGTTTTGCAGCTTTACTATATGAGAAAAACAATAAAGTTGGGAGTTAGCTGTTATTAATTCCCATCTAAGTGCAGATTATTTAGTGAAGTGTAGGTTATTGACCTATTATTCCAGTAGACACTTGCTCTACGTCTCAGAATGGAATAGATATTTTAAAGCAACATAAGTCGTAGAGATGTTTTTATTTTAAAAGTGGAGGGATAAGGATGATGAGGATTCTTTTGTATTTATTATTACCACGGATGATTTGTTGGTCACGCAACTGGAAAAGATCGACATTATCCGCAGATAATCAGCAACGCAGAGGGCTATCTGATTTTGCCTCCATGCTGAAGAGGTTGAATATACAGTTTATGATAACATTGGGCTCCTGCTACAGAAACGACAGAGAAAGTATAATGGACAAGGAAGTATAATTGCATGAACACGCCAATTCGATCAAACTCACTGAATGAGTGAATATTAAGGAAAGACCTGAGGTGGCTGCAGTTTTGACATATATCTGGTATTCTAAAGGGGTTTCTGAACGGGAATAGAGTTGCAAAGACCAACAAGGATAGGAATGCTGTCTCCTGAATGTATTTGTGCTGGGTTCAGTTTGGGACCCGAGACAGTGGGAGTGGGCCAACAATGTGAAGTTTCTATCATTGAGGAAATACAAGTTCCGATAAGACTCATTCCTACAGAATGTTTGATGCTGCACCGTGAGAGGCTGTTGGAAAAGTGTTTTTGGAATAGGTTGGTTGAGAGACAGCTTTTAATTCCGTTTATAACCCTGGCACAGTGACGAGGAGCAGGAGCATACAGCCAAACACTTGCAGTGGCTTGGAGCTAATGCCAGGTGCAGAGTTTGTAGTCGTGACTGTTGTTCTGGTGGTGCCGGCTGTCGTATTCATGTACATGGTAGTGTTCATGGGTGTAGTCATGTTGTCATAAACTGTGAAAGACAAAACAATTGATTACATGATGAGTTTTTTTAGTTTGAACACATTTCAAATATAGCATTGTCCTATTGACCGCAAATTATGCAAGTGTGATGGTAAATTCAAACGGAGTCCCTTGGGTCGCGGGCGGCACGGTGGCGCAGCGTTAGAGTTGCTGCCTCACATCGCGAGAGACCCAGATCCGATCCTGACTCTGGGTGCTGTCTGTGCGGAGTTTGTACGTTTTCCCTGTGACCGTGCTGGTCTTCCCTTGGCGCTCCAGTTGCCCCTCACACTCCAAAGACGTACATCTTTGTGGTCAGTGAGGACTAAGGGAGCCTGTTTCCGCACTGTATGTCTAAGGACTAAAGTTCACCATTTGATGAAGTGATTACATCCAATGATCTAGCAGCCAGATTTCAATTCTGCAAGGATGGGATGGGTTCTGCTGGGAGTTGGAATGGACCTGATGGGCTGAAAGGTCTCCTTCAATGTCATAGTAAGAATCTATGCATGGAGACACAAGGAAGTGCAGAGAGGGAGAAGGCAAGGGTTATTTGAAGTTAGAGAAATCAATATTCATACCAAAGCGAAATATGAGGTGCTGTTCCTCCAATTTGCACTGGGCCTCACTCTGACAGTGGAGGAGGCCCAGGACAGAAATGTCAGTGTGGGAATGGGAGGTGAAGTTATAGTGTTTGGCAACCAAGAGATCGCGTAGGCCTAGGTGGACTGAATGGAGGTGTTCAGCAGTTAGTTTTATGGTTAGTCTCTGAGCTTTTGGATTTGGGATGAAAGTAAGCTGTGTAGGAAGGGACTGCAGATGCCGGTTTACACCGAAGAGGGACACAAAAAGCTGGAGTAACTCAGCTGGACAGGCGGCATCTCTGGGTAGAAGGAATGGGTGACATGCCGGGTCGAGACCCTGCTTCAGACTGAAGACAAGCATTTCTTACTATTTGTAGCAGCAATTCTTGGAGTGTAACAATGAGCGGAGGCTACAGAAAAACACATATAATGGCATGAAGGTATTAACACTTGCTGTGATCTTACCCATTGGAGTGTAGGTCATGTTCATAGTGGTAGCTGTGTAAAGACAACACATTGTCACATAAACATTTTACTTTGAATACATTTCAAATACAGAATTGCTTTTACCTTGCCCAATATATATATAAAATGAAAAGTTTCATCTTGACCACTTCCTGTCTGCGCTATATATTGATTTTAGAGAAAACGCTACCATATATCGCTATGATTTTTGGCCATCTTACCCACAGTCCTCCTCCGCTGTACAGGCCCCGAGGATTATTCCCATCGATAAAAATTAAAAACGTTATGAGTGTTTAAAAGACCTTGACATCCTCTCGCCTGTCAATCACCGCGATGGTAATGCCCCTGGGGGGGGGGGGGGGGGGGGGGGTAGGGGGCAGGACTATAAAACTCCGGATGCCTGGACTTAACTCAGCCACTCTGCAAGATCATGAGGGAGAGGCCACGGCTCTCATTCTAAGCTGAAAATTAACTGAACTGTAAGTCTGTAATGTACGTGCAATAAATGATTTGTTATTGATGACAACGCCATGAGTTGTTTGGCCTGCTGCCCCCCCCTGTGCTTGAAACTGCAATGCTTATTAGGTCCGACTGTGATTGGAAGGAATAAATGCTTATAAGTCCGACTGTGTTTGATTCAAAAGTCACGTTCATTTCGTGACTTCCGATTAGTGGACAGGTCACGCTGATTGCATAATTTCCGGTGAGTGCAGAGGTCACGCTGATTGCGGAAATGCCGCTGACTGCGGAAGCCCCAAAGTGGAGAGGCCGCGCTCAGCCGTGTGTTCAAGAAAGTTCACTGTCATATATTTGGTGTGTGAGTCAGTGAGTGTGTATGTCTTTGTGTGTGTGCGTGTGTGCGTGTGCGCGTGTGTGTGTGTGTGTGTGTGTGTGTGTGTTTCTGTGTGAGTGTGTGTGTGTTTCTGTGTGAGTGTGTGAGTGAGTGTCTGTGAGTGTCTGTGAGTGTGTGTGTGTTTGTGAGCGTGTGTGTTTGTGAGTGCTTGTGAGTGTGTGTGTTTGTGAGTGCTTTTGTGTGTGTGTGTGTGCATTTGTGTGAGTATGTGTTTGAGTGAGTAAGTGTGTGTGTGTGTGGTCTCAGTGACTGAGCTGTCAGCCCAAGAATCCATTTGGCCCACAATGTCCATACTAGCCCTTTGGAAACCAGTCCCTTTGGCCCACAGCACCATGCTAATGCTCTAGCATGCAATTAGTCGCCTGGGGTGGGTGCCGCTGAAGAGCCTGAACATTCAGTTTGTGATCATTCAGGCCCCATGTTACAGAAACGCTAAATAAATTATAATAAATTAAGTAATTGATTAACAATTGAGTTACTCCAGCATTTTATTGGTTCACCTGCTTGATCAATGGTGTTTTATCATTAATGTTTTATTATTATTAACGTTTAGCATTTTCTGAGTCATTCGTAACTGTCACTGTATGTCATGTTGTTACATGTTGCGGGCGGAGCACAAAGGCAAATTCCTTGTATGTGAATACTTGGCCAATAAACTTACTTACAAAACTTCATCAAATTTACCATAATCGCTGAATGAATATTTAGGAATATTTGAGAACTTGTACTACACTACAATGTGTAGGAAGGAATTGTTTACACCGAAGATAGCCACATAGTGCTGGAGTAACGGGTCAAGCTGTATGAGTGGAGGGAATGGAAAGGCGCGCACTCATCTCTCCCACCATCCCACCCCACTTTCCCCTTCCCCTCCATCCCGTTCCACCTACATCCCTTTCTCCGGCCTCACATTTCACTCCTCTTCTCTCCTAATCTCACAACCGACTGATTCCTGGGATGTCAGGACTTTCATATGAGGAAAGACTGGATAGACTCAGCTTGTACTCGCTGGAATTTAGAAGATTGAGGGGGGATCTTATAGAAACTTACAAAATTCTTAAGGGGTTGGACAAGCTAGATGCTGGAAGATTGTTCCCGATGTTGGGGGAGTCCAGAACAAGGGGTCACAGTCTAAGGATAAGGGGGAGTTCCTTTAGGACCGAGATGAGGAAAACATTCTTTACACAGAGAGTGGTGAGTCTCTGGAATTCTCTGCCACAGAAGGTAGTTGAGGCCAGTTCATTGGCTATATTTAAGAGGGCGTTAGATGTGGCCCTTGTGGCTAAAGGGATCAGGGGGTATGGAGAGAAGGCAGGTACGGGATACTGAGTTGGATGATCAGCCATGATCACATTGAATGGCGGTGCAGGCTCGAAGGGCCGAATGGCCTACTCCTGCACCTATTTTTCTATGTTTCTATGTAACCTTTTGCCTCCTTTCCATCTCTGGTCTTTGTCCACTTGTGTCCACCTGTCACTCGCTTGCCTTTGTCCCACCTCCACCTCTCTTCCAGCTTTCTCCACCCCCCCCCCCCCCCCCACCGTCCCACAACTACAATCACTGATGAAGGGTCCCAGACATGAAACATCACCTATCCATACCTTCCAGAGATGCTGCTTGACCCACTGAGTTACTCAAGCGTTTTGCGTTTTACTTACGAATGTCTTATGCTTAGAAGTGAACCTTTTGGAAGTGGTAGTTTGCTAGTTTGGTAACAAAAACGTTTTGTATTGTTTATAACAGCAATTCTTGGAGAGTAACAAGGAGCAGAAACTACTGACGAAGGGTGTCATGACCCGAAACGTCTCCCATCCCCTCTGTCCTGCCCTGCTAAGTTGTATCTATCTTCGGTGTAAACCAGCATCTGCAGTTCCATCTTACATAAGAAAATCCATGCCATGGCTTGAAGCTGCTAGCATTATCAGTGACCTTACCTGTCATGTTAGTTGGACTGGTGGTCATTGGCTTCACTGTGTGGAAAGACATCACATTGTTACATAATCATTTTACTTTGAATACGTTTGAAACATAACTTTTTGTTTTTATTGAGCACAACAATATAAACACAATGCTCAGCCCAACATTATTGTCTCTCAATTCCCCATCGACGAAAGTGTTCCTTTTCTTTTCGTTAGGTTTTAATTCAGTTTGTGAACAAACATTTGTGCTGCTTGTCGAACCAGAAATCCATGAACAATCATCTCTTCCAGGGGAACAATGATCTCACTTTGCTACATTGATCCTCAATGTCTTTGTTGGGGAATAATAGACCAGATTCCAATTATTATTGTCAGCAATAGCACCGACATGCTTTCGGTATCTCGATTTCTATCGCGGGTGGCACGGTGGCGCCGCTGTGGAGTTGTTGCCTCACAGCGCCAGAGGAGTGGGTTCGATCCTGACTATGGCTGCTGTCTGTGCGGAGTTTGTACATTCTCCCTGTGACCACATGGCTTTTCGTTGGGAGATTTCCGGTTTCCTCCCACACTCCAAAGACATTATACAGGTTTGTAGGTTAATTGGATTTGGTTAAAAAAAATAGTAAATTGCCCCTAGTGTGTAGGATAGTGTGAGTGTACGGGGTGATCACTGGTCGGCGTGGACCCGGTGGGCCTGTTTCCCCGCTGTATCTCTCAACGTGTTTGGAGTTTGCATGTTCTCCTTGCGACCATGTGGGTTTCCTTTGGGTGCTCCAATCTCCTCCTCACGTCCCAAAGACATGAGGTTTTGTAGGTTGATTGGCCCCTTAGTGTGCAGGGAGCGATCACGGAAGTGGGATAACATAGAGCTGGTGTGAACGGGTACGCAAAATGCTGGAGAATCTCAGCGGGTGCAGCAGCATCTATGGAGCGAAGCAGATAGGCAACGTTTCGGGCCGAAACCCTTCTTCAGGCTCAAATTGCTGCACCCGCTGAGTTTCTCCAGATTTTGCCTACCCTCGATTTTCCAGCATCTGCAGTTCCTTCTTTAACAACATAGTGTGAACAGGTGATCGGTGGTCGCATGGACTGGTTGGGCTGAAGGGCCTGTTTCCATGCTGTATCTTTCGATCAATCAATAACTCAATCATCGCGTGCTCCATGTAAAGGGACCTTCAACAAAACACAGTGGGTCAGGTCTGTGGAGGAAATGGACAGGTGAATGTTGGTGTCAGGGGCCCTTCATCAGGTTGAAAGAGAAAGTGTTGTTCCTCTGAACTGTGTGACGTGGGACAGGAAAGGAAATGCAGTAACTGCCTGAATTTTTCTGCTAGAGCAGGAGAGAGGGAGTAAGCTGGTAATTGCTATAATTTTATAATCCCTTAAAAGACATAAGCAAGTGCAGTTAAAATAACAATAAAACATTTCTTATCATACTATAACGCTCAATTACTTGAGTGAAAATGAAAATAAATCTTACTTTGCTTGAGGGTTATGTTCTTGACATAAGTTCCATTCATCGTGTAAACATATGCCCTGCACAAAGATAGAAACACATTCATGTTAAAAGTCCTTTCTCACAGTTGCATTAGTTTAGGTCTCACTGCTGCAGAAAAGATGCCCTTATGCTGGATAGTATAGATGTGAAGAGGATGTTCCCACTAGTGGGAGAGTCCAGGACTGGAGGTCATGGCCTCAGAATAATAGGACATGCTTTTAGAAAGGAGATGAGGAGGAATTTCTTTAGTCAGAGGGTGGTGAATCTTTGGAATTCATTGCCACAGACGTCGGTAGAGGCCAGGTCAATGGATATTTTTATGGCAGAGATTGATAGATTCTTGATTAGTACAGGTGTCAGGGGTTATGGGGAGAAGGCAGGAGAATGGGGTTGAGAGGGGAAGATAGATCAGCCATGGTTGAATGGTGGATTAGACTTGATGGGCGGAATGGCCTAGTTCTTCTCCTATCACTTATGAACTTATGAAACTGGAAAGAGTGCAGAGAAGATTTATGAGGATGTTGCCAGGACTTGAGGGGCCTCTGCCCATGGGACAGGTTGGGCAGGCTGGGACTTTATTCCTTTCCAGCGCAGGAGGCTGCATGGTGATATTATAAGGGTGTATAAGATCATGGGGGGAAATGGATAGGGTAAATGCCGGAGTAGGGGTATCAAGATACAGAGGACATAGGTTTAAACTGAGCGAGAAAAGATTAGGAACCTGAGGGGCAACTTTGTCACAGAGGGTGGTGGGTATATGGAACGAGCTGTCAGAGGAAGTAGTTAAGGCAGGTACTATAACATTTGAAGACATTTAGACAGATACTTGGATACAAAGCTTTAGAGGGATATGGACCTATATTCCCAGGAACACAGGTTCTGTACCGATTTAATTAAGGGAATAGATAGGGTGAATACAGAGTCTGTAGAAGGGTTTCGGCCCAAAACGTTGCCTATTTCCTTTGCTCCATAGATGCTGCTGCACCTTCTGAGTTTCTCCAGCATTTTTGTCTACCTCAGAGTCTTATTCCATGGGCAGGGAAATCAAGAACCAGAGGACTTAGGTTGAAGGTGAGGAGGGAAGGATTTATAGAAACTAAAGGCAAGTTTTTCACTTTTTCTCCTATTTTAATTTCCCATTTGTTTCCAGAGCATTTAATTGATTTATAACCAATGCTCCATCGGAATAATAATTTTTAATTGAATTTATTGTCAATGTTCAGATTAAGGTAATAACATAGTTGAGGCCGGGACTGTCCCAACGTTTAAGAAGTGTTTGGTAGGGTGGGTTTAGAGGGATATGGGCCAAACGCAGGCAGGTGGGACGAGTATAGATGGGGCATGTTGGTCAACGCGGTAAGTTGGGCCGAAGAGTCTGTTTCCACGCTGTATTACTGATCAGGGACATTCAGTGATTCAATGCATGTCAAGGGGAAACTACTTATAAGAATATAGAACGCAAGGCATAGAACAGTGCAGCACATGAACAGGCCCTTCGGCCCCCAATGTCCATACTGAACATGATGCCAAGTGAACCTTATCTCCACTGCCTGCATGTGATCCATATCCCTTCCATCGACTCCATCTACACCTCACTCTGCCTCCGCAAGGCCAGCAGCATAATCTAGGACAAGTCGCATCCTGGCCACTCCCTATTCTCCCCTCTCCCATCGGGCAAAAGGTATAGATGTGTGAAAATCCACACTTCCAGATTCAGGGACAGTTTCTTCCCAGCTGTTATCAGGCAACTGAATCATTCTGCCACAACTGGAGAGCGGTCCTGAAATACCATCTACCTCATTGGGACCCTCGGACTATCTTTGATCAGACTTTACTGGCGTTACCCTGCACTAAACATTATTCCCTTATCTTATATCTTAGGTCTTTATTCTTTGGAGCGCAGAAGGTTAAGGGGGGACTTGATTGAGGTCTTTAAAATGATGAAAGGGATAGACAGAGTTGACGTGGATAAGCTTTTCCCATTGAGGGTAGGGAAGATTCAAACAAGAGGGCATGACATGAGAATTAAGGGACAGAAGTTTAGGGGTAACATGAGGGGGAACTTCTTTACTCAGAGAGTGGTGGCTGTGTGGAATGAGCTTCCAGCAGAAGTGGTGGAGGCAGGATCGATTTTAACATTTAAAAGTAAAGTGGATAGGTATATGGACGGGAAGGGAATGGAGGGGTATGGCCTGAGTGCAGGTAGATGGGAGTAGGGGAAAATAAATGGTCGGCACGGACTGGAAGGGCCGAGAAGGCCTGTTTCCGTGTTGTAATTGTTATATGGTTATATGGTTATACACTGCAAATGGCTCGATTGTGATCACGTATAGTCTTTCCGCTGACAGGTTATCATACAACAAAAACTTTTCACTGTACCTTGGTACATGTGACAATAAACTAAACTGAACTTCCCTGCAGATCCACGTGCCTATTCAAAAGCCTCTGAAGTGGTGCGGCACGGCGGCGCAAGGGTAGAATTGCTGCCATACAGCGCCAGAGACCTGGGCTCGATCCCGACTATGGGTGCTGTCTATACGGAGTTTGTCCACACTCCCCGTGACCACGTGGGTTTTCTCCGAGATCTCCGGTTTCCTCCCACACTCCAAAGACGTACAGGTCTGTAGGTTAATTGGCTTGGTATAAGTGTATCTTGTCCCTAGTGTGCCTAGGGTAGCGTTAGTGTGCGGGGATCGCTGGTCGGCACGGACTGGGAGGGCCGAAGGGCCTGTTTCCGCGCTGTATCTCTAAAACTAAGCTAAACTAAATGCCTCTATAATATTTGACCACCACCGTTACATGGGAAGATTAGACAATACCTGATCTTAACATAATCGCTGATGGTAAAAGGTGAAACCCATTGTTCCTTTGCATATGTGCTCCTTATCCCCTTGAATCCATCACAGTCTGTTGCATTGTTTAACCACATCCCCACGGCCGACCCGTTGAAGTAACTGGACAGCACAATCGTTGCGTTCTCGCCAAATCCCGAAACCGTGACTGGGAAAGTGAAAAGAAAAGTTAGTATTTCTCACACGAGTGCAAGGCTGTGGAGTAGAAGCACATGAATGTCAATAAGCGAGTTCAGTATTCCGACTGCGCATGCCCAGGCCATAGGTCATTCGCGATAAACATTCTCGGCAGCTCAGCCACTGCGTGTGTACGGACCTGCGTTTCAACTGTAGTCAGGATCGAACCCGGGTTGAATTGCTACTGGAGTGAGATAATGTAGAACAAGTGCGAACGGGTGACCTCACTACCCTCCCCGTCCCTTAGGGAGGGAGAGAGAGGGGAAAGTGGGGGAGGTGAGGAGGGAGTATGGGGGAGGAGTGGGGGATAGTGGGAGAGGGATGGGAAGAGATGGGGAGAGAGGGACTTCACTGCAGGTCACGGACACCCCGTCTCCGCAAGAAATCCCCGGCGCTAGGCCAATGCCGGAGTAACTCAGCGGGTCAGGCAGCATCTCTGGCGAGAAGGATTGGATGACGTTTCGGTTCGAGACCCTTCTTCAGATTTTAGTTTAGATTATTGTAGTCACGTGTACCGAGGTACAGTGAAAAGCTTTTTAATTGCGTGCTATCCTGTGGGCGGAAAGCCTGTACACGATTACAATCAAGCTGTCCACAGTATAGATGCACGATCAAGGGAATGACTTAGTGCAAGATAAAGTCCGGTGAAAGATAATTTGAGGGTCTCCAATTAGGTAAATGGTGGGTCAGGACCGCTCTCTAGTTGGTGGTGGGTTGGTTCTCTCGAATCCATATGCCACCCAAGCATCCTTCAGTGTGAAACCTCTCATTTAATTTAATGGTTTCTACTGATTGTCCTGGCTTCTCACATCCACACTTAGACGTCACAAGCCACGTCTATTTACACACATGTTTCTGTATAGAGTGCTTTGGCATTATATTTGGTTCACAAAGGTTACTATAGCATTGCTGGTCTTTATTGCCCATGTAATCCACAACGCAGCCAACACTTGATCACTCTTTTGTCTCCGTTTTTATCTCCAGCCCTGGTCATGAATTCCACCCACCTGCTAATCGACCCCCCCCCCCCCCCCCCCCCCGGGCCTTGTCCCACCCCCCACCTCTCTTTTCCAAGCCTTCTCCCACCTCCTCCAATCAGACTTAAAGAAGTCTCCCGACCTGACCCCTTGATGTGTCGCGGCCCTGTTTCCACCAATCTATCCACCACCACGACTACGGGTGCTGTCTGTACGGAGTTTGTACGCTCTTCACGTGACCCGGGTGGGTTTCCTCAGTGGTACATAGATACAATAGACAATAGGCGCAGGAGTAGGCCATTCGGCCCTTTGAGCCAGCACCAATGTGATCATGGCTGATCATCCACAATCAGTACCCCGTTCCTGCCTTCTCCCCATATCCCTTGATTTCGCTAGCCTAAACTAAACTAAACTAAAATCTGTGGAGGGAAATGGGCAGATTAAGTTGTATATATGTATATAAATTTATGTTGATACATACACACACTGAACTTTTTTTCTCGTTTATGATATTGTTTACAGTGTGCTATGTTTACATATTCTGTTGTTCGATCTGGGATATTTGACAAAAAAAAAAGACTCTTGGCTCTCTTGATATTTTGGGGAAAAATTGTCCACGCCTGTGTTTGCGTGTTCTGTCCTTTCCTGATGGACTTTGGTTCCCATCACCCACAGCTTCACAAGTTACTGGAGTAGAATTAGGCCATTCGGCCCATCGAGTCTACTCTGCCATTCAATCACGGCTGACCTCAGCCTCCAAATCCTGTTTTCCTGCCTTCTCCCCATAACCCTTGACCCCCGTTCTAATCAATAATTTGTCTATCTCTGCCTTAAAAATATCCACTGTCTTGGCCTCCACAGCCCTCTGTGGCAATGAGTTCCACGGATTAACTACCCTCTGACTAAAGAATTTCCTCCTCACCTCCTTTCTAAAAGAGTGTCCTTTAATTCTGAGGCTGTGGCCTCTGGTCCTAGACTCTCCCATCAGTGGAAACATCCTTTCCACATCCACTCTATCGATGCCTTTCATTATTCTGTGAGCAAAAAGCAAACTGCTCATTTAACTATTCTTAACGTGTCCTTACTTTTAACCTTTCTAATTCCCCCCCTTATTAGAAGTTGCAACCATGTGCCTTTTGACGTACATCTTTGTAGTCCTGTTCAGTTGCTTCACCAGCCACTCATCCCAGCCCGATTCAAATCAAGACATCCCATGAGAACGGCTCCACATTCTCCGGTACAGCTCACAGAATGAAACCTTTCCCTTCCTCACCGATCATCAGACTGCACAATTAACGCTCGGATCTTATTTACTGTGTAGAAATTTGTACCTAGCTCAGGTAATAATTCAGAGCTTTAGTAGTTCTGCCTTTCAATTTGGATCTAATCCTTTGCCAGAACCTTCTTTATCCAAAGTCATTGTTTTCACATGGACTCAGATTACTGGACCTCCACCCCAGGCGACTATTCGCATGCTAGCCACAGAAGCATATCTACAATGTTACATTCGCTGCACACATTTAAATCTCTGCACTGTAAATGGATCGATTGTAATCATGTATTGTAAATTGTCCCTAGTGTGTACGATAGTGCTGGTGTGTGGGGGTTGCTGGTCGGCGAGGACTCGGTGGGCCGAAGGGCCAGTTTCTGCGCCGTGCCTCTAAACTAAAACCAGTTCTACAGTACTTAATCTGATGGGCGTTACTGCCTCTTCCCGGTAACTCTCCCTATGCTTGCTATATCAAACATGGACTTCAGCTCATCTGTGCCAATGCTGTTTGTGCCACTGATGTGGCTGCTGTGACCCATTAGATTCCAGCAGCTCCTGCAAACTTCAGATGCATCAAGTCAAGTTTATTCGTCACATACACATACGAGATGTGCAGTGAAATCACCTCCCCTGCTGCTCCTCCTCCAATTTATTTCAATGATGTAATCCATTAAACTGTGCATCGTGGCACTTGCCCCATCCAACGTACTCTTCCAAGCCTACACTCCATACACACTGTGTATGGGCACGCAGTACATTACACAGGCTTTTACTCTCCAGACCATGCAGTCCAGTAACCCTTGCTTTCCCTCTCTCTCCATCCCTTCCCCATCCTAGTTCTCCGACCAGTCTTACTGTCCTCGTTGTATGCCTCGTTGTCACCTTCCCCTAGGTAGCAATGATTCGTTCTACATGTTCCTTGAACTTCATTCCCTTTGATCCCTTGTTTTTGCACCTTATCCTTCCATATCTCTAATTTCCCCTTCCCCGGACTCAGTCTGAAGAAGGGCCTCAACCCGAAACGTCACACATTCCTTCTATCCAGCGATGCTGCCTGTCCCGCTGAGTTACTCCAGCATTTTGTGTCTATCTTCAAGGTTTCAAGGTCAGTTTATTGTCACATGTACCAGTTAAGGTACGGTGATATTTGGAGCGCTTGGAGCGCCGGGTCGATCTCCGGGAAAGGCCGCCAACTCCACGATGTTAGGCCACAGTGGGGACGGAGATACGACGCGAAAAATAAATCGCATCTCCGTCGAGGTAAGTGATTGAAAAAATGTTCCCCCCCCTCCATGTCATCTGATTTCAGCTAACCAGTCCCACCTGGTTACCCAACAACCCAGCTGCTGCTTACTCTCTACCTTTTAACACCGCAATGCCTTGACGGTGGATATTTGTCTCATGAATTTGCGCTGAACAAACATGTTCCCGCGACCAATCTCTGTCATAAATCGGGGGATTACCTGTGGGTGAAACTAGCAGACGAAGAAAATCGGAAAGTAATTCTCTGCCTCTGAGGGCAGTGGAGGCCGGTTCTCTGGATGCTTTCAAGAGAGAGCTGGATAGGGGTCTTAAAAATAGCAGAGTCAGGGGATATGGGGAGAAGGCAGGAACGGGGTACTGATTGGGGATGATCAGCCATGATCACATTGAATGGCGGTGCTGGCTCGTAGGGCCAAATGGCCTACTCTTGCCCCTATTGTCTATTGTCAATGTGTCTGTCTGCTAGTTTACAGTTTAATTTATTATCAATTGTACAGATGTACAACGAAAAGCTTTGATTGCGTGCTATCCAGTCAGCGGAAAGACAATAAATGATTACAATCGAGCCATTTACAGAGTGTAGATACATGACAAGGGAATAACGTTTAGTGCAAGATAAAGCCGGCAAAGTCTAATCTGTCCGATCTAGGGAGCTCCCATTTATGTACGCACTAGTTTGCAAAAGAAAGACACAAAGTGCTGGAGTAACTCAGCACGTCGGGCGGCATCTCTGGAGAACATGGATAGGTGACGTTTCGGGTCTGAAGAAGGGTTCTGACCCAAAATGTCACGTATCCATATTCTCCAGAGATGCTGCCTGACCCGCTGAGTTACTCCAGCACTCTGTGTCCTTTCATGTACATATATGTTTATCAGCAAAGCCCCCTCCCTCTACTAGGGACAGAACCGCTCCCAATTCCCGTGCTGTTAAATGCATGGATCAGAAGGAACAAAGGGAAAGGTGACCAAAATAGTTCTCTCACTCCTTTCCTAAAAGTCGGTTTGGAGTTTGGGGAAGGAGCAGAAACATTGCTGAGATAGTTTGCTGTGCTCTCTGTCTGAATGTGATGTGGTCACTAATGCACACTGTTCACTGGGAACAGGATTTAATGGATTCACTTTCATCCCCTGCTTATAGTGATGTGGAACGAGGCCATTCGGTCCATCAGGTTCATATCGCCACACAGAAGAGCAATGCTATCAGTCCAAGACCCCGACTCCTTTCCTTTCTGCACCACGGCCACTTGTTTATCCTCCTTCCCCTTCGAATCTTTCTGCCATTAAGGGGCGTTTCACAGCGGACAATTACCTGCAAGGCCACCTTTGGGATGTGGGAATAAACCACCTGTGTGAAACCTGAGCCGTCCCAGGGGAATTTTTCGAATTCCACATGGACACACCCTGCCTGGTCAGGATCGAAACAAGTCCCTGAGGAGTGGGAATGTCACACAAAACACGCAGCCCTCTAGACGTTTTTTTTGCTTCTACATTTATCACAAAATCATTGCCAACACACAGGCCATTAGTTTGCGACGTTTCTACCTCTGGAAGAATTCAAGGAACTGCTGGGTGCTGGTTTGCAAAAATGAAAAAGATACAAAGTGCTGGAGTAATTCAGCAGGTCGGGCAGCATCTCTGGAGAACAAGGATAGGCGATGTTTCGGGTCTGAAGAAGGGCTCAGTCGCCTAAGCATTTTCTCCAGAGTTGCTGCCTGACCCAGTGAGTTACTCCAGCACATTGTGTCCTTTCATGTACAAATATGTTTTTCAGCAAAGCTCCCTCCCTCTACTGGAGACCTAACCGCTCCCAACTCCCGAGCTGTTAAAGGCACAGATCAGAAGGAGCAAAGGGAAAGGTGACCAAAACTGCAGCACTGTGAAATATCTACAGCCTCGTGTGCTCTCTCTCTCTGTACAAAGCTAGGGTGGGGCAATTAGCAGGTGTAATTACACTCCAGGACAGGTACACCCTTGGTATCTGGCTAAGAAGCCTGCGACCACGCATCGTTTGCAATCCGATTCTCACACCTTTTGAAATATCGACAAGATTCCCTCCTTAACGTAACAAGTTTGTGGCTGAACAAAATTTTGGAGTTTGCTGCTTCTCTTGCGGAGATGTGCCCACCTCCAGAAGATAGACACAAATAGCAGGAGTAACCCAGCGGGTCAGGCAGCAACTCTGGAGAAAAGGAAGAGGTACCGGTTTGGCTCGAGTCCCTTCTTCAGAGTGAGAGTCAGGAGAGATAGAAGTGAGAGGGATCTCCTTATATCCATCCCCAAATGTGTTGGCTGTGTTGCCAAACCTGTTGTGCCTCTGTCTACAAACAATAAAGCTGCATGCAAAAGCAACGTGGGTTTGCAACCAAACCCAAAACACTGCCAACAACATTTCACGATCTTAAATGGAAACTCTGCTGACTAAAATAATTTTAAAGCATTTCTGTAAACTTAAAGCTAAAGGTTGTATAAAAGAACAGGTTGCACCCGTGATGAGATTAAACGTTGACTTACCATTGTAATGTATGTACTCCTTGTAGTACATTGGATAGATGGTAAGATTGAAGTCGCCTCCCATCGTTGCATTAGCTATCATGCAGGGCTCCTTCATGGAATAGGTTGGTGCATATTGAAGGAAAAAGGCCAGGAGGAGCGCAGGTAGAATTGAAGCCATTTCTCTGTGCTGGAAGCTCTCAGGTAGCAAGAAGACAGGACCTATTGGAAGTGACTTTAGTTCTGAGAGTCCTGTGTAATTTAAAGGGATTCCAGGTACCTCCTCCAGGAACAATTAGAGGAGATTTGAATATGACACCTGCTTGTTTCCCCCTCCCCTTTGTTTCCTCGTGAATTCCCCATCGACACAGGTGACCATGAGCTGAAGTCAGTAAAAGTCAGTGGGTTCTCCCGTTTTGGACTGTCCACTGCACTTGTTGGAAATGTGAGAGTCCAGAGTGTTTTATTGTCATATGTCCCAGATAGAACAATGAGACTTTTACTTGCAGCAGCAACAGAATATGTAAACATAGTGCTCTGTAAACAATATAATGAAGGAGAGAAACAAGTTCAGTGTGGGTGTACATACTCACATATACACATATTTACAGATCATATATATTTATACACAAGCGTGCACACATGCATACACATTAAAAACAAACACTATAATAATAGAGTAGTAACAATTCTGAAATCTAAACCCTGTCCCCCCGCTTCTCATGTGCTGGAATGTGAACACTGCTCTTAAAATGTTCAAAATGTTGTTGGTGCCGTCCGCAACAAATCCAGAGGGAGGAGAGGCAACCGACCTCTGCTCTCATTACTGATTGAGAAGCCTAGGGGCAAACTCTGGTGGTTCCTGGTGCACTGAAAATTGATCAAACGCCCTTGAAACCTGCAGTGAAGTTCCATTTGATAGTCGGTCAGACATAAACTGGGGACGGTTCCGATCTTTCCAGGCTCTTCCTCATGACCAAGAAACGTTTATTGAAGAAATGCCCGATAGAATGCTGAGATTTACGAGGATATTGCCAGGACAAGGAGCTGAGCTACAGTTCGGTTCAGTTTTGTTTATTGTCATTAATACCAAGGTACTGTGCTAACCAGACAGCGGAAAGACAATACATGATTACATTTGGGCCATTTACAGTGTGTGATTACACGATAAGGGAAAAACGGTTAGCGCAAGGTAAAGCCAGTAAAGTCCGATCAAAAATATTCCAAGGTAGACAAAGATGCTGGAGGAACTTAGCGGGTGAGGCAGCATCTATGGGGAGAAGGAATAGGCGAGTTTCAGGTCGATACCCTTCTTCAGATAGTCCAAGGGTCACCAATGAGGTAGATAGTAGCGCAGGACTGTCCGCTAGTTGGTTCAGCTGCCTGATAGGCTGGGAAGAAACTGTCGCTGTATATGGAGAGGTTAGGCAGGCTGGGACTTTATTCCTTGGAGGGTAGGAGACTGAGAGGTGATTTTACAGAGCAAACAAACAAAATGCTGGAGGGACTCAACTGGTCAGACAGTATCTGTGGAGGGAAATTTACAGATGTCATTTGAGGACCCTTCTTCCAATTGAAGTCCAGTCTGTCCATTATCCTCCATTGACTCTGCCTGATCCGCTGAGTTCCTCCAGCATTTTGTTCTTTGCTCAGGATCCAGCATCTGTGATTTCTTGTGATCTTAAAGAGGTGTAAAATCACAAATGCATTGATACGATGATTGCACAGACTTTTCCAAAGGCTGAGAATCAAAACTTAGGTTTTAGGTGAGGGGGGAAAGATTTAATAGGAACCTGTGGGGCAACTCTTTCACACAGAAGGTGGTGAGTATTTTTGAACAAGCTATTTTCTGTAAATTTCCCTCCACAAACACTGCCTGACCCATCGAGTTCATAGAAACATGGGTCAGCGCCAACCTTCCTGTGGATCGCAATTTGTTACACAGCGCTCCCCCCGCTTGCCCTGTCCCCCGCCTGCATAGCGGGCTGGTGAAGGAGGCGATGTGTGATGTGTGTTCCACTCTGACAGTCGCCCTTCCAGTTGCCCGTTTTTCAGGCGACTGCCGGCAACTTGACCTGAAAAATCGCCCAAGCACGACAGGCCCATTAGAGCTAAATCTAACTCTCTCTTGAAAACACCCAGTGAATTGGCCTCCACTGCCTTCTGTGGCAGAGAATTCCACAGATTCACAACTCTCTGGGTGAAAAAGTTTTTCCTCATCTCAGTCCTAAATGACCTACCCTTACTCTTAAACAGTGACCGTGGTTCTGGACGCCCCCAACATCGGGAACATTTTTCCTGCATCTACCCTGTCCAATCATCTAAGAATTTTATGTTTCTACAAGATCCCCTCTCATCCTTCTAAATTCCAGCGAATACAAACCATTCTTTCATCATATGACAGTCCCGCCATCCCTAGAATTAACCTGGTGAGCCCACGCTGCACTCCCTCAATAGCAATAATGTCCTTCCTCAAATTAGGAGACCAAAATTGCACACAATACTCCAGGTGCGGTCTCACCAGGGCCCTGTACAACTGCAGTAGGATCTCCTTGCTCCTAAACTCAAATCCTCTCGCAATGAAGGCCAACATGCCATTGGCCTTCCACCCTACCGCAATCATTCTGCTGGCATAACTCTAGGGGTCACTGAGACACACAAGCTCCCCGACCACGACAAGGTTGCAGTCCAACAGGGAATAACACTTTGTGTCTGTCTTCGGTATAAACCAGCATCTGCAGTTCCTTTCTACACACACTACCCCTCAGATGCTACCTGACCTGCCGCGTTCTTCCAGCAGTTTGTATTTTGCTCAAGATTCCAGCATCTGCAGTTCCTTGAGACTCCCTTTTACTGCTCCACTATGAAATCTCTTCAAATGATACTGTCTTTGAAGTGGTTCTCCTCCTCTCTCCGACAAGTGTTCTTCAGGACCCTCTCTCACTGTTCCCCCTCTAATACCCCCTTGGCTCTCCTGCTACTTGACCGGGGTCTCACCCACACTCACAGCCACGTGTCCTTCCACAGCACATCTTCACCGCCAGGCTGAAGAAGGGCCCCAGCCGATCCTTGATTAGTACGGGTGTCAGGGGTAATGGGGAGAAAGCAGGAGAATGGGGTTGAGAGGGAAAGATAGATCTGCCACGATTGAATGGCAGAGTGGACTTGATGGGCCAAATGGCCTAATTCTGCTCCTATAACGTATGAATTTACGAATTGAACCATCGTCCGTCCATTTCCCTCCACGGATGCTGCCCGACCCAATAGTTTCCTCCAGGACTTTGCTTTTTGCACTTGTGTGACCTGCCAGCTAATTCCGTTTGGAACTCGTAGATTAGAACACCTAGACGCCTCTGAACTTCTCATTTGCAGGCCCCCTGCATTTCGATAATCAACCACCCTTTCATTCCTCTTATTGACCTCATATTTCCCCACATTAAACTCCATTTGCCTGGTTTTCATTCAGTCACGTAATCTCTTGCCGAATCTCAATGTCCTCCTCACAACCAGTGTTTCCATTTATTTTGGTATTGTTAGCAAACTTGGAAACCTTACATTTTGTTCCCTTCTTAAGGTCATTAAAATAAATAGTAAACAATTGGATTAAACAAGTTTGTTTTCAGTGGCAGAGAAGGTGGAGGAGGGACAAACATAGAAACATAGAAAATAGGTGCAGGAGTAGGCCATTCGGCCCTTTGAGCCTGCACCGCCATTCCATATGATCATGGCTGATCATCCAACTCAGTATCCTGTACCTGCCTTCTTTCCATACCCCCTGATCCCTTTAGCCGCCAGGGCCACATCTAACTCCCTCTTAAATATAGCCAATGAACTGGCCTCAACTACCTTCTGTGGCAGAGAATTCCAGAGACCCACCACTCTGTGTGAAAAATGTTTTTCTCATCTTGGTCCTAAAAGATTTCCCCCTTATCCGTAAACTGTGACCCCTTGTTCTGGACTTCCCCAACATCTTGAACAATCTTCCTGCATCTAGCCTGTCCAACCCCTTAAGAATTTTGTAAGTTTCTATAAGATTCCCCCTCAATCTTCTAAATTCTAGCGAGTACAAGCCGAGACTATCCAGATTTTCTTCATATGAAAGTCCTGTCATCCCAGGAATCAGTTTGGTGAACCTTTTCTGTACTTTCTCTATGGCAAGAATGTATTTCCTCAGATTTGGAGACCAAAACTGTACGCAATACTCCAGGTGAGGTCTCACCAAGACCCAGTACAACTGCAGTAGAACCTCCCTGCTCCTATACTCAAATTCTTTTGCTATGAATGCCAACATACCATTCGCTTTGTTCACTGCCTGCTGCACCTGCATGCCTAAGGCCAATTAACCAATGTCTAAGGCATACAAAAGACAATTAACCTACAAACCTGTACGTCTTTGGAGGGTGGGAGGAAATCGGAGCACCCCGAGAAAATCCATGTGGTCGCGGGGAGAACGGACAAACTCCGTACAGACAGCACCCGTAATCAGGATTAAACCCGGGTCTCTGGCGCTGCAAGGCAGCAACTCTACCGCTGCGTCACCCCCTTAATCATTTGTTTCTTTCCACCTTCAACAGGTTTCTGGCTCAAATCAACCTCCATTATTGAGGAGGCCTCGCACACTCACCTCAGCGACCGACCGACCGGCAACTACAATAAAAGGAATATAATATCATATAATAGGGTGGGGAAGGATCCAAATGGACTCACAAGGAACTGCAGATGCAGGAATCTTGAGCAACATGCAAAGTGCTGGAGGAACTCAACAGGTCAGGCGGCATCTATGGAGGGAAAGGATGTTTGGGAGCAGATGCAGTGGTGACAGAGAAATTGGAGAAACTACATATATCCATTAAACTGATTGTAGATGACAATATCAAAATTGGAGATTGAACACAAAATGTTGGAGTAACTCAGCGCGACAGGCAGCATCTCTGGAGAAAAGGAACGGGTCGAGACCCTTCCTCTGACTCAGTCTCGACCCGAAACGTCACGCATTCCTCGTCGCCAGAGATGCTGCCTGTCCCGCTGAGTTACTCCAGCTGTTTGTGTCTATCTTCGGTTTAAACCAGCATCTGCAGTTCCTTCCTACACATATCAAAATTGGGTTGCATTGATTAAAATGGGCAACAGTTCCCAGCATGGAGGAACTCTACAGGTCAGGCAGCATCTGTGGAGGGTATGGAGGGACAGCATTTCAGGTCGGGCCCCTTCTTCGACTGAAGCAAATGATTCTGATGATGCAAAGCAAAGTGATTATGTTATCATGGAATCTCTGAGCAGAATGCGGCCATTAGGAAAGTATTTCACTGCTCACCCACCATTGTTCAAATGTGTATGTTAGCTTGCAGCAATGTACAGTGTACAAGGACTTGCTTTGAATGTCAGCATTTCTCAATAAGTCTTTTTCTTTAAAAAGTATTCAAGGCATTTGTTATCTCCATTGAACATAGTAATCCCCACATTTTCCACCCATCGACGTCTGTCAGTGTTTTGCATAGTCACTCTGACTGTCGAAGCCACCTTGACGCCACGTCACACCCCATTATGGCTCATGTTCCCACCGAGTTTCATGTCATCAGGCGGCACGGTGGCGCAGCAGTAGAGTCGTTGCCTCACAGCCCCATAGACCCGGGTTTGATCCTGACTGTTTGGAGTTTGTACATTCTCCCCGTGACCTTGTTCCGAATAAATTTCAGGATCCTTCTTTATGTTTACAAAGCCCTTAACGGGCTCGCCCCCACCGACATCAAAAGTCTGCTCACCCACCGCACCACCTCCAGGTCCCTCAGATCGGCCGACTTGGGGTTGCTGAACATCCCACGGTCTAGGCATAAGCTCAGGGGCGACCGGCCGACCGCGCCTTTGCGGTTGCAGCTCCCAGACTGTGGAACAGCATCCATCTTCCCATCAGAACTCCCCCCTCCATCGACTCCTTTAAGTCGAGACTAAACACTCACCTTTACTCTCAAGCCTTTCTTGACGTCCTCTGAGGGAGGGCTATATGTGTGTATTTATGTATGTAATAAATTTATGGACCACTGTTGTATAACGTTAGTAGCTCCACCAATGTAAAGCTCTTTGGTCAACGAGAGTTGTTTTTTAAATGTTCTATAGAAATAAAAGTGACTTGACTTGACTACATGGGTTTTCTCCGGGTGCTTTAGTTTCCTCCTGCGCTCCAAAGACGTGCAGGTTTGTTGGTTAATTGGCTTTGGTAAAAATTATAACTTGTTCCTTGTGTGCAGGATGTCAAATGTTCATGTTGGCGTGTGCGACTCACGTTGCAGCGGTCCCTGTAGCCTGCCTGTCTTTTTATTTTTTTGTTTCGTTAAATGGAGTTGTTGTGTTTTTTTATACTGTTTTGAACTGCGTATGTGTGGGGGGCAGGGTGGGGTGGGACTTTTAAAATCACTTCCCTGTACGGGAGACCTGACCTTTTCCTGTCGGGCCTCCATTGTCGTTGAGGCCTAGCACCGTGGAGCGGCCTCAAACCGGAACGACCTGGGGGGCTCCAAAGTCGGGCAGCCTGCGGAGCTGCGTACTTAAGGGCCTGTTCTACCAGCATCCGACTCCATGCGATGAGCGCGATCAAACTAGAAGCGGGGGCCGCGCGGAGGTCGGATGATCCCCTGTACAGGGCCGTTCCCACCAGCATGCGCCTGCATGCGGCAAGCGCGACCAAACCGGCAGCGAGGGCTGCGCGGAGGTCGGGTGAGTGGCGCAACGCGGCGCAAAGTGAGGCGAACTTGGAGCGAAGTCTTAAAGGTAAGTTCGCCAGGACAGAGAGGGGCACACAGAGAGGGGCACAGAGGCACACACAGAGAGGGCCATGGAGCCACACACACACAGGGTCACGGAGGCACCTACAGAGAGGCTCACGGAGGCACGATGTCGAGGCGGTGTGTAATGCGTCGAGGCGACTGCGAGCCGACAAGCCGTTGCCGCGCGGAATGTTTGAACATAGTCAGTTTTTCGGAGCCCCGCGCGATGTCGGGACGAACTCCGCACAATTCCGCACGGCTCCGGCGATCAAAGTGGGACCGGCCCCGCGACGTCGGACGGCTCAAGCGACCACGTTAGGTCGCGCTCATCGCGTGGAGTTGCATGCTTGTAGGACAGGCCCTTCACCATCATGGGGCTGGCCGGCCGCCGGAGCGTGGGGAGCGGTGGTGGCTCGCTGCTGTGGCCCGACTCCGGAGCTCGGAGGCTCCAGCTGCAGGCCCGGTGGACGGGACATCGGGAGCTCGCGGGTGCCTGGTGGAGACCGCTTTTTGGAGCGGTGTGGCTTGTAGGAATTGTTTTGCTTGTATGGCTGTAGAAACGGAGTTTCGTTTGAGCCTCACTGGGGTTCAAATGACATTGAATAAAATATTGTATTGTGGATAGTTTTGGTGCACGGGTGATCGCTGGTCAGTGTGGACTCAGTGGGCTGAATGGCCTCTTTTCGTTCTGTATCTCCAAAGTAAGCTAAACTAGAGTGCCCTCCATAATGTTTGGGACAAAGCCCCATCATTTATTTATTTGCCTCTGTACTCCACAATTTGAGATTTGTAATAGAAAAAAAATCACACATAGTTAAAGTTAATATTGTCAGATTTTATTAAAGGCCATTTTTATCCATTTTGGTTTCACCATGTAGAAATTACAGCGGTGTTTACACACAGTCCCCCCAGTTCAGGGCACCATAATGTTTGGGACACATAGCTTCACAGGTGTTTGTAATTGCTCAGGTGTGTTTAATTGCCTCCTTAATATGGGTATAAGAGAGCTCTCAGCACCTAGTCTTTCCTCCAGTCTTTCCATCACCTTTGGAAACTTTTATTGCTGTTTATCAACATGAGGACCAAAGTTGTGCCAATGAAAGTCAAATAAACCATTATGAGACTGAGGAACAAGAATAAAACTATTAGAGACATCAGTCAAACCTTAGGCTTACCAAAATCAACTGGGCATCACCAGAGAAGACACCCAGCAACTGGTGATGTCCATGAATCACAGACTTCAAGCAGTCATTACGCGCAAAGGATACGCAACAAAATACTAAACATGACTACTTTCATTTAACATCATTAAGAAGAAAGAGAGCACCGGTGAGCTTACTAACAGACAATAGGCAAAAGACAATAGGTGCAGGAGTAGGCCATTTGGCCCTTCGAGCCAGCACCGCCATTCAATGTGATCATGGCTGATCATCCCCAATCAGTACCCCGTTCCTGCCTTCTCCCCATATCCCCTGACTCCGCTATTTTTAAGAGCCCTATCTAGCTCTCTCTTGAAAGCATTTTAAAATTATTTTTAATAAAAATGTTTTATTAATTATTTTTTTTCATACTTTTATTTTATTTTATTTATTTATTGAGAAAAACCTTTATAATAACACAAATATCCCAAAGTATAACTCACATACCCTGTAAAGGGAAAACCTTATAACCCTTCTATATCACCCCATAATATATTTATGGAATATTACCACACAAAACAATAGCCTTATGTGAAACATTTCACACAAGATTTTAATAAAATTTTCTAAACTAAACAAAACCAACTTAAACCACATCTAATTGACATTAAGATGAAATTCAAATTAGAATACCGTATAAAATGTTTCCATAAATCTGAAACTCGTGAGCTAAAACACAGAGTCGACAGATTCTATGGCCAACGCAAGCGAAACACAGCTTCAAAAATTCTACGGTTGTACACCTCATTCATACGAATGAGCTGATCCAACATCGCTGTAGTTATGTTGTTAAAACTATTCTGCGCATCGTTTGCATCAGCAAACACTCCTTCGGCCAAGCAGTTTTCCATCCTTGCTATGATCAGCAAAAGATAAGGCCGACTGCAATTGTTGACATTAGCATGACCAAAACATCACAAACAAAATATCCATGCTCCGGAAATCTTTGATCCCCCGAAACAATAGCCTTATGTGAAAAATTTCACAAAAGATTTTAATAAAATCTTCTAAACTAAACAAAAACCCCAACTTAAACCACATCTAATTAACATTAATATGAAATTCAAATTAGAAAACCATTTATAACTTCCAAAGCCTGTTGTCTGACCTCCTTTACTGTCCAATTAATCTGTCGAATCTGTCTTAAAGCTTGCATTAGACTTAACACAGAATACCAACTCGCCATTTCACAAATCGCCACACGTCCAGTAGAATCTTGATAATGTGGATTGGCCATCGGTGTGACAACGGGAGCTGGAATTAATACAGTTCCAGCAACTACACTCCGAACCCGAATCAAACTTTGTCCAACAACTAAATCTCGTACTCTTGCTTGCCGTCTACGGGTTGCTCGAGAACTAGTCATAAACCACAGCAAAGGGACTGGCAGGCCAAGGAAGACCCCCACAACTGATGACAGAAGAATTCTCTCTTTAATAAAGAAAAATCCCCAAACACCTGTCTGACAGATCAGAAACACTCTTCAGGAGTCAGGTGTGGATTAGTCAATGACCACTGTCCGCAGATGAACAAAAATACAGAGGCTACACTGCAAGATGCAAACCACTGGTTAGTCGCAAAAATAGGATGGCCAGGTTACAGTTTGCCAAGAAATACTTAAAAGAGCAACACAGATCTGGAAAAATAACTTGTGGACAGATGAGACGAAGATTAACGTATCAGAGAGATGGCAAGAGCAAAGTATGGAGAGAAGGAACTGCCCAAGATCCAAAGCATACCACCTCATCTGTGAAACATGGTGGTGGGGGTGTTATTGCCAGGGCATGTATGGCTGCTGAAGGTACTGGCTCACTTATCTTCATTGATCATACAACTGTTGATGGTAGTAGCATAATGAATTCTGAAGTGTATAGACACATCCTATCTGCTCAAGTTCAAACAAATGCCTCAAAACTCATTGGCCGGCGGTTCATTCTACAGCAAGACAATGATCCCAAACATACTGCTAAAGGAACAAAGGAGCTTTTTCAAAGCTAAAAAATGGTCAATTCTTGAGTCAATCGCCCAATCTGAACCCAATTGAGCATGCCTTTTATATGCTGAAGAGAAAACTGAAGGGCACTAGCCCTCAAAACAAGCATAAGCTAAAGATGCAATCAACCCGGCGTGCACAATCAAATAAGATCAAATAGAACAAGTTGTCCTATGACTTTAGGTTCTGCACGCCATATGCAAGAAGAAGATCATGTTGAATGGCGGTGCTGGCTCGAAGGGCCGAACGGCCTATTCCTCTACCTATTTTCTATGTTTCTTTATTGTCCCCTATGGCCAGCACAAATTCTCTGGCAGATGTACAGTTGCTACATTTTGGTGCCGTTTACAATGAGAAGAGAAGTCCAAGGTCCATATGTTGGAAGCAAGACTGCTGCAGGCTCACAACCCGACACTCTGATGAAAGTTCAGACACTCCACATCTTCTAATACCTGTCTCCCTTATCAATAAAAGGAGCATCCTCAAAGTATTTTTGTTTTTGTTTAATTTATTTATTAGAACCAGTGTTCAAAAATGTAACCAGCGGCATTTGACATAATACAGTTATTGCACAGCTTCAGTTGTAATTTTTAGCTAAAGATGAAAGAAAAGGAGAGAGAGAAAGCAAGAGAGAGAAAAAGTAGACGTGCAAGAATAGAACCCCTAGACTACCGAGTTGGTGTAGCCAAAGAACGAGAAAGTAAATAAGAAAGATGTAGAGAAAGATGGGAGTACAGAGAAGGTTCACCAGACTGATTCCTGGGTTGTCAGGACTTTCATATGAAGAAAGACTGGATAGTCTCGGCTTGTACTCGCTGGAATTTAGAAGATTGAGGGGGGATCTTATAGAAACGTACAAAATTCTTAAGGGGTTGGACAGGCTAGATGCAGGAAGATTGTTCCCGAAGTTGGGGAAGTCCAGGACAAGGGGGTCACAGTTTAAGGATAAGGGGGAAATCTTTTAGGACCGAGATGAGAAAAACAATTTTCAGACAGAGAGTGGTGAATCTGTGGAATTCTCTGCCACAGAAGGTAGTTGAGGCCAGTTCATATTTAAGAGGGGGTTAGATGTGGCCCTTGCGGCTAAAGGGATCAAGGGGTATGGAGATAAGGCAGGTACGGGATACTGAGTTGGATGATCAGCCTTGATCATATTGAATGGCGGTGCAGGCTCGAAGGGCCGAGTGGCCTACTCCTGCACCTATTTTCTATGTTTCTATGTTTCTAAATAAAAAGATAAAAACCGAAAGAAAAACAAAAAGTGATGATATACCTGCTTCGTATCCCTCCCCACCCGTAATTAAATTTAACATCCTCAAAGTGAATTAGTTAGTGTGAGCTCCCTTTCATCCATCCAAGTCGATTCTGCTCAATCATATTATTTTCAAAGTAGTTACAAAAGGCTGGAGTAACTCAGTGGGACAGGCAGCATCTTCAGTCTGAAGAAGGGTCTCGACCCGAAACGTCACCCATTCCTTCTCTCCAGAGAGGCTGCCTGTCCCGCTGAGTTACTCCAGCGTTTTGTGTCTAGCTTCGATTTAAACCAGCATCTGCGGTTCCTTCCTACAGATTTATGTTCAAGGTTATTTTGATATCACGTCCTGGTGGAATAAACTAGCTTGAGGGTCCAACATTAATTCCGTAAATGGACTCATTGCATGTGCATTTATGGGAATAGACAATCTCCCAACAGAACTAGATTTACCGACTCCTAAAGCATTAACCACCACTGAGAACATCTTCACAGTATAATCCCCCTTGTTGATGGAAGACTCGTAGCTGTGATGTTATGCCCCACCTGTGCAGGTTGCCAATTTCCGTAACCTTTCTGTAAATTCTGTAACCTTTCTGCATTCTCTTAAAAATAGCAGAGTCAGGGGATATGGGGAGAAGGCAGGAACGGGGTACTGATTGGGGATGATCGGTCGTGGTCACATTGAATGGCGGTGCTGGCTCGAAGGGCCAAATGGCCTCTACTCCTGCACCTATTGTCTATTGTTTAATGTAATTGGCTTCAAAATTATTTTGATGCAAAACTTCAGTGACTGAAACTAGAATCTGAAACTGGAATTTCTGGTGCGGAGCTTAATACACTCAACAAAATGTTTAACATTCCTGTTTATTATCTAACCACCTCCCCCCCGCCTCCCATCTCTCAAAGATCAAAGGATCACAAAGATTCGAAGGATCATGGAACTCATTATTTCCTCTGTCAGACCGGACAGAGCAGTTGGTCTGGTTATGGGTATAAATAGCAACCGAGAACATCAACTCACTGATTTTTGCCTCCCATTTGGAGCCGGAGGCAAGAGCGACAATGAGATGCTGTCCGGTGTCCTATTTCCAGAAACCAATCGACCTGTCACGTCAGGTGCTGATCATGCGGGTATCATGTGTCCACAGTCTGCGCTGTTCAAAAACAGAAACGTCTTCAGTACTTGAATAGCAAGGTCAACGGCTGCTGAAAGGTTGAACCCAACGACTCGAGCCTTCATGCTCAGGACTTTCCATTCCTGCTAATGGTCAGGGAGTAAGGAGATGAAGCGCTCATTATCACCGTCCGTCGTTGATTGAAAAGCATTCTTAGAAGAAGGCAATAAATTCAATTTCGGAAGAGTACCCAGCGGAGGTCCTGATTAGTACGGGTGGCAAATGTCATCGGGAGATGGCTGGGGAATAGGGTTAGGAGGGAGAGATAGATCAGCCACGATTGAATGGCAGAGCGGACTCGATGGGCAGAACGGCCTAATTATTCACCTGTCACTTATGAAGGTCAAGGTTACTGGCACAGTGGCACAGCGGGTAGAGCCACTGCCTCACCACGTTAGGGACCCAGGTTCGATCCTGACCTCGGCTGCTGTCTGTGTGGAGTTTGCACGTTCTCCCTGAGAGACCTCAAAACTGGATTGAAGAAGGGTCCCGACCCGAGACGCCATCCTATCCTTTTTTTCTCCAGAGTTGCTGCCCAATCCACAGAGTTGCTCCTGCAACTTGTGTTCTATATCCCGAGTCCATCCGGATTTTCCCCGAGTGCTCCGGTTTCCTCCCACATCCCAAGGACGCGTGGGGTTGTAGGTTAATTTGCCCTCTGTATCTTGCCCCTTGTGTCTGGGGAATGGATGAGAAAGTGGGATTACACAGAACTAATGTGAACATAGCATTGGCCAGGTTGGCATGGACTTGATGGGCCGAAAGGGCTCTTACTATACCAAACACTTCCCATTCACACACTGACCTGGGGCCTCCTCCACTGTCAGAGTGAGGCCCAGAGCAAATTGGAGGAACAGCATCTCATATTTCCTTTGGTCAGCTTACACCCAAGTGGTATGAATATTGACTTATCTAACTTGAAGAAACCCTTGCTTTCCCTCTCTCTCTCCATCCTTCCCCTTCCCCAGTTCTCCCACCAGTTACTCTGTCCCTCACCTCTGTTACCTCTGCTTTGTTGTTACCTTGTCCTAGCTAACAACAATCTATTCAACATTTTCCTTCATCTCCATCCGCTTTGATGTCTCGTTCTCACATCTCACACTACATCTCCCCCTCCCCTGACTCTCAGCCTGAAGAAGGGTCTCGACCCCAAACGTCACCCATTCCTTCTCTCCAGAGATGCCGCCTGTCCCGCTGAGTTACTCCAGCTTTTTGTGACAAACCGACAGCCCACTAATTTCCCTTCCAACCCATTCCCTCCACATTCTAAAACTAATTTTACCAACAGGAGTCAATAGACAATAGACAATAGGTGCAGGAGTAGGCCATTCGGCCCTTCGAGCCAGCACCGCCATTCAATGTGATCATGGCTGAACATCCCCAATCAGTACCCCCGTTCCTGTCTTCTCCCCATATCCCCTGACTCCGTTATTTTTAAGAGCCCTATCTAGCTCTCTCTTGAAAGCATCCAGAGAACCTGCCTCCACTGCCCTCCGAGGCAGAGAATTCCACAGTCATTTTCAGTGGCCAACTAACCTACCAACCCACATGTGTTTCGGTCTGGTCAGGAAAACAGGCATGGACCCTAAAACCAAACTACTTCAGTAAATGGAACAAGGAACTGCAGATGCTGGTTTACAAAAGAAAAGACACAAAGTGCTGGAATAATTCATCAGGTTCGGCAGCATCTCTGGAGAACATCGATGGGTAACGTTTTGGTTGGAACCCTTCTTCAGACTGTCCCAGTGTAGAGCAATAGAAATATTAAGAAGGAGGTTCAGCTGGTAACTAAGGCAGTTAGCAACAAGTCAGCAACCTTCTGAAGAAGGGTTTCAGCCCGAACCGTTGCCTATTTCCTTCGCTCCATAGATGCTGCCTCACCTGCTGAGTTTCTCCAGCACTTTTGTCTACTTAGCAACATGAAAATGTATTCTATGTTTATAACCCTCAGGGCAATGCCATCGAAGTGAAACTCACACCCAGTGAATTACTCACTGTTGATCTAGCCCAGGAAAGGCTAAAGTTGGCTTCTAACGAAGGGAGGATTCAGCTTCCAGGAAAGTCAAGACAATCTTTGGATTTTGTTGTCTGAAGAAGGGTCTCGACCCGAAACGTCGCCCATCTCCTTCGCTCCTTAGATGCTGCTGCACCCGCTGAGTTTCTCCAGCTTTTTGTGTAACCCTCGATTCTCCAGCATCTGCAGTTCCTTCTTTAACAAGTACATCAGGCACTCATGCCACTGTGGGAACATAAAATGGCACCTTGTACCTAGTCTTTGTTTCTCACTACCCGCAAACTTGCACTGTCTAACTTCATGTCTTCCCCCTACCCCCACACAATCAGTCCGATGAAGGGTCTGGACCCGAAACGTCACTTATCCACGTTCTCCAGGGATATGGTCTGACCCGCTGCGTTACTCAAGCTTTTTGTGTCTATCCCGGGAGATGTACGCAGGATGTCTGAGGATTGCATAAGGCTGCTCCTTTTTTTTAATTTTTGATTTTTTTTGTTTTCACAGGATTATTTTACTTAGACAATAGACAATAGGTGCAGGAGTAGGCCATTCGGCCCTTCGAGCCAGCACCACCATTCAATGTGATCATGGCTGATCATCCCCAATCAGTACCCCGTTCCTGCCTTCTCCTCATAACTCCTGACTCCACTATTTTTAAGAGCCCTATCTAGCTCTCTCGTGAAAGTATCCAGAGAACCCGCCTCCATCGGCCTCTGAGGCAGAGAATTCCACAGACTCACCACTCTCTGTGAGAAAAAGTGTTTCCTCGTCTCCGTTCTAAATGGCTTACCCCTTATTCTTAAACTGTGGCCCCTGGTTCTGGGCTCCCCCAACATCGGGAACATGTTTCCTGCCTCTAGCATGTCCAAACCCTTAATAATCTTACATGTTTCAATATGATCCCCTCTCCTCCTTCTAAACTCCAGAGTGTACAAGCCCAGCCGCTCCATTCTCTCAGCATATGACAGTCTCGCCATCCCGGGAATTAACCTTGTAAACCTACGCTGCATTCCCTCAATAGCAAGAATGTCCTTCCTCAAATTAGGGGACCAAAACTGCACACAATATTCCAGGTGTGGTCTCAGTAGGGCCCTATACAACTGCAAAAGGACCTCTTTGCTCCTATACTCAACTCTTGTTCTAAAGGCCAACATGCCATTCGCTTTCTTCATTGCCTGCTGTACCTGCATGCTTACTTTCATTCACTGATGAACAAGGACCCCCAGATCCCGTTGGACTTCCCCTTCCCCTTCCCCAACTTGACACCATTTAGGTTGTAATCTGCCTTCCTGGTTTTGCTACCGAAGAGGATAACCTCACATTTATCCGCATTAAACTGCACCTGCCATGTATCTGCCCACTCCCCCAACCTGTCCAAATTCTCATAGCATCCTCCTCACAGTTCACACTGCCGCCCAGCTTTGTGTCATCAGCAGGTTTGCTCATGTTACTTTGAATCCCTTCATCTAAATGGTCAATAGAGTGGCACAGGGGCGGCACGGTGGTGCAGCGGTAGAGTTGCTGCCTTGTAGCACCAGAGACCCGGGCTCATGCCTGACTACGGGTGCTGTCTGTAGACAGTTCTCCCTATATTTCACTGTACCTTTAATTGATACATGACAATAAACAGGCCTTTGAAACCCTTGTAACCGCGTGGGTTTTCTCTGGCTGCTCCAGTTTCCTCCTTCCACACTCCAAAGACGTGCAGGTTCGTAGGTTAATTGGCTTCTGTAAATTGTCCCTAGTGTGTAGGATAGAGCAAGTATAAGGGGTGATCGCTGGTCGGTGTGGACTCAGTGGGCTGAAGTGCCTGTTTTTACGCTGTATCTCTAAACTAATCTAAACTAGGCTAAACAACCAATTCACATTTAGCTAAGACAAATTGAGATTCTCCTGTTATTGTTGCCACATTTGCGGATGTTGTACTGAGGATCAATAAACAAAGCTGTTAGGACAGTGGAGGAAATGACATTCTCCACGCTAGTTACACCACCGCAATGACTAAGCAGGTTGGAGCATAGTTTTCATACTTTCTACTTGGTTGCAACATTCAGTTTGCCAAAGCCGATTTTGTTGTTCTAAATTATAGCAATGTTACAAAATTTTGAGATTTTAAAAATCAAGTCTGCAATTTATCCCATCAGATAAAGCATAAAAAGAAGTTTAATTTGACACCTAATTCACTTTCATATCTTCAGTATTAACAAAGTTATGACCATTTTCATACTCGGAAATTAGCATCTTGTTCCCCATTGCCTTTCAATTGACTTAACTCAAAAGCTGTGATCTGGAACAGTTAAAAGCCCATAACTTTCTTAAAAATTAAGAGAACTCAATGAAATGTTCAGGTATTATAGATTGAAGCATTCTGAAACAAATATGAAACAATCTTACTTGGATGACCTGAAATTAAAGCATATAATTAGTTAGTTATCTAATTGTAGCTAATTACAAAATTCAATGAGTAGATCTAAACATCTATCCATTTCTTAAGAAAAGATAAACTTTTTTTAAATTGCCTAATTGTCCAAATAACATTCACACAATAATCCACAATATAACATAATTTTTAAGTCTCATTTTCATGAATTTATAGGCCAAATGGAAGGAATTTAGTGTTTAATGCCTGTAAATTAATGGCCATTTAAATCAACTAGCGAGTGGGTTTTAGTGGAATGCGGTGGATGAGAACGTGAAGTCAGTATGAAAAATACAGGCGGTTCATACATTTTTTTTGTCCGCTTTTCGCAACATGAAAATATGATTAAAGCCTCCCTAAAAAGCAAGTTTTTATGTAAAAATAAACTGTGTAGCTTCTTTTATCGCCTACGTTAGGTCCGTTCTGCTGTCGGTGTTCAGAGCTTTAGAATATGATTTTTAAACTGCTCTAGTTAATAAATAATCTAGCGTAGTTTAAAAATACCTTTATGAATGAAATGTCGGAGCGATTTCTCTTTAGCGACGAAATCGCCCGACATGGATCGATTTGGACTTAGAAAAAAATCGGCATTTTAAACCCGCCCCCCTCTGAAAGGCACCAAAGTCGCGCACACGGGGAGCGGCAGAACTGCAGCGCTGCTAAAGGTAGGTATTGTAACATACCTATAAATTATCGACTAACAATCAATTCCACATCAGCCATGATCGGGTTTGAAATCAGGTTATATCTGTTCCACCATCATCTCTGGCAGCTTACAAAATACTTGTTGCCACCCTTGAAGAATCCAAACATACCAAGTATCCTGGCATCAAATTGCAGAATGATCTGCGTTGGAATGGTCAGACACATCACGCAACGGTGAAAGCACCAGGTGTCCTATATTTTCTGAGGCGCAACTTTCATAATTGTTCAACTTCTGTCAGGGAGAAGCCATACTTCACCCTCGTTAGACCTCATTTGGACTACGCAGTTGCAGCATGGGACCCAACACACATAAAAACATTTCTTCCATCGAACGTGTCCAAAGACAGGCCGCTCGATTTGTTACTAACACCTATGAGAGAGAAGCGAGTGTTACCAAACTTCTGAATTCTCTGGGGATGGAACCCTCTCCAAGGCAGACGTGAAGCTCACCGTTTGACCTGTTTTGGGGTACCACAAAATGTTAAATGGTCAGTTCGACATAGATTACAAGACCTACACCAAACCCAAACCAATTAGGAACAGACGAGGGCATTCGATCCAATTTGTGATTCCAGCTACCAAGACAGATGTGTACAGTAATTCGTTCTTCCTCCGCACAATTAAACCATGGAATAATCTCCACCCTACCATAGTTACCCAACCAGATACAACTAAATTTAAGGTAGCTCTTACTTCCCAAAAACCTTTGCTGGCTTAAGTCCTCCCTCCACCACCTCCAGTTTAAATTCCATTTGGAATATTTTGGAGGACCAAGAAACCAAGAACTGAGCACATTCCAGATGTTAGCTACATCTTGTTATTGAGTCATAGATAGAGTGATACAGTGTGGAAACAGGCCCTTCTGCCCAACTTGCCCACAATGGCCATCATGTCCAGCTGCACTAGTCCCACCTGCTTGCATTTGGTTCATATCCCTCCAAACCATGAACCAGTCTCGGTCTCAATGGAACAAGGCCTGGACCACTGGCCGTCATTTGCGCCTCATTTACGCGTGATACGTAAAATAGGTTGGCACGTCGTTACGCGCGACGTCGTGAGCAAATCACGTGTAATCATGCGTCAGCACAGCCATCTGGTGCGCGTGATGTCATTAGAATACCCTGCAGTGCGCGGCGATGCATGGTTACGCACAGTGACCTGCTTGCTGTACCTGCATGCTTACTTTCATAGACTGATGTACAAGGACCCCCAGATCCCATTGTACTTCCCCTTTTCCCAACTTGACGCCATTTAGAAAGTAATTTGCCTTCCTGTTTTTGCTACCAAAGTGGATAACCTCACATTTCCCCTTCACCTTAGCCTGACACACCTGTGTGTAAAAAAAAAAAATCAATCCTCTGACGTTAAACCTGACCCTGAAGTGGGGTACCACAAGGCTCGGTGCTGGGACCGCAGCTATTTACAATATATGTCAATGAATTGGATGAAGGAATCCAATTAACATTAGCAAATTCGCAGATGACACAAAGCTGGGTGGCAGTGTGAACTGTGAGGAGGAAGCTATGAGAATGCAGGGTGACTTAGGGGGAGTGGGAAAATGCATGGCAGATGAAGTTTAATGCTGATAAATGTGAGGTTATCCACTTTGGTAGCAAAAACAGGAAGGCAGATTACTATCTAAATGGTGTCAAGTTGGGAAAAGGGGAAGTACAACAGGTTTTGGGGTCCTTGTATATCAGTCTATGAAAGTAAGCATGCAGGTGCAGCAGGCAGTGAAGAAAGCAAATGGCATGTTGGCCTTTATAACAAGAGGAATCGAATATAGGAGCAAAGAGGTCCTTCTGCAGAGTCCTCTGCAGACTTTTCAAAATCTGGACTTTCTTTGTATCTTTAACACTAATTTGGCAGATGAGACGAGTGTTGATTTTCCAAACACATTTTATTAATAAAATGATGCAATCAACGAAACAACTCGATACAGCCAATACCAGTTTTCTCTGGCTGCTCCAGTTTCCTCCTTCTACACTCCAAAGACGTGCAGGTTCATAGGTTAATTGGCTTCTGTAAATTGTCCCTAGTGTGTAGGATAGAGCAAGTATACGGGGTGATCGCTGGTCGGTGTGGACTCAGTGGGCAGAAGTGCCTGTTTTTACGCTGTATCTCTAAACTAATCTAAACTAGACTAAACAACTGATTCACATTTAGCTAAGACAAATTGAGCTTTCTTCTGGTTGAATCTTTGCCTGATATTTTTGCCACATTTGCGGATGTTGTACTGAGGATCGATAAACAAAGCTGTTAGGACAGTGGAGGAAATGACATTCTCCACACTAGTTACACCACCACAATGACTAAGCAGGTTGGAGCATAGTTTGCATACTTACCATTTGGTTGCAACATTCAGTTTTTTTATTATTTTAAAAAAAAAAAAAATTTTTTAGACAATAGGTGCATGAGTAGGCCATTCAGCCCTTCAAGCCAGCACCGCCATTCAATGTGATCATGGCTGATCATCCCCGATCAGTACCCCATTCCTGTCTACTCCCCATATCCCCTGACTCCGCTATTTTTAAGAGCCCTATCTAGCTCTCTCTTGAAAGCATCCAGAGAACCGGCCTCCACTGCCCTCTGAGGCAGAGAATTCCACAGACTCACCACTCTTTGTTAGAAAAAGTGTTTCCTCATCTCTGTTCTAAATGGCTTACTCCTTATTCATAAACTGTGGCCCCTGGTTCTGGACTCTCCCAACATTGGGAACATGTTTCCTGCCTCTAGCGTGTCCAAACCCTTAACAATCTTATATGTTTCATTGAGATTCCCTCTCATCCTTCTAAACTCCAGAGTGTACAAGCCCAGCTGCTCCATTCTCTCAGCATATGACAGTCCCGCCATCCGGGGAATTAACCTTGTAAACATATGTTGCACTCCCTCAATAGCAAGAATGTCCTTCCTCAAATTAGGGGACCAAAACTGCACACAATACACCAGGTGTGGTTTGCCTAGGGCTCTGTACAACTGCAGAAGGATCTCTTTGCCCCTATATTCCATTCCTCTTGTTATAAAGGCTAACATGCCATTCACTATCTTCACTGCCAGCTGTACCTGCATGCTTACGTTCATAGACTGATGTACAAGGACCCCCAGATCCCGTTGTACTTCCCCTTTTCCCAACTTGACGCCATTTAGATAGTAATCTGCGTTCATGTTTTTGCTACCAAAGTGGATAACCTCACATTTATCCGCATTAAACTTCATCTGCCATGCATTTTCCCACTCCCCCAACCTGTCTAAGTCACCGTGCATTCTCATAGCATCCTCCTCACAGTTCACACTGCCACCCAGCATTGTGTCATCTGCAAATTTGCTAATGTTACTTTTAATCCCTTCATCCAAATCATTTATGTATATTGTAAATAGTTGCGGTCCCAGCACCGGGCCTTGCGGTACCCCACTAGTCACTGCCTGGCATTCTGAAAGGGACCCGTTAATCCCTACTCTTAGTTTCCTGTCTGCCAACCACTTCTCTATCCATGTCAGCACTCTACCCCCAATACCATGTGCCCTAATTTTGCCCACTAATTTCCTATGTGGTACCTTATCAAACGTTTTCTGAAAGTCCAGATACACTACATCCACTGGCTCTCCCTTGTCCATTTTCCTAGTTACATCTTCAAAAAGTTCCAGAAGATTAGTCAAGCATGATTTCCCCTTCGTAAATCCATGCTGACTCGGACCGATCCTGTTACTTCTATCCAAATGTTCGGCTATCTCAACTTTTATAATTGACTCCCCAATCTTCCCCACCACCGATGTCAAGTTAACTGGTCTATAATTCCCTGTTTTCTCTCTCCCGTCTTGCTTAAAAAGTGGGATAACATTAGCTACCCTCCAATCCACAGGAACTGATCCTGAGTCTATAGAACATTGGAAAATTATCACCAATGCATCCACAATTTCTAGAGCCACTTCCTTAATTACCCTGGGATGCAGACCATCAGGCCCTGGGGATTTATCAGCCTTCAGTCCCATCAGTCTATCCAACACCATTTTCTGCCTAATGTGAATTTCCTTCAGTTCCTCCGTCACCCCAGATCCTCTGGCCACTACTATATCAGGAAGATTGTTTGTGTCCTTCTTAGTGAAGACAGATCCAAAGTACCTGGTCAAAACATCTGCTATTTCCTTGTTCCCCATAATAAATTCTCCCTTTTCAGTCTTCAAGGATCCAACTTTGGTCTTAACTAATTGTTTCCTCTTCACATACCTAAAGAAGTTTTTACTGTCCTGCTTTATATTCTTGTCCAGCTTACCTTCGTACCTCATCTTTTCTCCCCGTATTGTCTTTTTGGTTATTTTCTGTTGTTCTTTAAACATTACCCAATCCTCTTGCTTCCCGCCCATCTTTGCTACGTTGTACTTCTTCGCTTTACTTTTTATACTGTCCCTGACATCCCTTGTCAGCCACAGTCCCTTTCTCCCCTTGGAATCTTTTTCCTCCTAGGAATGAACTGATCCTGCACCTTCTGTATTATTCCTAGAAACACCTGCCATTTTTGTTCCACTGTGGTGCACGTGACGTCATTAGAATACCCTGCGGCACGCAGCGACACATGGTTACGCACGGTGACGTAACCATGCGTCACCATGCGATACACGTGCGACGTTGGGACTCCAGCGTGTGACGCCGATGCGTCAGCGTGCGTACCCAATGCTTCAGCGTACGTACGCGATACATTACTCTACGAAATCCTGGAGTGCCGCGCGATACCATGCACCACCGCATGCGATTCCACACCTCACCATGCGCAACGCATGCGCACCCCACAACCTATTTTACATATGATGCGTAAATGAGGCACAAAATGACGGCCAAGAGGGACAGGCCCTTAACTGTTTCTTAAACATTGGGATAGTCCCTGCCTCAACTACCTCCTCTAGCAGCTCGTTCCATACACCCACCACCCTGTGCGTGAAAAAGTGACCTCTCCGATTCCTATTAAATCTCTTCCCCTTCACCTTAACCAGACACACCTGTGTGTAACAAAACCCCAATTTTAAAACTCCTTCCTCGCACGTTAAACCTGACCCCTCTAATTTGTTATACCCTGACCATCTACTACCTACGCCTTATATATTTATTTATCCATAACAGTTCACCTTTATCCTCCAGGGGAAACAAGCCTAGCCTACACTCTGTATATGAAAGAACTGCAAATGCTGGATTAAAATAGACACAACGTGCTGGAGTAACTCAACGGGACAGGCAGCATCTCTGTGTAGATGGATTCTCCCTCAACCTTCAGCATTCCAGAGAGAACAATGCAAGTCTGTCTAACCTCTCCTTGTAGCTATTACTCTTTAATCCAGCTATTACTCTTTAATCCAGACATCATTCTGGTAAAAAATCGACACAAACGGCAACACTTTGTCCCTTTATCTTTCAGCGATTGGATGTCTTACAACAATTGTCCAAGGACTCAGTGTAAGGAGTGGAGGGAATATTCACCGGACTGATCCCGGAAACGAATCATTTTGGTCTGTATTCACTAGAGTTCAAAAGAGCTTCTTCCCCACTGTTATCGAACTACTGAATGGTCCTCCCTTGAAGTAAGGTGCATTGCTGATCATTGTGGATCTTGTACTTTTTAAAATCTGGACTTTATTTGTATCTTTAACACTATAATGCTGTAAACATTATATTCTGCTCTCTGGTATCCATCTCTTTGCCTACCTGGTTTAGTTTAGAGATACAGCATGGAAACAGGCCATTTGGCCCACTAAGTCCATGCTGACCATCGATCTCTAATACACTCGTTCCATGTCACGTGGAGAATGTGGAAACTCCGCACAGACAGCAACCGTAGTCAGGATCGAACCTGGGTCTCTGATGCTGTGAGGCAGCATCTCTACCGCTGTGCCACTGACTGTGTCAACCTTGCACCACTGTGCGCAGTCTTGGTTGTACTCACGTATAGTATGATTTGACTAGATAGCAGGCAAATGCATTTTGTTACTCCGTATCGTACAGCTGACGATAATAAACCAATGTCCATTCCAATATGACATTGTGAGAGGGAATCTGATGAGTGGCGCAGCAGTAGAGTTGCTGCCTTACAGCGCCAGAGACCCGGGGTCGATCCTGACCACGAGTGCTGTCTGTACGTAGTTTGTACGTTCTCCCAGTGACCTGCGTGGGCTTTCTGAGATCTTCCCACACTACAAAGACTTGCAGGTTTGTAGGTTAATTGGCCTGGTATAAATGTTAATTGTCCCTAATGGAATCAAGGGATATGGAGAGAAGGCAGGAATGGGATAGTGATTGTGGATGATCAGCCGTGATCACATTGAATGGCGGTGCTGGCTCGAAGGGGCGAATGGCCTACTCCTGCATCTATTGTCTATGTATCAATGTATCTGTGTGTAGGATAGTGTTAGTGTGCGGGGATCGCTGGTCGGCGTGGACTCGCTGTGTCTCCAAACTAAATACAAAATTCGCCAGATTTAGAGACCGACCTAAATGGCACTGTTGTATCTGCTTTCTCCACTATCCCTGGCAACGTATTCAAGGCACCTAAACAACTTCTGTGAAAAAAAATTGCCCCTCGCATCTCCTTTAAACGTGGCTCTTCTCACCTTAAAGCCATGGCCTCTCGTCACTGAATATATTTAACAGAGATAGACACAGAATGCTGGAGTAACTCAGCGGGACAGGCAGCATCTCTGGAGAGAAGGAATGGGTGATGTTTCGGTTCGAGACCCCTCTTCAGACTGGTTAGGGATAAGAGAAATGAGAGATATAGGCAGTGATGTGGAGAGATAAAGAACAATGAGTGAAAGATATGCAAAAAAGTATCGATGATAAAGGAAAGAGACCATTGTTAGCTGTTTGTAGGGTGAAAATGAGAAGCTAGTGCGACTTGCGTAGGGGAGGGATAGAGAGAGAGGGAATGCCGGGGCTACCTGAAGTGAGAGAAATCAAAATTCATACCACTGGGCTGCAAGCTGCCCAAGCGAAATATGAGATGCTACTCCTCCAATTCACTCTGACAATAGAGGAGACCTAGGACAGAAAGGTCCGTGTAGGAATGGGAAGGAGAATTAAAGTGTCCGGCAGCCGGGAGATCAGGTTTAACAGAGAGACAGCTAAAAGGGGCGCGGAGAGAGAGCAGGAATATGGTGTTGAGGGAAAGATATCCATGATTACAATCAAAGTGACCATTCTGTGTTTACCATATTTATTTTGTGCTATTATTGCAATGCTTGGAATACATAACAAGTTGAGTGAATTGGTTGTATAATGGTGGGTGGGGTGGAGAATACTTTACAAACTGCAGTATCATGTTCAGAGAATTTCAGGCAATGATAACATGATTGACTTGTCAATGACCATATGGAAACACAGTCTGCTAAAGGAACTTCAAATCTTGAAAATAAACTAAAAGGAATGCACTTTCAAAACACGCTATTTTTGCTGATGATTCAGATTCAGATTCCCTTTATTGTCATTCAGACCTTTCGGTCTGAACAAAATTTCGTGCCTGCAGTCATACATATATTAAAAATAACAAAAACACACGATAAACACAAATTTAACATCCACCACAGTGAGTTCACCAAACACTTCCTCACTGTGATGGAAGGCAAAAGTCTTAGAGTCTCTGTCTTCTTCCCTCCTTGTTCTCCCACACCGCAGCCCCGAAAGCCAGGTCGCCGCTGGAGCACCGCAGCCCCGAAAGCCAGGTTGCCGCTGAAGCTCCGAAGCCGTGCAGCCGCTGCTGGAAGATGGAAGGCCGCCATAACTCCAGGGCCGCCAGCTCCGCCATTAGGGCCTCAGCACAAACGGAGACGGTGACGGGGGACACGACAAGAAAAGTCGCATCCCCCCGAAGTGAGAGACTCAAAACCCTGTTTCTCCCACCCTCCACCCCCCCCCCCAACACACATACACAGCCTAATAAACCAAAATAATCACTAAGACAGACACAAGAAGACAAAAATAAAATAAAAAAACAGACGGACTGCAGGTGAGCCGCAGCTGCCAGGCAGCGCCGTCACTTCCGGTCCAGAGGATGGAGACCAGAGTCGAATGTTTGAATTAAGTTTTATTCGTAAAATGGTCAAACTGACGATGGGTCTCACACAACCAACAAAACAGATCCAGCCACAACGGTGGTCTAGAGGGACTGAAGGGGCAGCGCCCAGAAAGCGCGCAAAACGCAACCCCTCCCCAGTGTCTACCTGCGAGCACCAGCAGGTGCCGCTACATGCCCCCCCCCAGAACCTGAGGTACGGAACCGAGCAGGGACCCGGATGATACGTCCGGAACGTGTGGTTCTCGAAAGCGGGGTTGGCGTAACAGGAGGGGCCTGCAAAACAGTGCCGGGAGGGCATGTGGACCCCGAAAGTGGGACGGTTGTAAAAGGTGGGGCCTTCATTAATTGCAAATGACATATTATTATATATTACAAATTCGCAAATCAGCATACCAAATATACTAAATTTAATATAGAATAAACTGTAACAAAAGCGAAATGGTGACGATAAAACCTGAAGATCCGACACATCTGTTGAAATTCCCCTTTAGAATTGCAACAGAAATATTTAAGTATTTGGGCATCCAAATTACCAGGAAATATAAATCATTACTCAACGCAAACTATATGCCTTTATTAACTAAATGAAATGGGTTGATTAAATTTTGGAAAACACTGCCGATGTCCTTAATAGGCAGAATAAATGCGATAAAAGTGATCTTCTTACCACAAATATTGTACCTATTTCAATCAATACCAATATACTTACCTAAAAAATTCTTTAAAAAACTAGATTCTGATATTATAAACTTCATATGGGATTATAAATCACACAGAATTTAAAACTTGTGTAAATCTAAAGAATCAGGGGGACTGACACTCCCTAACTTATTGTATTGCTATTGGGCAGTGAATATTAAAAATGTAATCTATTGGTTGGACAGTTCTGCCCAACAGGTAGATTGGATAAGAATGGAGAAAGAGGATTGTTCCCCTTATAATATAGGAAGCGATCCTTCTTTTCCCGATGAAACTGAACAAAATAATATAAGAAGAATCCAATTATTCACAGTATAATACGAATTTGGAAACAAATAAAATTAACTTTAAAATTAAGAAAATTATCGCTTCTTTCTCCAATAGCTAATAATCCCTCCTTCAAACCATCCATTATTGATAAAACGTTTTATCCATTGGGAAAGAATAGGAATTAAAACGATGGGAGATATGTATGAAATGGGAAAACTTTTATCATTCCAACAATTACAACTAAAATATAATTTGAAAAGTAATCAATATTTCAAATATCTTCAAATTCAAGATTATTTGAAAAAATATATACAAGGATATCAGACCTTAACCCCAGATTTATTGGAGGAAGGAATGAATAGAAAGGCAGAATCAAGCAATATATTATCTTACTTATATAATATAATTCTAAATATAGAAACACCAATGACAGAGGCAATTAGAAGGGACCTTTGAACAAGAGTTATTGATAACAATTCCGAACGATAGATGGGAATTTTTTTTATTATATGTAAACAAATGTTCAATTAATGTCATACATAACCTAATTCAATTTAAAATGTTACATAGATTATATTATTCGAAAACTAGACTGAATAAAATATTTTCAAATGTTTCCCCCCCCATCTGTGACAAATGTCTAATTAAAAATGCCACTATAGCACATTCCTTTGCACAAAACTGTATAAATTTTGGAATGAAATTTCTGGAATTTTTACAAAACTGTTTAACGCAAAACTGAACCCCAATGCAGAATTGATTATCTTTGGATCAATGGAAGGGGGACGTAAATTAACTATATTCCAAGAAGCTTTTCTTAATTACGGTCTAATAACAGCAAAAAAGCTTATACTCAAATTTTGGAAAACGCAACCACGCCAACATTCAAAATGTGGATTTCAAACATGTCTGAAACGCTACATCTTGAAGAAATGAGATTCCTCCTACTAGGCAAAGCAGACCAATTCTTAAAGACTTGGTCTCCTTTTATCAACTTTTTACAAGCATATGGTGCAACATAACATAACCTTAGAAATTAAATGGTTCAGAACCGGGTGACAGATGGTCAAAAATACGAAATAGGTAGATCTCTCCTAATCTCTCTTTTCTTTCTCCTTCTCTTTCAATATTTTTAGCTTCTCATCTCTGTCCTTTATTTATTTTGCTATCTGTTTCTACTGGCTTGTCTATCTATTCCGACACTAGTCTTTATTTCTTTTTTCTCTCACTGTTCTTTTATTATTAAATCAAAAGTACGAAGTTGTACAAGAATGGAAATATGTATGTATGTATTAGGTACTCAAGTACCACACTATTGTACTTATTTCTAACAAAAAAAAAAAAAAAAAAAACAAGTGGGGCCGGGGGACAGGTGTGCTCAGAATGGGAGGAACGGCCGGCGGACGACCCCTACGTCGCGGTGGAGCAACGATCACCGGGCTGTCACCATCCACGTGGGCGGGCTTGAGACGGCCGATGGAGACGAACTCCTCCCGTGACGTGGCGACTCCGGCCCGCAGCACTCAAAACGGCCCTTCATAGACCCGCTGCAGTGGCGAGCGGAGCGCGTGCGTGCGGGAGAAAACATAGGCACACTTCTGTAACACCGCGGGCACGTGCACGTGCACCGCAGACGACCCATGCCTGGAAGTGGGGACGGGAGCCAACGTGCACACCCGTTCACGAAGGCCGGCCGCAACGCCGAGGCCAAAACCTCCTGTCCGCAGGCGGCAGGCAGGAAATCACCGGGCACCCACAAGGCCGAACCATACACGAGCTCAGCCGAGGAAACGGCCAAATCCTCCTTTGGCGCGGTACGGATACCCAGGAGGACCCAGGGCAGCTGGTCCACCCAGTCCGGGCCCGTAAGCCGGGCCTTCAGCGCCGACTGAAGGTGCCGATGGAACCTCTTGACCAGCCCATTAGCCTCCGGGCGATAGGTGGTCGTCTGGTGCAGCCGGGTGCCGTAGAGCTGTGCCAGGGCTGATCACAAGGAAGAGGTGAACTGGGTCCCTCAGTCCGTGGTGATGTCGGACCGGGCGATTCAGTGGACCGCCATAGCCCGGGCGCAAGCCTCGGCCGAGGTATTTCCTCTATTTGCCTCTTTCTGTGCACCAATTCTTGCCATTGACAGTGTCCGTTGGTTCTTCATTATCAGATGTACAGTGATCCCCGATTAGTACGGAGTGGGGGACCATGACAGAAGCCCCCTCATGGCGATCCCTGGAAGCGACAACACGATGCACTCTATGAGCTGTGTCATGTACATCAATGATCTAGATGATGGGGTGGAAAATTGGATAAGCAAATATGCAGATGATACTAAGATAGGGGGTGCTGTGGATAATGAAGAAGATTTTCAAAGTCTACAGAGAGATTTGGGACATTTGGAAGAGTGGGCTGAAAGATGGCAGATGGAGTTTAATGCTGATAAGTGTGAGGTGCTACATCTTGGCAGGACAAATCAAAATAGGACGTACATGGTAAATGGTAGGGAATTGAGGAATGCTGTGGAACAGAGGGATCGAGGAATAACTGTGCATAGTTCCCTGAAGGTGGAATCGCATGTAGATAGGGTGGTAAAGAAAGCTTTTGGTGTGCTGGCCTTTATAAATCAGAGCATTGAATATAGGAGTAAACATAGAAACATAGAAACATAGAAATTAGGTGCAGGAGTAGGCCATTCGGCCCTTCGAGCCTGCACCGCCATTCAATATGATCATGGCTGATCATCCAACTCAGTATCCCGTACCTGCCTTCTCTCCATACCCTCTGATCCCCTTAGCCACAAGGGCCACATCTAACTCCCTCTTAAATATAGCCAATGAACTGGCCTCAACTACCCTCTGTGGCAGAGAGTTCCAGAGACCCACCACTCTCTGTGTGAAAAAATTTCTTCTTATCTCGGTCCTAAAGGATTTCCCCCTTATCCTTAAGCTGTGACCCCTTGTCCTGGACCTCCCCAACATTGGGAACAATCTTCCTGCATCTAGCCTGTCCAACCTCTTAAGAACCTTGTAAGTTTCTATAAGATCCCCTCTCAATCTCCTAAATTCTAGAGAGTATAAACCGAGTCTATGCAGTCTTTGTTCATAAGACAGTCCTGACATCCCAGGAATCAGTCTGGTGAACCTTCGCTGCACTCCCTCTATGGCAATAATGTCCTTCCTCAGAGTAGGGAAGTAATGTTAAAATTGTACAAGGCATTGGTGAGACCAATTCTGGAGTATGGTGTACAATTTTGGTTGCCTAATTATAGGAAGGATGTCAACAAAATAGAGAGAGTACAGAGGAGATTTACTAGAATGTTGCCTGGGTTCCAGCAACTAAGTTACAGAGAAAGGTTGAGCTAGTTAGGTCTTTATTCTTTGGAGCGCAGAAGGTTAAGGGGGGACTTGATTGAGGTCTTTAAAATGATGAAAGGGATAGACAGAGTTGATGTGGATAAGCTTTTCCCATTGAGGGTAGGGAAGATTCAAACAAGAGGGCATGACATGAGAATTAAGGGACAGAAGTTTAGGGGTAACATGAGGGGGAACTTTACTCGGAGAGTGGTGGCTGTGTGGAATGATCTTCCAGCAGAAGTGGTGGAGGCAGGATCGATTTTAACATTTAAAAGTAAAGTGGATAGGTATATGGACGGGAAGACAATGGAGGGGTATGGTCTGAGTGCAGGTAGATGGGACTAGGGGAAAATAAATGGTCGGCACGGACTGGAAGGGCCGAGAGGGCCTGTTTCCGTGCTGTAATTGTTATATGGTTATATGGTTATATGATGCATCGGGCGACAATCCTGTCAACATGTTGGACGAAGACAGAGTACAGAGTGCAGAGGAATAGTCCACTCAGACCGCACGCAAGAGTGGCCAGGTTTAGCACCATTTGCAAAGTCCAGTCTCGGTCTCAGTCTCGCTCATCTGGAGTGGCACTTTGTGAATTGTGAACTAAGTAATTTGGAGGATTAAGCTGGACTGATATAAAAGACTTTATCCATTAAAGGAAAAAAAACATACTCTTGGAGATCTCAAAGCCCTGTCCCACGGTACGAGTTCATTCCAAGAGCTCTCCCGAGTTTAAAAAAAATCAAACTCGCGGTAAGCACGGAGAATGAACGTAGCGGGTACGTCGGAGCTCGGGGACGTCTCTTAGCGGCTCGTAACGCTAACGGCAGGTACTCGGGAAGACTCGCTAACGGCAGGTAAGCACGGGAAGACTCGTGAAGATTTTTCAACATGTTGAAAAATGTCCACGAGAGCCCCGAGTACCGACGAGTGGCCATTACCGTAAATCTCCGAGTTCGAATCGGGGCAAACGCAGGAGAGCTCTTGGAATGAACTCGTACCATTTTTTTTTTTTTACAAAATGCTTTTAATCAGAATAAACAAATACAAAGTAGTAACACAATCAGAGAATGCCTATATTGGCATTTTACAAAGAAATTAAAAAGAAATTACAAAGAAATTTATCAAATTAAAATATTAACATTTCTATCATGAACTCGTACCATGGGGCAGGGTTTTTTTTACAGTAGAATCTCCAAACTCAAAGTACATCAAATTTAGTTTAGTTGAGAGATACAGCATAGAAACAGGCCATTCAGCCCACTGATTCCATGCTGACCATCGATCGCTCGTTTACGCTGGTTCTATGTTATCCCAAGTTCCCATCCACTCCAGGCACACTAGGGGCAATTTTCAATTAACCTGCAATGGATTGTGTAGACCCACAGAGTCCCTTACTCAGATTAGGGGAATCAAGAACCAGAGGACATACGTTTAAGGTGAGGGGGGAAAGATTTAATAGGAACGTGAGGGTTAACTTTCCACCCAGAGGGTGGTGGGTGCATGGAATGGGCTGCCGGAGGAGTTAGTTGAGGCAGGTACTAATGCAACGTTTAAGAAACATTTGGAGGGGTACATGGATAGGACAGGTTTCTAGGGATATGTGCCAAACGCAGGCAGGGGGGACTAGTGTAGATGGGACGTTGGTCGGTGTGGGCAAGTTGGGCTGAAGGGCCTGTTTCCACGCTGTGTGACTATGACTTTACAAACCCGCACGTCTTTGGTGGTGCGGGAGGAAATACGGAGCACCCGGAAGAAATCCAAGAAATAGGGAGTACGTGCAAACTCCACACAGCCAGTATTCAAGGTCACAATCAAACCCGGATCTCTGGTGCGGTGAGGAAGCATCTCTATCAGCTGCGTCACTGTGCCGCCCAGTTTTTACCTACGTATTTAAACGTAAAGTCAACAATAAAAATAGTCAACAAGTTTTGATAGCTATAATTTTCTACTTAGCTTTAAGTTGACAAGAAACTGCAGAATTAGACATTTACAATGGTAGTACACAGTAGTTGCCAGGACACTGCCGATCGCTCAAACACTTTGCTGGGACAAACTAGTTTACCGGGACAGTCAAGATGCTTTGAAGCCTCTCATCCAAACTATGCCTCCTTTGTTACTGTGTTGAGGTAAGTCTCCCTGGATACACAAACAGCAGAATATTATTTTTAGTTTAGAGATAACAGCACGGAAACAGGCCCTACGGCCCACCGGGTCCGCGCCGACCAGCAATCATGGATTTTAACACTATCCGAAACCCACTAAGATCATTTTTTACATTTACCAATCCAATTAACCTTTAAACTTGTACGTCTTTGGAGTGTGGGAGGAAACCGAAGATCTCGGAGAAAACCCACGCAGGTCACGGGGAGAATGCACAAACTCCGTACAGACAGCACCCGCAGTCAGGATCAAACACGGGTCTCCGGCGCTGCATTCGCTGTAAGGCCGCAACTCTACCGCTGCGCCACAGTGACCGCCGTAGATAAACCGTGCTTGTAGTAGCAGCGATATGTTTTGAACTATACATTCGCGCAGAGATAGATCGCTTAATGCCTTTCTTGATCTCATCCTGGAGGTGCCAATTGACATGCACATTCTTATATTGACCTCAATGATCCCAATTGGAACGCCCCAACTCCCGACGACTATCTTCAATAGACAGTGTTTAACCACTCTGAACATGAAGAGCTGAAGATGGCGGTGGAAACATGGCGACCCTTGCTTACTGCCTAGGAGTAATCTAATATTCTTCAACTCTTGCAGCAGGTTCCTGAACACTCCCTGAACTCGGTGGAACCGTATCACACTGTCTGCCGTCCATTCCTTGCAGGAAGTGAAGGGATGTGGACCATGTGCAGGCAAGAGGTGACTAGTTTAACTTTACAACATGTTCGGCATGTACATTATGGGCTGAATGGCCTCTTCCTGTGCTGTACTGGTCTAAAGATGAGACACAACCCGAAACGTCACCTATTCCGTTTCTCCTGACCCGCTGAGTTACTCCGGCATTTTGTGTCTATCTTCGGTTTAAACCAGCATCTGCAGTTCCTTCCGGCGCACAACATACTGTTCCATGCAACACAAAGAATGCGATGGGAAGCAAAGTATTTGCAGAAACATTTTCATTCATGTCAGGAATAATCACGTTCTGACTTTCCAAATCCCAGTGGCTGCAGATGACTTGATAATGCTTTGCAGATTGATTAATTTCAACGTTTGTTCTCAGCCCAAATTCCCATTTTTCAGAGAATAATACTTGTGCGAAAGGGACGTTCGTAATTGCTTATGTTAATAGGACACAATTCACAGAGGTGTCTAATTCTTGCATGGAAAGAACATTGTTATAAATCAAAGCAATGGATGTGACACCATGGATGTGTTTGTGCATCGAGCTGCTGGAGGAGTTACTTGAGACAGGTGCTATCACGTCATTTAAAAGATGTTTTCTCAAAAACATTAAAATCAAAGGTAGACACAAAAATGCTGGAGAAACTCAGCGGGTGCAGCAGCATCTATGGAGCGAAGGAGATAATCAACTTTTCGTGCTGACAAACCCCTTTGAAGAAGTTCTACTCCTATCTCCTGAGACTGTTTCACAACCCCCTAAAGAGTTTCGGCCCGCAACGTTGCCTATTTCCTTCGCTCCATAGAAGCTGTTGCACCCGCTGAGTTTCTCCAGCATTTTTGTCTACCTTCAATTTTCCAGCATCTGCAGTTCCTTCTTCAACATTAAAAACAAAACTGGACCTTGACACGGAACTGATTATTCTAGGAATGTCAGAAGCCTGCTCTGAGCTATCAACATTTCAAAGGTGTTTCCTCAATTATGGTCTGATAACGGCGAAAAAACAAATACTCAAATTTTGCAAACGTACATCTGCCCCTACTCTCAAAATGTGGATTACAAACATGTCTGAGACGCTACATCTTGAAAATACGAGGCTTGGCTTAGCAGAAAAACCAGAGCATTTTTCGAAGACATGGACAGCATTCATTGATTTATTACAAGGATAGTATGGTGCAACACAATTTCGGTGTTACATTTAATTATGGGTGGGGAGGGATGCGAAAGGTATATCATCACCTTGTGTTTTTCTTTCTGTTTTTATCTTTTTATTTAACCATATAACCACATAACAATGGTTCCTCTACACCTTTCTTATTTCTTTCACTTACTCACTCTTTGGCTACACCAACTCGGCAGTCTAGGGGTTCTATTCTTGCACATGCACTTTTTTTCTCTCTTTCCTTTTCTTTCATCTTTAGCAAAAAATTAAAACTGAAGGTGTGCAATAATTGGATTACGTCAAATGCCGCTGGTTACATTTTTGTACACTGCTAATTAAAAAAAATTAAATTAAAAAAAAAGATGTTTGGACAAGTACATGGATAAGGGTTACAAGTACAAGTACAAAGGGTTGGTTGGCTATGGGTCAAACGCAGGCAGGTGGGACTAGTGTAAATCTTGATCGGCATGGGCAAGTTGGGTCCAAGGGCCTGTTTCCGTGCTGTACGGCTCTATGTATGACAAGGGCTGGTTGGACTGGGAAAAACAAGGATGGTCGCTGTGGGAAGATGTTCTTGATAGGGGGATGAGGGATATTGAGAAATTATAGATAACTGAATCTGTGGAAAATGGAGCTTGCATTCATCTGACTCGGGGTCAATGTACTCAGTGAGTCGGAGATTAATGACCCAGGTTCCATCTTGGCCTCGGGTGCTGTCTTTACGGAGTTTCTACATTCTCTCTGTGACCGCGTGGGTTTTCTCCAGGTGCTCTGGCTTCCTCCCACACTTCAAAGAAGTGCACGCTGTATCTCCGAAATGTCCAAAGTCCAAAGACCTCTCCCCATTACGGACACCGTACAGCGGCAGAAAAGGCCGGCATGGTAGTGAGGGAAATGGGGGAGGGGAGGGGACAGTACCGTCGAGTGCACCTGCCCTCCCACCACCCACACTCCTGGCAAATTGGCCTGTGTTACTGCTGTATCCTGCAGCTGCGATTCCTCCTGTATAACTGCATCCTCTTGGACAGCACGACTCGGGTAACTTCGTTAAAACTCGTTTCCATGCTATTTGGCTTATTTACTTCGCTGGTCCTCTCATGTGATAGACAATAGGCAATAGACAATAGGTGCAGGAGTAGGCCATTTGGCCCTTCGAGCCAGCACCGCCATTCAATGTGATCATGGCTGATCAACCCCAATCAGTGCCCCGTTCCTGCCTTCTCCCCATATCCCCTGACTCTGCTATTTTTAAGAGCCCTATCTAGCTCTCTCTTGAAAGCATCCAGAGAACCTGCCTCTGAGGCAGAGAATTCCATACTCATAGGTGAGAAACAAAATGATGAGTTGGATTTGACTCAGACCTCTTTGTTCATTCTGTGATTATTTCACATCCACTATAGATATGACTTGTTCTGGGCAACTGGTGCGATACCATTCTGAACGTAGAGCCATAGAGTCACACAGCATGGATACAGGCCCTTCGGCCCAACTTGCCCTTGCTGACCAAGATGCCCTATCTAACCTAGGCCCATTTGCCCACGTTTGGCCTATATCCTTCTAAACCTTTCCTATCCATGTACCTGTCCAAATGTTGCTATAGTACCTGCCTCAACTACCTCCAGCAGTTTGTTCCATATACCTACCGTCCTCAGTATGGTGGTTGCCTCTCAGGTTCCTATTATATCTTTCATCTCTCACCTTAAACCTACGCCCTCTGGTTCTCAATCCTCCTACTCCGGGGAAAAATACTCTGTGTGTGAACCCTATCTATTCCCCTCTTGACCTTACCCTTCATTTGTACACCCCTATAAGATCACCCCTCAGCCTTCTGTGCTCCAAGGAATAATGTCCTAACCTGCCCAACCTCCCTCTATAGCTCAGTCTTGGCAACATCCTCGTGAATCCTTTCCCTCCAGAGATGCTGCCTGACCCGCTGATTGTGCTTTAACTGTCCATGCTGACGCTACTTAGCTTAATTTAGTTTCGTTTGGAGATGCAGCATGGAAACCCGAGTCCACACCGACCCCCGATCATCTATTCACATGAGTCCTTTGTTTCCCCACTTTCGCATTACCGGCAATTCCCTATGTTTTGGGGGCAATTTACAGAAGCAAAATTAACCTACAAACGGGCAAACCGGAGCAGCTGGAAGAAACCCACACGGTCACAGGGGGAGCGTGCAAACTCCACACAGACAGCGTCCATGGTCAGGATTGAACCCGGGTCCAGCTGCGCCACTGGTGTGGAGAGTTGAAACCCACTTGGGCAGCGGTAAGGGAGAGACAGAGGATGTACAGTTGGAGAAAGGGAGGTGCAGTCACAGATGGAAGAAAGCCCAAGTCACTCCAGTTGGTAGAACAAATGTGGGTGCGGTAAGGCATGCAAGAGGAACGCACAGCTAATTACACCTAAATTATGACACGGAGTCAGGCTGAGAAGGTAGAAGAATTAATGTCATTAAGTACACTGGAATATACTCTGTAAAGGGCGCGATTAATCCTGAGCTTGGCTTCCTCCATCAAATACCAGCTTTTATTGAGAATAATTTATTTCACTTCCTCATTAACTGTAGACATGTATTCCTCCTGTAGGGTTTCTGTGCCGTCTTCCATAAATGCAGTCAAAGGATATTTGTACAATTTGACTGTCATTTCCATATTCCCAAATAGAACTTCTCTTGTCTTCGTGTGTAGAAAAGAACTGCAGATGCTGGGTTAAAATCTCCACCTCTTCCATTCTTCCCCCCCCCCCCCCCCCACCCCCCTCCATCCCTACATCAGTCTGAAGAAGGGTCACAACCTGAAACATCACCTATTTCTTCACTCCATAGGCGCTGCCTCACCCGCTGAGTTTCCCCAGCATTTTTGTCAACTTTTGACTTTTCCAGCATCTGCAGTTCTTTCTTAAAGATAGTCCGAGTGTCACCAATGAGGTAGATAATAGCTCAAATGTTTAAGAAGGTACTGCAGATGCTGGAAAATCGAAGGTAGACAAAAGTGGTGGAGAACCTCAGCGGGTGCAGAAGGGTTCTTCAGTCTGAAGAAGGGTTTCGGCCCAAAACGTTACCCATTTCCTTCGCTCCATAGATGCTGCTGCACCCGCTGAGTTTCTCCAGCACTTTTGTCTACCTTAGATAATAGCTTAATAGCTCTCTTCTTGTGGCAGGATGGTTCAAGATTCAAGATTCTAGAGAGTTGCCTGATAACAGCTGGGAAGAACCTGTTCCTGAATCTGGAAGTGTGCTTTTTATACTTCTGTACAATTTTGCCTGGTGGGAGAGGGGAGAAGAGGGAGTGGGAAGGGCACGACTTGATTATGCTGCTGAACTTGTCGAGACAGAGTGAATTGTAGATGGAGTCAATGGAAGGGAGGTTGGTTTGTGCGCCTGCTATTGCCTTGCCCCTCAGCTTGTGCCAGACACACAGTTCTGTCTGGGTAAGTCTAGTATAAACGTTGGGAGGTCATGTTACAGATATATAAGACGTTCGTGAGGCCCCATTTAGAGTATGGTGTCCAGTTTTGGAAAGATGTTATCAAGCTTCAAAAGGTTCAGAAAAGATTTGCCAGGATGTTGCCTGGACTCGAAGGCTTAAGCTTCAGGGAGAGGGTGAGCAGGCTGGGGCTGTATTCCTTGGAGCACAAGAGGATGAGGGGTGATTTTATGGAGTTGTACAAAATCATGAGAGGAATAGATTGGGTAAACGCACTTTTGATCAGAGTAGGGGAATTGAGAACCCGAGGACATAGGTTTACGGTGAGGTGGGGTGGTGGGTAAAACTTAATGGGAACCTGAGGGGCAACTTTTTTACACAAAGGATGGTAGGTGTATGGAATGTGCTGCCAGAGGAGGTGGTTGAGGCAGGGACTATCGCAACGTTTATGAACCATTTAGACAGATATGTGGGTAGGGTAGGTTGAGAGGGGTATGGGTCAAAGGCAGGCAGGTGGGACTAGTGTAGATGGGGCATGTTGGTCAGCTTGGACAATTTTCCTGTTTCCACATTCCGACGTCTCCTGGAGAGGCCCAGGAGGAGGAACCCAAACCTGTAACGTTCCACACAAGTGTTCTGGTGGAAGCCGCTGATTGGGTGCAACCCCTGGTTTGCATTAAAGTTAAAGTGAGCTAAACGGTTCAGTGAGTTAAAGGTAAAGTGAGCTAAAGGGTTCAATGAGCTAAAGGTAAAGTGAGCTAAAGGGTTCAGTGAGCTAAAGGGTACAGTGCTTTTTAGTAAAGGTTAGTTTAAAGGATTAAGATTTTTATAGTGTGAGTTGATTTAATTTGGGGGCAAGCCATGTCATTTGAGATCGGCCCCATGGTTTCCTCATCCTGCAACATGTGGGAGATCAGGGATATGGTCGGTGTCCCTGGTGACTACGTTTGCAGGAAGTATGTCCAGCTGCAGCTCCTGGCAGACCGCATTGAATGATTGGAGCTGCGGTTGGATTCATACTGGAGCATCCACGATGCTGAGAAACTCGTGAATAGCACGTACAGTGAGTTGGTCACACTGCAGGTAAAAGTTAAGTGGCCAGAAAGGGAACGGGTGGTCATCTCCCTCCTAAACAGATATACCATTTTGGATACTGTTGGGGGAGATGGCTCATCAGGGGAAGGCAGCAGCAGCCAAGTTCATGGCACCATGGGTGGCTCTGCGGCACAGGAGGGGAGAAAGAAGAGTGGAAGGGCTATAGTAATAGGGGATTCAATAGTAAGGGGAAAAGATAGGCGTTTCTGCGGCCGCAAACGAGACTCCAGGATGGTATGTTGCCTCCCTGGTGCAAGGGTCAGGGATGTCACTGAACGGCTGCAGAACATTCTGGAGGGGGAGGGTGAACAGCCAGCTGTCGTGGTGCACATTGGCACCAACGATATAGGTAAAACAAGGGATGAGGTCCTACAAGGTGAATTTAGGGAGCTAGGAGATGAACTTAAAAGTAGGACTTTTAATCTCTGGATTATTACCAGTACCACGGGCCAGTCAGAGTAGAAATAGGAGGATATTGCAGATGAATACATGGCTTGAAAAATGGTGCAAGGGGGAGGGATTCAAATTTCTCGGGCATTGGAACCAGTTCTGGGGGAGGTGGGACCAGTACAAACAGGACGGTCTGCACCTGGGCTTGAAGGGAACCAATGTCCTTGGGGGAGTGTTTGCTAGTGCTGTCAGGGAGGATTTAAACTAATGTGGCAGGGGGGTGGGAGCATGAGCAGAGAGACAGAGGGATGTAAGATGTGGGTAGAAGCAATAGGTAGCAAGGTGAAAAGCAAAAGTGGCAGGCAGAAAAATCCAGGGCAAAAATCAAAAAGGGCCACTTTTCAACATAATTGTATAAGGGGTAAGAGTGTTGTAAAAACAAGCCTGAAGGCTCTGTGTCTCAATGCAAGGAGCATTCGTAATAAGGTGGATGAGTTGAATGTGCAGATAGTTATTAATGAATATGATATAGTTGGGATCACAGAAACATGGCTCCAGGGTGACCAAGGCTGGGAGCTGAACATCCAGGGATATTCAATATTCAGGAGGGATAGACAGAAAGGAAAAGGTGGTGGAGTAGCATTGCTGGTTAGAGAGGAGATTAACGCAATAGAAAGGAAGGACATTAGCTTGGAGGATGTGGAATCAATATGGGTAGAGCTGCGAAACACTAAGGGGCAGAAAACGCTAATGGGAGTTGTGTACAGGCCACCTAACAGTAGTAGTGGAGTTGGGGATGGCACCAAACAAGAAATTAGAAATGCGTGCAACAAGGGTAAAACAGTTATAATGGGTGACTTCAATCTACATATAGATTGGGTGAATCAAATTGGCAGAGGTGCTGAGGATGATGATTTCTTGGAATGTATGCGGGATAGTTTTCTAAACCAACATGTAGAGGAACCAACGAGAGAGTAGGCTATTCTAGACTGGGTACTGAGTAATGAGGAAGGGTTAGTTAGCAGTCTTGTTGTGCGTGGCCCCTTAGGCAAGAGTGACCATAATATAGTTGAGTTCTTCATTAGGATGGAGAGTGACATTGTTAATTCAGAAACAAGGGTTCTGAACTTAAAGAAAGGTAACTTTGAGGGTATGAGACGTGAATTGGCCAAGATAGACTGGCAAGTGATTCTTAAATGGTTGACGGTGGATATGCAATGGAAGGCATTTAAAGACTGCATGGATGAACTACAACAATTGTTCATCCCAGTTTAGCAAAAGAATAAATCAGGGAAGGTAGTGCATCCGTGGATAACAAGGGAAATCAGGGATAGTATCAAAACTAAAGATGAAGCATACAAATTAGCCAGAAAAAGCAGCCTACCAGAGGACTGGGAGAAATTCAGAGTCCAGCAGAGGAGGACAAAGTGCTTAATTAGGAAAGGGAACATAGATTATGAGAGAAAACTGGCATGGAACATAAAAACTGACTGCAAAAATATTTATAGATATGTGAAGAGAAAAAGGTTAGTTAAAACAAATGTATGTCCCTTGCAGTCAGAAACTGGTGAATTGATCATGGGGAACAAGGACATGGCAGACCAATTGAATAACTACTTTGGTTCTGTCTTCACAAAGGAAGACATAAATAATCTGCCGGAAATTAGTTTAACATCGGTAGTGGGGAAAATGCTAGATTCAATTTATTAAAGATGGGATAGCAGCACATTTGGAAAGCGGTGAAATCATTGGACAACGTCAGCATGGATTTATGAAAGGTAAATCATGTCTGACGAATCTTATAGAATTTTTTGAGGAAGTAACTAGTAGAGTGGACAAGGGAGAACCTGTGGATGTGTTATATCTGGACTTTCAGAAGGCTTTCGACAAGGTCCCACATAAGAGATTAGCATACAAACTTAAAGCACACGGTATTGGGGGTTCAGTATTGATGTGGATAGAGAACTGGCTGGCAGACAGGAAGCAAAGAGTAGGAGTAAACGGGTCCTTTTCAGATTGGCAGACAGTGACTAGTGGGGTACTGCAAGGCTCAGTGCTGCGACCCCAGCTATTTACAATATATTTTAATGATCTGGATGAGGGAATTAAATGCACCTCTCCAAGTCTGCGGATGACACAAAGCTGGGGGGCAGTGTTAGCTGTGAGGAGGATGCTAGGAGGCTGCAAGGTGACTTGGATAGGTTGGGCGAGTGGGCAAATACATGGCAGGTGCAGTATAATGTGGATAAATGTGAGGTTATCCACTTTGGTGGCAAAAACAGGAGGGTAGATTATTATCTGAATGGTAGCCGATTAGGAAAAGGGGAGATGCAACGAGACCTGGGTGTCATGGTGCACCAGTCATTGAAAGTAGGCATGCAGGTGCAGCAGGCAGTGAAGAAAGCGAATGGTATGTTGGCATTCGCAGCAAAAGGATTTGAGTACAAGAGCAGGGAGGTTCTACTGCAGTTGTACAGGGTCTTGGTGAGGCCACACCTGGAGTATTGCGTACAGTTTTGGTCTCCTAATCTGAGGAATGACATTCTTGCCATAGAGGGAGTACAGAGAAGGTTCACCAGACTGCTTCCTGGGATGGTAGGACTTCCATATGAAGAAAGACTGGATAGACTCGGCTTGTTAGGAAATTGGAAGTTAGGAGATTGAGGGGGGATCTTATAGAGGCTTACAAAATTCTTAAGGGGTTGGACAGGCTTGATGCAGGAAGATTGTTCTCGATGTTGGGGAACTCCAGAACAAGGGGTCACAGTTTAAGGATAAGGGGGAAGTCTTTTAGAAACAAGATGAGAAGATATTTTTTCACACAGAGAGTGGTGAGTCTGTGGAATTCTCTGCCACAGAAGGTAGTTGAGGCCAGTTCATTGGCTATATTTAAGAGGGAGCTAGATGTGTCTCTTGTGGCTAAAGGGATCAGGGGGTATGGGAGGAGGCAGGTACAGGATACTGAGTTGGATGATCAGCCATGATCAGATTGAATGGCGGTGCAGGCTCGAAGGGCCGAATGGCCTAATCCTGCACCTATTTTCTATGAAGACCCTACGCCCAGGGCTCACTAACATGGGGGTGGCCTAATGCTGTCTTTTCTCCAGGGAACCAGCCCATCATCATCTCTCCAGAGAAACCGTCTGAATACGCCACGGATTTCAGCGATTCCTCGGGAAAGAACATCGAGGGAGCGCAGAGAACGATGCGGCTGGTGTAGATTTAGTTTAGTTTGGTTTAAAGATACAGTATGGAAAAAGGCCCACCGAGTCCGCACCGACCAGCGATCCCCGCACACTAACACTATCCCACTCACACTAGGGACAATTTACATTCATACCAAGTCATGGATAGGACAGGTTTGGAGGAATATGGACCAAATGCTGGCAGGTGGAACTAGTGTAACTGGGACATGTTGGCTGGTGTGGGCAAGTTGGACCAAAGGGCCTGTTTCCACACGGTATCACCCTATGGCTCAAAGTCAATTAACCTACAAACCTGTACGTCTTTGGAGTGTGGGAGGAAACTGAAGATCTTGGAGAAAACCCACGCAGGTCACGGGGAGAACGTACAAACTCTGCACAGGCAGCACCCGTAGTCGGGATCAAACCTCGGTTTCAGGCGCTGTAAGGCAGCAACTCTACCGCTGTACCACCATGCCGCCAGTGTGGAATTTCTCTGGGAGGTCCAGTTTCCTCGCACATTCCAAAGCACGCAGGTTTGTAGGCTAATTGGCTCCTGTAAATTGTCCCTAGTGTGTAGGATGGTGCTGGTGTGCAGGGATCGCTGGTCGGTGCGGACTCGGTGGGCAGAATGGCCTGTTTCTGCGCTGTATCGCTAAACTAAACTAAATTACTTCTGTACCGGATGGGAGAGGGGAGAAGAGGGAGTGACCGGGGTGAGACTGATCCTTGATAATACTGAAGAAGGAACTGTAGATGCTGGAAAATCAAAAGTAGACAAAAATGCTGGAGAAACTCAGTGGGTGTGGCAGCATCTATGGAGCGCAGGAAATAGACAACATTTCGGGCTGAAGAAAGATTTCAGCCCGAAACATTGCCTATTTCCTTCGATCCATAGATGCTGCCTCACCCGCTGAGTTTCTCCAGCACTTTTGTCTACCTTGATAATGCTGACTTTGTTGGCCAAAGATCGTAGTCATAACATTCGGTTATGTGTTGTCTGTTATTTGGGTGCTAATGTTTCTAAAATGACGTCCCCCGTTTAGAAGCACACATACATTTGCAAGAACGCTTACGACACTTGCTCCATCGGTAAGAATGCAAAGCTGATAATAACATAGTCAGCAACAATGTTGCCAAACTGGAAACCTGGTGTCTAATTAAGGCTGGGGCTCAGCATAATATGAATGAACACACCCTGTAGCTGAAAGGAATGACGGCCTCATCGCATCATCTATTATTTCCTTTAGTCACCGACTGATTTCCAAAGAGCTAGCGATATTTTCGATAAATGGTCGAGTTCAGTTTCGTTTATTGTTACGTGTACCGAGGTGCAGTGAAAAGGTTTCCTTGCGTGCTAATGTAGTCAGCGGAAAGTGGAAATGACTACAAACAAGCTATCCAGAGTGTGCAGATACATCATAAAGGGAATTGAATTGGATTGAATTGAATGTACTTTCACAAGTGACAGGCCACAGTGAAATTCTTTGCTTGCACACCCAAGATCATCATCATCGGTGGTCACTCGAAACGAGTATGACCGTCCTCTCCTCTCCGTAGGGTCGTCCACTTGTGGGTCTGCAGATGCCCGTGGAGGCCGATCTGCGACCCACACACAACTTGGGCAGTGGAGACTGGCGGTGGTTGGTAGTCCTTGAGCCCCCTTCTCTCTCTCCTTACGGTGCTGTCTCTTTGTCTCTGCACTTTGTCACTGCCCAAGGTATGCAAGTAACCGCCACATAAAGGGCACTGTCACAGTTACAAATTATCCCGCACCAGGACCTCCTTTATTCTCACCCCCCTCCCCCCCCCCACCCGGCCTACCGTTGAATAACATTAAGTGCAAGGTAAAGTCGGATGAAAGATAGTCCGAGGATCTCCAATGAGGTAGATAGTAGTTCAGGACCGCTCTCTAGTTGTTGATAGGATGATTCAGTTGCCTGATAACAGCTGGGAAGAAACTGTCCCTGAATCTGGAGGTGTGCGTATTTACACTTCTGTACCTCTTGCCTGATGGGAGAGGGGAGAGAGGCCGGGGTGAGACTGGTCCTGTGACACGTCTCATCAGGCCCTGGGGATTTATCCACCTTTATGTCCATGAAGACATCGATTATCTCCATTTTAACAATTACATGTTTTAGAACAGTGGCACAGTGGTAGAGTTGCTGCCTTACAGCGCCAGAGACCCGGGTTCGATCCTGACTACGGTTGCTGTATGTACAGTGTTTGTATTCTCCGTGTGACCACGTGGTTTTCTCCAGGTGCTCCGGTTCCCTCCCACACTCCAAAGACATGCGGGTCTATAGGTTAATTGGCTTCTGTAAACTGTAAATTGTCCATAGTGTGTAGGATAGTGTAAGTTTACGGGGAGATCGTTGGTCAGCGCGTACTCGGTGAGCCATAGGGCCTGTTTCCGCGCTGTACCTCTAAAGGCTAAACAATTTCACCATCTCGCTCCTTACCCTCTCTACTTGGAGGGATTACTTTGGCAGCAAGTTTTAAGAAGCCAAACACCATCCAGGAAAATAATAAATTCCTAACAAGTTCATAATGTGATAGGAGAAGAAATAGGCCATTCGGCCTGTCACGCCTACTCCGCCAATCATGGCTGATCCATCTCTCCCTCCTAACCCCATTCTCCTGCTTTCTCCCCACAACCCCCGACACCCGGACTAATCAAGTATATACCTATCTTTGCCTTTAAAATATCCATTGACTTGGCCTCCACAGCCTTCTGTGGCAATGAATTCCACAGATTCACCACCCTCTGACTAAAGAAATTCCTCCTCATCTCGTTCTTAAAGGTAAGTCCTTTAATTCTGAGGCTCTGACCTCTGGTCCTCGACTCCCCCACTAGTGGAGACATCTTCACCACATCCACTCTACCCAACTCACCCCACCCACCACCCTCAGAGTTAACCCCTTCCTTCACAGATGCACTGTAACCGCAGTGTGTATTTTCCAACCAAATGCACCACAGTTTTGCACCCTCCCCCCCCCTCCCCCCCCCTCCCCTGATCCCCACTCCCAAATCCACAACCTTTATTGGCGAGAAGCACAAAACGCAGTAGACATAGAAACATAGAAAGTAGGTGCAGGAGGCCATTCGGCCCTTCGATCCAGCACCGCCATTCATTGTGATCATGGCTGATTGTCCCCTATCAATAACCCATGCCTGCCTTCTCCCCTCGACTCCACTAGCCCCTAGAGCTCTATCTAACTCTCTCTTAAATCCATCCAGTGACTCTGCCTCCACTGCCCTCTGTGGCAGGGAATTCCATAAATTCACAACTCCCTGGTTGAAAATGTTTTTTCTCACCTCAGTCCTAAATGACCTCCCCTTTATTCTAAGACTGTGGCCCCTGGTTCTGGACTCGCCCAACAGTAGACACGGCTTCCTCCCCAACAGGCCCTCTTCCTGATTTGGAAATAGGTCGGAGGTCATCGCTTGTTGTTGGGTGAAGATAGTTGTTGTTATTATAGATATTACAGATATACTCGCCCGAGCTGAGGGAAGGTTGTCTGTAAGGGGTTTGTGCCTTCTCCCTGTGGCCCGCCTGGGTTTTCTCTGGGTGCTCCGGTTTCGGCGGTATTGTTGATAGTGAGGAGGATAAAGATGCTGCCTGCCCCGCTGAGTTCCTCCAGCATATTGTGTCTATCTTCTATTTAAACCAGCATCTGCAGTTCCTTCCTACACAGGATTATATAACGTAGAAACTTACTTACTTGTCACGTGTAGCTAGAAGATAAAATGTTTTGTTTAATGTACAATCCAGTAAAATTATACTTTCCATAATTGATAGATATTATTGAGCGTCCACAGGTACTTCAGGATCATCTTTGACCCATGTGGAAGGCTGATGCAAAATTGTTTTTCTTCTGAGAACTCTCTGGCCCGGGGAGCGACACTTCTTTAGAAGGCAGAAACAAAGAGTTGTGAATGCAGACGAAATTTGCAGGAAGGAACGGCAGATTCTGGTTTAACCCAAAAATAGACACAAAACACCAGAGTAACTCGGCGGGTCAGGCAGCATCTCTGGAGAAAAGGGATAGGTGGCATTTCCGGTCGAGACCCTTCTTCAGACTGCGAGTCAAGGGAAAGGGAAACGTGAGATATAGACGGTGATTTAGGGAGATATTGAACAAATGAATGAAAGATGTGCAAAAAAAAAAAGACGATGATAAAGGAAACAGGCCATTGTTAGCTGTGAGCTAGATGAAAACGAGTTACCGAGAAAGAAACTCACCAGGACTTTTACACTATTTTACTGAAGCCAATTAAACTACAAACCTGCATGTTTTTGAGTGCGGGAGGAAACCGGGAGGAGCATCCGGAGAAAACCCACACGGTCATGGGGAGAACGTACAAACTCCGTGCAGACAGCACCTGAAGTCAGGATCGACCGTAGTCAGAACCCGGGTCCCTGGCGTTGTAAGTGAGCAACTCTACTGCTGCGCCACCCATTAGCACGCAACATAAAGGCTTTTCACTGCACCTCGGTGCACAAGATAATAATAAACAAAACTAAAGTAAAATTCTGTAAAAATTCTTCTATACATAAGCACAATCGTACCTAGATACAAAAGTGTACGAATAATAGATTACACGGAGACACTGCACATGAGTGGCCATGTTTCTGCCGCCATTTTGTATACTTCAAGTTGAAAGTCATTAAAAATGTAGAGTGTTCTCTTGGTCTTAAAGAGCTATTGTTCTGGCGGTGGCACTGGGTCAGAGTTGCTGCAGAGGGTCTGGTCTAGCGATGATATCTGTGTACTGCCCCTCCATAGTTCCACAGAGGTCAGAATCTGAGACTGAATGAAAGTACTGGCTGAGCTGAGAACACTTAGTGCAATCAGGAAATTGACCAATTTGTCATTTAGGAATGAGTACGTCTCATAGATACCAGGTGGTGCTGCAATGTTTTTACCTCAATGATGTTGGAAGATTCACCCATTAAAGTAAAGCATGTGCAGTGCTGAGTAAAGTTCCAATCACATATTCGGTAATTTATGGGAACCAATGACTCCTGATATGGGAAGAAGCAATTTTACATCTGCAATAAATCTGGCGGAGCAGTGCATTTAATTAAGGCGTGAGTGTCGAAGGTCATTGAAGATGTCTGCACAAACCTTTCCGACAGCTAGAGCAGAAAACGGGCTGTCACCCAAGCTAAGGAACAGTGATAATTAATTATGATAATTGTGCTTCCATTGTTAAATTGCCCCCACCCCCAGCAAAATGAAAACAAATCTTAGCTCTTCACACTCCAAGGGACCTCTGTTTAATGCAGCAAAAGGTCTCAAATTTCATTGAAGATCACAAATAACATTGTGATTTTTATCGTGTCATTTTTCTTTCTGATGAAAAGTCTTACACCGGGCGGCACGGTGGCGCAGCGGTAGAGTCGCTGCCTCACAGCATCAGAGGCATGGGTTCGATCCCGACTGTGGGTGCTGTCCGTACGGAGTTTGTACGTTCTCCCCGTGGCCGCGTGAATTTGACTCCGGGTGCTCCGATTTCCTCCCACACTCCAAAGACATGCAGGTTTGTAGATCAATTGGCTTGGTAAAATTGTAAATTGCTTCTAGTGTGTGTCGGGTGGCGTTAGTGTACGGGGATCGCTGGTCTGTGTGGATTCGGTGAGCCGAAGGAACCGTTTCCACGCTGTATCCCGAAACTAAACTAGACTAGACTAGAAAGGAAGAACTTCTGCGTAACTTGGCAAGATAGGTTTTGATGCAACCACAAAAAGGGAGTTGCTTTGTGGTATCTTTGAATCTCTAGATCAATATTATCCCATGGAAACATCATCTCATAACATTCTCTGACGAATGTATCTTCAGTTTTGTTAAATTAGCTATTAATCCTTATCTTAGTTTAATCTGAATAAAAAGATAGTGCAGCAGAATTACCTCATAAACTATTCTATATTAAGGTCCCCTGTCACCACGGAAATGAAATGCTTATAAGGTGTTCGGGTTTAATGATATCTCTTCAATATTTAAGTGCATCAACTACCTGTTACTGTACATTATATCATCCTTAGATTAATTATAATCAGGTTTAATTTCCCACAGACAGAACTGATATTTTAAATGTGACAAGCTTTGGTTGAGATACTTGATTAGAACGGGTGTCAATTAGGGTGGGATTAGGAGGCCGAGATCAGCCATGATTAAATGGCGGCATAGACTCGATGGGCCGAATGGCCTAATACTACTTCTATAACCTGTGAACTTGTGAAGGCCTCGTTGTGAAATATTGGATTTGCTCGCATGCCATAAAGCTCATGATTATACCGCATGTTGAGGACTTTGGATGGGCTGGACAGGCGAATTTATCAAACTATAAGCTGGAGTAACTCAGCGGGACAAGCAGCATCTCTGGAGAGAAGGAATGGGTGACGTTTCCTGTTGAGGCACTTCTTCAGAAATGCTGCCTATCCTGCTGAGTTACTCCAGCTTTTTGTTTTGTCTATTTGTTTTGTATTGTGTTCAGTTTTGGACACCATGTTAGGGGTAAGACTAGAGGGCCTGAGCTGTAGGGAGAAGTTGAACCCGGCTAGGGCCTTATTCCTTGGAGCGCAAGAAAATGAGGGATGATCTTATTTGCGGTGTACAAAACCATGAGAGGAATAGATCGGGTAAACGCACAGTCTTGTGTGTTTAAGGTGGGGGGGGGGGGGGGGGGGGTGGAGGAACATTTAATTGGAATATCAGAAGTAACAATTTTACACAAACAGTGGTGGGAGAATAGAACGAGCTGCTGGGGGAGGTATTTGAGGCAGACATTGTTGCAACATTTAAGAAGCATTTAGTCAGGTACATGGATAGGATAGGTTTAGAGGGACTCTGGGCAGTGGGCAGGTGCTATAGACCTGCACGGGAAGGTAGACGCTCCCGCCCCCACGAGTCTCGGGCAGATGGGGCTCGTCAGCCTGGGAGGGCAGTCCATCCAGGAGAGGGAAAACTCTGATTTAAAACCTCCACTGCCTTGTGGCCATATCCAGTCATGGAAAAGGCTCCAGGAGTAAACCTCAAGAAAATCCGGAGTCGGAGCCCCTAAGACAGTTCGTTGTTTACAACCTCGCCTTCGGATTGTATTTTTAAGAGCCATTATCTCACTCTCTCTTTAAAGCATCCAGAGAACCTGCCTCCACTGCCTTCTGAGCCAGAGAATTAAATTAAACATTGTGACAGTCCCTGCCTCTGCTACCTCCTCCGGCAGCTCGTTCCATACACCCACCACGCTTTGTGTGAAAAAAAGTTACCCCTCAGATTCCTGTAAAATATTTCCCCCTTCACCTTAAGCCTATGCCCTCTGGTTCACAATTGCTCTACCCTGGGCAAGAAACTCTGTGAGTCTATCTGATCTATTCCTCTCATGATTTTGTACACCTCTATAAGATTACCCCCTCACCCTTCTGCGTTCCAGGGAATAGAGTCCCAGCCCACTCAACCTCTCCCTATAGCTCACACCCTCGAGTACTGGCAACATATTTGTAAATCTTCTCTGCACCCTTTCCAGCTTGACAACATATGTCCTATAATACCCTGCCCAGAACTGAACACAATGCTTTAAATGCAGCCCACACTTATGTCTTATATAACTGCAACATGACCTCCCAACTTCCATCCACAGTATCTTAGAATCATAGAAAATAGGTGCAGGAGTAGGCCATTCGGCCCTTCGAGCCTGCACCGCCATTCAATATGATCATGGCTGATCATCCAACTCAGTATCCCGTACCTACCTTCTCTCCATACCCACTGATTCCTTTAGCCACAAGTGCCACATCTAACTCCCTCTTAAATATAGCCAATGAACTGGCCTCAACTACTTTCTGTGGCAGAGAATTCCACAGACTCACCACTCTCTGTGTGAACATTGAATGGCATTGAATCCTAAGTCTAAATGTTTCTTAAACGTTGCGATAGTACCGACTTAAATGTTGCGATAGTAACTGATTTTTTATTATGCATTATAATAATATTATCATGCAGAAATTATGCATCAAATTACTTCACTGATTCCTCTGAGCTTTGAATGCTTCGGAGAGGCCGAGTAAGTCCATCTTTCTTTCATTCCACCTTGTCTCTCCTGCACAAGCGGGACTACCCACAGAACGCCTACCTGCACGATGGCGCAGCTGTAAAGCTTCTGCCTTACAGCGCCAGAGACCCGGGTTCCATCCTGACTATGGCTGTCTGTGTGGATTTTGCACGTTCTCCCCATGACTGCGTGGGTTTCCTCCCACGCTCAATAGACACCAGGTGCAGGAGTAGGCCATTTAGCCCTTCGAGCCAGCACCGCCATTCAATGTGATCATGGCTGATCATCCTCAATCAGTACCCCGTTCCTCCCTTCTCCCCATATCCCCTGACTCCGCTATTTTTAAGAGCCCTATCTCACTCTCTCTTTAAAGTATCCAGAGAACCTGCCTCCACCGCCCTCTAAGCCAGAGAATTCTACAGACTCACCACTCTGTGTGAGAAAAAGTGTTTCCTTGGCTCTGTTCTAAATGGCCTATTCCTTATTCTTAGACTGTGGTTCTGGTTCTGGACTCCCCCAACATAGGGAACATGTTTCCTGCCTCTAGTGTGCCCAATCTTATATGTTTCAATGAGATCCCCTCTCATCCTTCTAAACTCCAGAGTGTACAAGGCAAGCTGCTCCATTCTCTCAGCATATGACAGTCCCTCCATCCCGGGAATTAACCTTGTTAACCTACGCTGCACTCCATCAATAGCAAGAATGTCCTTTCTCAAATTAGGGGACCAAAACTGCACACAATACTCCAGGTGTGGTCTCACTAGGACTCTGTACAACTGCAGAAACTCCAAAGACATAGAGGATTGTAGGTTATTGGCTTGGTGTAAATGTACATTGTCCCTAGTGTGCGTAGGATAGTGCTAGTGTGGTCGTGCGATAGTGCGTAGGATAGTGCAGTCCCTAGGTAGTGCTGGCCGGCGCGGACACAGTGGGCCACAGTGGCCTGTGTCTCTAAACTAAAACTAAACGCAGGTTTGCTATGGTTACTGGTTCCTATGGTAACTGGTTCACTAACGTAGGAATGGTTCTGTTTGTGGAAAGCACATTTTTTTTTTCTTTAGAGGAAAATGTAAAGCAAGGCTTAACAAGCCGTCTGTAAGTTATTTGATGGTCCCTGTGACAGATGTGCATTTTTAATTCCTTTGTGAAAAGGTCAAATGTGAGATCACATGCGAGAGTGTGAATAACATCATGATTCTGCTTGGCTGTATTAAAACACCATTACAATCATTTGACAGAGAATAGAAGATGTGACCTTAGAATATCAGCCACTTAACAACCCAACAACATTTTAATTGCACAGTGTCTACCTCAGCTATTCATGAAATTAAGTCATAGAGTTGTACGGCTCAAGCCCTTAGGCCAAGATACTAACCAAGATCCACATCTTAAGATGTCTGAAGAAGGGTCTCGACCGGAAACATCACCCATTCCTTTTCCCCAGAGATGCTTCCAGATCCGCTGAGTTACTCCAGCATTTTGTGTCTGTCCACATCTTAGCTAGTCCCCTTTACCTGTGATCGGCACATATCTTTATAAACCTTTCCGATCCATGTTCCTGACCAAATGTCTTTTAAATGTTGGTCGGCATGGGCAGGTTAGGCCGAAGGGCCCATTTCTGCCATGTATGGCTCTATGAATGTTGTTCCAGTACCTGCCTCTACTACATCCTCTGGCAGTTTGTGAAAAAGTTGCTCCTCAGGGTTGGACGGGCACATTGATAGCAAATGTTGGCCAAATGTGGGCTGCTGCAACAAGTGTGGATGAAGCATCTTGGTCAACGTGGACAAGTTGGACTGAAGGCCTGTTCTCACGATGTATGACTGAATGACTGACCTTAAACATTGTGCAATCTATGGAAATCCCTACTTCTAACCTTGCCATATTTGACGCAATAAATGTGAACCTGGAGATGAATCATAGCAGCCCCAGAGTCTTTAAGGAGTCTCACCTTAAAGACCCTGCAGTGAGAACATTCTGGGGCTGGGATGATTCATCTCCTGGTTCACATTTATTCTGAGTCTTGGCTCCACCTAGTGGAGAGTATTTCCCGTAATTTCCATTCTTCTACTTCTTCTTGCGTTTGAGGCAGCAGAGGTTATGTAACGCTCTCCAGGCGCTGTGGCCAGTTCAATGTGCTGTTGTCGAGGGCCGTGAGGTCTACCTCTCCACCAGGGGGGCGGAGGGAAGCGCAGTTGAAAATGATGTGCTGCTGCGCTGTTTGCTGGTCTGCTCCACACATGAACGCAGCCCCCAGTGATGCATGTTGTCCTTGAACCGGCCGACCCCTGTACGGAGCAGGTTCAGGGCGAACCACTCTTTGCGGGGAAGGTCCGAGCCGGGTGGGGCTGTGGCATTCGGTGCGACAGTGAATTGCGGAGGTCATGAAGTCCGTTCCCAGATCGTTCTCCATGCTCCACTGTGGCTCACTTTACCAGTGTCCTTGATGCCTCACTTAATTGAGTTTAGTCTAGAGATACAGCACTGAAACAGGACCCTTGGCCCACCGAGTCCACATCGACCGGCAATCCCCGCACACTAGCACTATCCTGTCTGTACACACTAGGGGCAGGTTACGATATTTACTGAAGCTAATTAACCTACAAACCTGTACGTCGTTGGAGTGTGGGAGGAAACCAGAGCACCCGGAGAAAACCCACACGGGCCACGGGGAGAACGTACAAACTCCGTACAGACAGCACCCGTAGTCAGGATCAAACCCAAGTTTCTGGCTCTGTAAAGCAGCAACTCTACCACTGCGCCACCGTGCCGCCTTAATCAAGTGCTGAAAAGGATATGAAGTGCTGGAGTAACTCAGCAGGTCAGGCAGAACCTCTGGGGAACACGGATTACTCCAGCACTTTGTGTCCTTTCGTGTGTTAACCAGCGTCTGTAGTTTCTTGTTTCTCCACTTTGTCAAATACTGCCTTGATATGAAGGTCAGTCAGTTTCACCTCATTTCTTTGCCACCAGCTTTGTTTTGTTATTTGCAGTTATCCACCATATTTTGAGGTAGGAACACAAATGAGTTTATGGATAATAAAATGCACCTTATTGATATTGGCACAAGTTTATGGGCAAATTTAGGGGCAAAATTTAAAGGAGATGTGTGGGACAACTTTTTCACAAAGAGTGTGGTGGGGGCCTGGAATGCGCTGCCAGGGGTGGGGGTGGGGGTGGAGGCAGATACGATAGGAACAATTTATGAGACCTTTAGAGAGGCATCTAAAAGGAATTCCTTCTCTCCAGATATGCTGCCTGTCCCGCTGAGTTGCGCCACCATGTTGTGTCTATTCTACCTGTTAAATAAGCATTAAACCTGCCAGAGAATATCGGTGCTAATTCAGTCCAAAGTTTGATTGCGAAAGATTTTTTGAAAAGTGCACTAACTTCTGGTTAAAAAAAATCATTATTTTTCACGATTCATTTCAGTTTCTTGGGTCTTTTCTCTCTTAAATTCATCTCTTTGTCCCTCCACCACATTTAGTGCACTCGATTTTCCATTTAAATAAATATTCTATCTTTCACTTGCTGTTTTAAACAGAGTTCAGATAGTAAGATAAGTGGTGGAGTAACACAGCGGGTCAGGCAGCATCTCTGGAGAAAAAGGAATGGGTGACGTTTCGGGTCGGGACCCTTCTTCAGACTGAAAGTAGTTCCTCCCCACCTGTCTTACCTATCAGTAAGATTCTTCATTTTGATGAAATAAAGAGAAACACCCTTGTACAATCTGTTCACGATCTCCTAATCCCCGCCAGAGGCAATTTGTGACTTTAAATATCTGATAACAACTCATCTGCTGAATAAACAAATAGATAAACAAAGTGCTTCAAATTTTACTGACTGCTTCCTGGTTCTTGGTTACTTGGTCCTCCAAAATATTCCAACTGGAATTGAAACTGGAGGTGGTGAAGGGAGGGGTTTAGCCAGAGAGGGTTATTGGGAAGAAAGTGCCACTTTAAATGTAGTTGCATCTGGCTGGGCAACCGTGGCTTGGTGGAGATTATTCCATGCTTTAATAGTGCGTGGAAAGAACGAATTGCTGTACACATCTGTCTTTGAGGCTGGGACCACAAATTTGATCGAATGCCCTCGTCTGCTCCTAATTGGTTTGGGGTTGGTGTAGGTCTTGTGATCTATGTCTAGCTGACCATTTAACATTTTGTAAAAACAGGTCAAACGGTAAGCTTCACGTCTGTCTTGGAGAGGGTTCCACCCCAGAGAATTCAGAAGTTTGGTGACACTCGCTTCTCTCTCTCGTAGGTGTTAGTAACAAATCGAGCGGCCTGTCTTTGGACACGTTCGATGGATGAAATGTTTTTATCTGTGTATGGGTCCCAAGCTGCAACTGCGTAGTCCAGATGAGGTCTAACGAGGGTGAAATACAGCTTCTCCTTGACAGAAGCTGAACAATGATGGAAGTTGCGCCTCAGGAAGTTTAGGACACCTGTTGCTTTCACTGTTACATGATGAGCCTGACCATTCCAATGTAGATCATTCTGCAATTTGATGCCAAGATACTTGGTTTATTTGGATTCTTCAAGGGTGACACCAAGATGTGACGCCTGGATTCCTCTTTCTGGTGACACGCATGGTTTCACATTTGGAAGGGGTGAACTGCATGCCCCATTGTTGTGACCACTCGACCATAGTATCGAGATCCTTTTGGAGAGCATCTTCATCATCAGCTGACTTAATTGGACGGTACAGCAAACAATCATCAGCGAATAGTCTGGTCGTACTTGCGACTTTTTCATGGATGTCATTGATGTAAAGCAAAAATAGGTGTGGGCCAAGTACTGTGCCCTGGGGTGTACCACTCAACACTGGGTGCCAATTGGAGCTCTTTCCGTTCACACACACACGCGCCGAAGATGTTTTGTCAGGAAACTGGAAATCCATCGTTTCGTGTTGGAACGAATACCGTAGAAGTCAAGCTTCCAAAGCAGTCTCTGGTGTGGGATGACATCAAATGCTTTAGAAAAGTCCAGTACAACTAAATCCATGATGACGTTACTGCCAAGGTGCTTGGCCAGGTCATTTGTTGTCAGGATAAGCTGAGACTCGCATGATCTATGCCTCCTAAATGCTTGTTGGTTGTTGGCAAGAATATAATGTTTGCTCACGTGACCCATCAGATTACTATCAATGATATGTTCCAGCAATTTACAGCAAGTACTTGTTAGTGAAACAGGACGATAATTCGCTGGGTTGGTGGTTGAACCTTTCTTAAAGAGAGGAGTGATGTTGGCCTTCCTCCAATCCAGCGGTACATCGCCTGAATCAAGCGTTTGTTGACAAATGAACTGTAAAACTGGAGCCAGTTCTTCGGCTGCGATCTTGAGGGCTTGATTTTGTATCTGATCTGGTCCAATTGCTTTTGTGGTATTAATGTTGAGCAATAACTTCTTGACACCTTCAACCCCAATTTTAATAGCAGGCATATCAGCATATGGGCTGGGCGGAAGGACTGGAAATGATGAAGGCTTCACATCTTCCCGGGTGAAAACGTGTTGGAATTGGTTCGCAAGAGCTTCTGCTTTCGCCTGGTCCTCAGTGATCAGGCAGTTGTTCACTTTTAGCATCTGGACACCAGTGTTGTCTGTCCGTCTGGATTTCACATATCTCCAAAAAGCCTTGGGTTGCTCTCCCCCAAGAATAGAGGAAACATGTCGTCTATGGGCACTCCTAATTGCACGATCGACTTGCTTTTGCACACTAGTAAAATTGTCCCAGTCCAATTTTGTACCCCCTTTTTTGGCACGGATATAAAACTTTTCTTTCTTACTGCAGAGACGTTTCAGTTTCAGACTGTAAAACCGATCTGATAGGTTTTGAATTGTAACAATAAAAAGCATAAATCACTTTAGACTTTAGAGAAATAGTGCGGAATCATGCCCTTTGACACGAGTCCGCGCCGACCAGCGATCCCCGTACACTAGCACTGTCCTACACACCAGGGAGAATTTACAACTTTACCAAAGCTAATTAACCTGCAAACCTGTACGTCTTTGGCGTGTGGGAGGAAACTGAAGATATTCATTGCCACAGAAGGCTGTGGTGTCCGTCAATGGATTTTTTATAAGGCAGAGATAGGTAGATACTGGATTAGTACGGTTGTGGTCCCCTAGCAGAAGCATCCACGTCGCGGGGCTGGAAACTGGAAGTATCTCGAGCTAATTCTGCTCCCACCGTCATCTATTGCGACAAGTGACGGCTCCCACTGATTGTCGCCGGAAGCTCGCGGCCTTTTCAGGACGGACGATGACAGCGAGGTCAACATTTGTAACAAGATGGACACGAAAAGAAGAGTACGGGTGTCAGGAGTAATGGGGAGAAGGCAGGAGAATGGGGTTAAGAGGGAAAGATACATCAGCCATGATAGAATGGCAGAGTCTTTATAAATTATAAAGAGTCTTTACTGGCCTTTATAAATCAGAGCATTGAACATAGGAGTAGGGAAGTAATGTTAAAATTGTACAAGGCATTGGTAAGACCAATTCTGGAGTATGGCGTACAATTTTGGTCGCCTAATTATAGGAAGGATGTCAACAAAATAGAGAGAGTACAGAGGAGATTTACTAGAATGTTGCCTGGGTTCCAGCAACTAAGTTACAGAGAAAGGTTGAACAAGTTGGGTCTTTATTCTTTGGAGCACAGAAGGTTAAGGGGGGACTTGATTGAGGTCTTTAAAATGATGAAAGGGATAGACAGAGTTGACGTGGATAAGCTTTTCCCATTGAGGGTAGGGAAGATTCAAACAAGAGGGCATGACATGAGAATTAAGGGACAGAAGTTTAGGGGTAACATGAGGGGGAACTTCTTTACTCAGAGAGTGGTGGCTGTGTGGAATGAGCTTCCAGCAGAAGTGGTGGAGGCAGGATCGATTTAAACATTTAAAAGTAAAGTGGATAGGTATATGGATGGGAAGGGAATGGAGTGGTATGGTCTGAGTGCAGGTAGATGGGACTAGGGGAAAATAAATGGCTGGCACGGACTGGAAGGGCCAAGAGGGCCTGTTTCCGTGCTGTAATTGTTATATGTTATATGGTTATAATGGAGTAGATTTGATGGGCCGAATGGCCTAATTCTGCTCCTTTCACATGAACCCCAATGTTGCCCTGGTTCTGGAAACAATCAGGGAAAGAATTAGCAGTCACTTTAGTGTAGTGAACCGATACTTGCTTATCTTATTCACAGTTCTGCTGTGCAAGAGCTAGGACAGGGAAGAGTTCCTCTGGGATTTTCCTGTTGGATAAATACTGATTTCCTTGCAAATTAACAGGCTGGTAGAACCCGCAATGATGTGTGAAAGGTATTGTCAGTAAATGTGCTTTCATTAACAGTAACAAAAAGAACAATGTTCATCAACAAAATTAGTTAATAGCAAATAGTTAGAGTTAGAGGCAGAGTTAAGGGCCTGTCCTACAAGCATGCAACTCTATGCGATTAGTGCGACCTAACGTGGTCGCTTGAGCCGTCCGGCGTCGCGGGGCCGGTCCCACTTCGATCGGCGGAACCGTGCGGAATTGTGCGGAGTTCGTCCCGACATCGCGCGGGCATCCGAAAAACTGACTATGTTCAAAAATTCCGCGCGGCAACGGCTTGTCGGCTCGCAGTCGCCTCGACGCATTACACACCGCCCCGACATCGTGCCTCCCTGCCTCCGTGACCCTCTGTGTGTGGCTTTGTGGCCCTCTGTGTGTGTGTGCCTCTGTGCCCCTCTCTGTGTGCCCCTCTCTGTCCTGGCGAACTTACCTTAGACTTCGCTCCAAGTTCGCCTCACTTTGCGCCGTGTTGCGCCACTCACCCGACCTCCGCACGGCCCCCGCTTCTAGTTTTATCGCATGGAGTCGGATGCTGGTAGGACAGACCCTTTAGAGCTTGCTGCCACATGTGGGACAGGCAGTAGATAGGAATATTCGGTACTTTTGTAACACTTGTAGACTGCCCAGGTTGTATGTAAAACCAAGCATTTACCTGCACCTAGTTAAGTGCATTTTTATCTAGCAGTCAACATGTGCACAGCTCTGCAGCATCTACAAAGATCAGACTCATTACCAAAGGCTACTCTTAGTAGGATATCAAAGAACAAAGAGAACTGGGATTGCCTGAAGTCTAGTTCCGAGTTACGGACCAATTGAAGTAGGTAGCTTTACCATCATTAACTGCAGAGCTCTTTGTTGAAGCCAGCCCGTGTCAGCCTTTAATGAAAGACCCAACTGTGCGGAATAAATTTAGGTCGCCGTTCGACTCAATCTTTGAACACGTCGAGGAATAAACATGCCGCTTCTTGACAATTCATTTATTCGAGTTAGATAAGGTCAGGTCCACTGCCATCCTCCCGATGCCCTCAGTTTGATTGGAGTGTCAGTGATTGTATCTCCTCGATGGACCACCAAGAGCTGACGGCCACATCTCCTCCCTTGGGCCAGAGGGCCGAGAGTAAATCACTCCCTTCAATTGTCACCTTAATTCGATGGGAAGATAGCGGGTCACTGCGCTGAGCATCACCCCGTCATCGTCTTGTCCTAGAGTGGTGTGCTATTAATCCCGTGGGATGATTACGATTCCTGAACCTTTCAAGTATTATTCCACGAAACAGCGCGGCGGTTTCAGTCAGTGCTACTCCCAGTAGCTGACGCCTGAATCATCACGTCCATCTGCTGCTCACAGTTATAACTAGATGGGATGTGCTCCAACCTCTGTTATCCACTCACTTGACACTTTGCATGGTCTGGCCTCTGCACTTGACCGACCATGTCTCAAGATTCCTCTCATACCCAACTCCTCACTTCTTGACAAAAAGAGACACAAAGTGCAGGAGAAACTCAGCGGGTCAAGCAGCATCCAGAGAACGTTGATTTAAGGTGAAGGGAAAAAGATTTAGTTATGGATGTTTCATATATGAGAAGTTATGGCTGTCAAGGTTGGACCTTGAGAACGTTACTAAAACTGCCATTATACTAAGAATCTGAGGGGTAACATTTGCACACAAAGGGTGGTGGGTGTTTGGAACGAGCTGCCAGAGGAGGTAGTTGAGGTAGGGACTATCGCAACATTTAAGAAACAGTTATACAGGTATATGGATAGGACTGGTTTAGAGGAATATGGACCAAACGCGGGCTGGTGAGACCAGTGTAGCTGGGACACGTTGGCCGGTGTGGGCAGGTTAGGTCTGAAGGGGTTGTTTCCATGCTGAATGACTATCTCTGGAGAACATGGAGAAGTGACGGATTTTGCGGGGGAGAGGGGCGTGGAATCTTGGTTGGACCATCTGCCAACATAACGTGGAAGGAGGTTCGTTGATGAAGCAGCCAGCTGTCGCAACACACAGGAACGCAAGAGGCTGCAGAGAGTGGTGGAGTCAGCCCGGTCCATCACCCTTTCCCACAGCCTTCCCCACCATCAGAATCACCAATACGAGGTACTGCCTCAAGGTGGTGGCATCGATCAGCAAAGACCCCACTACCTGGATCAAACCCCCCTTCTCCCTGCCCCCATTGAGCAGGAGGTACAGAAACCTGAAACGCATAGAAACCCACACCATCAGGTTCTTAAACTAAAGACAGACACAAAAAGCTGGAGTGACTCAGCGGGACAGGCAGCATCTCTGGAGAGAAGGGATGGGTGACGTTTCGAGTCGAGACTCTTCTTCAGACTGATCATGACCCGTCTCAACCCGCAATGTCACCCATTCCTTTTCTCCAGAGATGCTGCCTGTCCCGCTGAGTTACTCCGGCTTTTTGTGTCTATCTGCGGTTTAAACCAGCATCTGCAGTTCCTTCTTGCACAGGTTCTTTAACGAACCCGACTCTCTTTTGAAGTTTTGCTCATCCTCACAAGCTGGTGAATTACATATAGAATGAAGGCAGCTGAAGTTTTTAATTCCTTTTAAGAGCAATTTGCAGCATTAGGTCCTTTAACTTTCTGGAAATAATTGGTGGGGAAATAATTAGGAGTTCTTTTATTTGGGTCAGATTTGACGTTCATTTCATAATTATAACCAGTTATGTCTCCTGGTCTTCTGGTCAACGAGATAAGATTCACTTCTTAATAAACAGACAACTCACAAAAACGTTAGGTGAACCAACTCAAGCTTTACTGATCATCAGCCGGTGGATGTGACGGGGATACACCAGTCAAGTATGCTACAGACACTTGACTTCCCCACGCCCCCACTTCAATGAACAAAAATTGGTGTTTTATACTGTGTGTCACTTAGTCGTATACCAAAGATCTTAGTCATGGTTACAAGATGCAGTCAATACACATTACCACAGGACGAGTCTGAGCTTGTCTCTTATCAATTAGTAGACACATTTCAAAGGTATCTTAACAGGTGATACGTTCAGGACAAGACATTTCAAAGGCATCGGTCATTGTCTCAAGATACATCAACCTGAGACAAACCTGGGCTTGTCTCCCTCTCTCTCTTGGAATACAAGCTACAACCTAGTCAAATATTCCACTATGTATCTTTTATAAATTAAAAACCGTTTAACCTTTTCAAACGTTCTGTGCATTCACCTGGTCAGGTAAACTAGGTGGGACTCTTCCATTAGCTACTCCCCCCCATTGCCACGTCTCTCATTTGTGGTCAAGGTTGAACGTTGGAAATCTGGGCATGGACACACAGTGCTGGAGCAACTCAGCGGGTCAGGCAGCATCTCTGGAGAAATCGGGTGGTCGACGTTTCCGGTCAGGATCCTTCTTCAGACTGAAAATAGAAGGGGAGGGTCTGGAGGTAGGAAAGGGCCAGAAGGATGGGGGGGGGGGGGGGGGGGGGGAAATAGAAGGACGAGGGGGGATCTTATAGAAACATAAAATTATAAAAGGACTGGACAAGCTAGATGCAGGAAAAATGTTCCCAATGTTGGGCAAATCCAGAACCAGGGGCCAGAGTCTTAGAATAAAGGAGAGGCTATTTAAGACTGAGGTGAGAAAAAACTTTTTCACCCAGAGAGTTGTGAATTTGTGGAATTCCCTGCCACAGAGGGCAGTGGAGGCCAAGTCACTGGATGGATTTAAGAGAGAGTTAGATAGAGCTCTAGGGGCTAGTGGAGTCAAGGGATATGGGGAGAAGGCAGGCATAGGTTATTGATTGGGGACAATCTGCCATGATCACAATGGCGGTGCTGTCTCAAAGGGCCGAATGGCCTCCTCCTGCACCTATTTTCTATGTTTCTACATTTCTAGGAGCAGGACCGGCAACAGAAGAACAAGGAAGGGTGGAGCCCACAATGGCCCATTGTTGGCTGGGGAAGAGGTGATAATGAAGGGATAGAAGGATGTGAAAAGTGGAATTAGTAGGATGGCTAGGCTGGGGGAGGGAGGGAGGAGCCGGCAGTGGAGGAGGCCAGGAGAGAAAGCTTAGTATGGGAATGCGAGTTAAAATGTTTGGCAACCGATAGGTCATGTAGGGCAAGGCGGACAGAGTGAATCCGGACAAGTGGTCCAGAGGAAGTCATAGAGTCATACAGCACGGAACCAGGCCCTTCGGCCCAACTCACACATGCCAACCAAGATGCCCCATCTACGCTGGTCGCACCTGCCTGCGTTTAGCCCATGTCCCTCTAAACCTGCTCGATCCATGTACCTGTCCAAATGTATCAAAACGTATGTTAAAACGGACAAAGCAAAGAGGGAACCAACAATGCGCTCAGTGTAAAGGAATTATCATAACGTTACCTGTATATCCAATTTGCCATCATCTTTCATTTCAGTAACCAGTCATTAGGGAGGAGACACAAGGAACTGCAGATGCTGGAATCTTGAGAGAAAAGTGCTGGAGGAACTCAGCGGGTCAGACAGCATCTGTGGAGGGATTGGACAGGCGATGTTTTGTGTTGGGAACCTTCTTCAAGGTGAGTAATGGGGAGGGATTTGGTAGAGAGAGGCGAGGGGAAGCGTTGATGTCCATTCTCTTCGCAGATGTGGCCTAATCTGCTGAGTTCCTCCAGCACTTTGTCTGTGGCTCAAGATTCCAGCATAGGTTTAAGGTGAGGGGGGTGAAGGTTTTAGAGGAATCTGAGGGTAACTTTTTCACACAATGGGTGGTAGGAGTATGGACCGAGCTGCCGGAGGAGGTAGTTGAGGCAGGGACTATTGCAACGTTTAAGAAACATTTGGACAGGTACATGGATAGCACAGATTTGGAGGGATATGGATCAAACACAGGCAGGTGGGACTAGTGTAGATGAGGTGTGTTGGTCAGTGTGGGCAAGTCGGGCCGAAGGGCCTGTTTCCATGCTGTATCACTCACTATTTCCTGCTCTACTTCTCCAGCACCGGTTTTTGTTTGTAGATTTAGCTTTGGGTCCTGCAGAACTGCAGTTGTTAGGCAGACTGAGATCTTTGATCTCTTAGCATTCTCCTTTCCACATCTAAATATTATTTGAATTAAAAACCCTTTCTATTTGAAGTTGACTAAATGCAAACGAAAATCAGTCCATTTGGACTCCGGCAGTCATTTAGATCTTTTGACTTTCCATCTTAAAAGTAGCACACAATTGAGATGTGGCACTGTGGTTAATTGAATACTGATTAATAGTAAATGTCTGCAGAGAGGCAGGTCGTTAGAATTCCCTGCACTTGGGTCACCCTTGTCTCAGGTGCCTTTTGGAAAATGTATTCCATAATTAAGAACAAACCTGATGGAGGGTTATAGGAAAAGGAAGTTTAGACAGGCACTAATGAATGTGTTCCATTTGAGAAGTCGGGCTTTTAGAGGCAATTATTCACTTGTAGGTTTATTGGAGAGTCGGTTGGAGGTGAATTTGTGACCAAGCTTTAGAGCAGTAGGATTTGAGAGAACGGGTTTGACTGGGTGCCTCCAAAGTGCACGTGCAGGAATGAGAAGTGGTTAGAAATGCAGCAGGACCGACAGAATCACCGTCTTTGTATGTGAAACACGGGGATGTCAGTGGGGAGGCTCGATAGGTGATTAGGAATGCAAATAAAACACTGCATTTAGTGCGGAGAAGATGGAGTGTGGTACGGGAAGTCTCGCTACAACCGCACAGTGTTGGGGAAATTACATCTGCATTTCCCATTAGATTTTTGTTCCTTGAAAAAGCAGGGATTTAAATTGCATTGGACAACATAGAAAATGGGTGCAGGAGTAGGCCATTCGCCCTTGGAGCCTGCACCACCATTCAATATGATCATGGCTGATCATCCAAAATCAGTTCCCCGTTCCTGCTTTCTCCCCATATCCCTTGATCCTGTTAGCCCTTAGAGCTATGTCTAACTCTGTCTTGAATACATCCAGTGAATTGGCCTCCACTGCCTTCTGTGGCAGAGAATTCCACAACTCTCTGGCTGAAAACGTTTTTCCTCATTTCGGTCCTAAATGTCCTACCAATTAATCTTTAACTGTGACCCCTGGTTCTGGACTGCCCCAACAATGGGAACATTTTCTCTGCACCTAGCCTGTCCGATCCCTTAAGAATTTTATGTTTCCATATGATCCAACGAACATAAGCCCTGTCGAACAACACTGAATGTGGACCAGTACAGCACAGGAACAGGCCCTTCGGCCCACAATGATTGTGCTGAACATGGAGTCAAGTTAAATGGATCTCATCTGTCTGTACATGATCTTTATCCATTCCATGCCCCCATCTAAAAGCCTCTTAAATGCCAGTATTGTATCTCCCTCCACTACCACCCCCTGGCAATGTACTCCAGGTACCATTGCGCCAAAAAGCCTTTTTGATCACCCTATTGTTAAAGAAAACGTTAAACTCACGATCGGACGAGGCAATCAAGACTTTATTTAAGAGCGTCAAACACAGTGAGCACTCGGAGCAATGTAGGAGATTGCTCAACGAACAAACATTCATCTGTTCTTTATATGCATCATTTTCCTTTGATGTGTTGTTTACTGTAGCAGGCTCTCAAGCATTTTTCCCTTTTCCGAATGGTCTCACAGTATAACACTTGTAAACCATGCATCTCTGGAAAACACGGAAGGGTAAACACAGGCCAATTCCACCCCATTACAGACAAGCAGATGGTCCCGTTACCCTTTCGACTTTATTTTATTGTTTTACGATTGCCATTTGTTCTTTGCCAACAGAGAACTGAATCTGACTAAAGTAGACCGCAGTGTGTCAGTTACACAGGCTCAGTTACAGCACAGAATTAATTAAAGCACGTGAAGAGGACGTTAAGCATTTTCAGGCATTCTCCCCATCCCTATCCCTTGAAGCTTTGCAATTTATTTTTGACCACCCTATCTGCCTGTGACACGAGGCTTTCATGAGGTTGAATGATACAGGAATGTTCATATTTCTCATATTTCTCATAGCACCAGGATAAATGTTCAACACTGCTCTTCCGACTTTGTTATTTTTACGTGTTAAGTCAATTTAAAGGGCGCTATCTTTATCTTTATTGCCTGAAGGGTATGGGCAGAAACACTGTGGATTGTTTTCATTGAAATAACAAGTCTGGATTTGGATTTAAAGTATCATTATGTCAAGAAACAGAAAGTAAAATGATGTTTAAAAAAATATCTTTGGCAAAGTATCTTTTCCGAGTAGCAGAGGTGGAACCTGCAGGAATAGAACATGAACTCTTTAAGCTACTGAGGTTATGTTTTAACTGTTGGCTCCAGCCCTGGAAATAACATTGCCAACAGCCTCAAGTAGTTAGCCATGAGACGATATTAGCTCCAGTAAAACTCATCGATCAATACTCTTTGGCAATCATTGAGAAACTATGTTCAGGAAGGATTTATAAATGGCAGACAAAGAAAAGAGATATTGATATCACTTGCTTATTTTAGTTTCGTTTAGAGGTACTGCGTGGATACAGGCCCTTCGGCCCACCGAGTCCATGCCGACCCGCGATCCCCGCACACTAGCACCATCCTACACACATTAGGGACAATTTACAATTTTATCGAAGCCAATTAACCTACAAACCTGCATGTTTTTGGAGTGTGGGAGGAAACCGGAGCACCCGGGGAAAACCCATGTGGTCACGGAGAGAACGTACAAATAGCATCCATAGGCAGGATTGAACCGGGGTCTCAGCCGCTGCAAAGGCAGCAAAACAGCCGCTGCGCCATTTGTTCTGAATTGAAGAAATTAAAAGGAATCTAATTTGCTCTGAATTAAAAGAATAACATTTTGTCATACTGATCTTTGAGTAGTAGGACAATTCTTTCCTCTTTACATTAAGAAGAAGACTTTAGTAATAGCACAGAAATATAATCCGACTACAGTACTTGTCCTTCATCATTCGATTTTTGTCACCATTTCACTTCAAGCCTTTGTTCCTTCTTGAGACTGGAGAAAATACACTTTTTTTAGTCTGAAGAAGGGTCCCAACCTGAAACATCACAATCCATTTGTTCCAGACATGCTGCCGGAGTTACAGCAGCATTTTGTGTCTGTCTTTGGTATAAACTAGTATCTGTTGAGAGAAGCAATGGGTGACGTTTCAAATCGAGACCCAGGGTCTCGACCCGAAACGTCACCCCCATTCCTTCTCCCCAGAGACGCTGCTTGTTTCTCCAGCTTTTTGTGTCAATCTTCGGTTTAAACCAGCATCTGCAGCTCCTTCCTACGCAGCCAGCATCTGTTTTCTTACATTAGGTGGAAAGGTAAGTTGTGAGGTGGACGGAACGGAAGTCACCAAAGGGAAATAGATCAGTTGAGTGAGTTGGCAAAGATCTGGCAACACAATATCGTGCAAGTAGAAATTAGATTGTCCATTTTGGCAGCAGAACTAAAAAAAAAGCATTGATCTGACCTAGGGATTACAGAACACTGAGATACAATGGCACTTGGCTGTCTTACAGCTGGGACTACCAAAGGCATGCGTGCTGTACTGTAAGTAATTAGCAAAGCCAGAAAAATATTATTTATAGCGTGAGAAGTTGAATTTAAAAAATAAGGAGGTTTGCTTCAATTATATAGAGCTTTGGTGAGACCAGACCTGACATTCCAAGCATAGTATTGGCCTCCTTATGTAAGGCAGGAAGTACACATGTTGGCATGAGTTTTAGTTTAGTTACTTTAGTTTAGTTTACTTCCAAAGAAGACACTGAAAAAACTTGTTCATGCATATATCTTCAGTAGGTTAGATTATTGCAATGGTATCTTTACCAGTCTCAGTAAAAAATCAATTAAACAACTGCAGCTTATCCAGAATGCCGCTGCCAGAGTCTTGACCAACACCAAGAAAATGGACCACATTACACCTGTCCTTAAATCTTTACACTGGCTCCCTGTGTGTAAAAGGATAGATTTTTTAATTTTGTTACTGGCCTACATGGCACTGAATGGTCTGGGTTCAAAATACATCTCTGACCTTCTTGTTGTAGATGAGGCACCTAGACTCCTCAGGTCTTCAGGGACAGGTTTACTCTGTGTTCCCAGGGTCAGAACTAAAAAGGCTGAAGCAGCGTTCAGTTTTTATGCTCCACACCTGTGGAACAAGCTCCCTGAACACCTGAGGTGTGCACAGACTGTAAGCTCATTGAAATCAGGCCTAAAAACACTGTTGCTTACCGTAGCTTTTCCATAACCCAACATGCAGGTAATCTTAACCTTCTAATCTTAACCCTTTTATGTGCTTTTAAAATCGTTTTAATGTTTTAGTGACTTTGTTTTACTATTCATGCATTTGTCTTATTGCTTGTTTGGTAACTTTTGATTATTGGCTATTTTGTCGTCCTGTGTTGTGTTGTGGTTCTTCTGTCTTTTTACTATGTTATTCTTTTGGGGTTTTTTTCCTGTAAAGCACTATGAATTGCTGCTTGTACGAATGGTGCTATATAAATAAATTTGCCTTGCCTTTTAGAGATACAGTGTAAAGACAGGCCCTTCAGCCCACACTGACCAGTGATCCAAGGCTCTGCCCACTTCTCGGAAATGCAGTACAATTGGCAGGTGCAAGAGTTGCTCTATCACAAGGTAGCTACAGCATGAAGAAGAATGCATGCATCAACAATAAACCATGCTCATGCTCCCACCCTGCTCCCACCCTGCCCTGAAATATTTTTCATTTCAAGCATTTAATTAATTCCTTTGCAAACCACAACTGGATCTTCCTGCACGATTACCTTTGCATTGCATTCCAGTCTCGAACTATCCACTGCGCAGAAATGTTGTTCCTCAGCACAGCACCTGACAGGTCTTTTGTCAACACCTGCATTCTTTATCCTTTGTTTTAGTTTTAGTTTTAGAGATACAGCGTGGAAACTGGCCCTTCGGCCCATCGAGCCCACACCGACCAGTGATCCCCGCACACTAACACTATCTTACACACACCAGGGACAATCTTACATTCATACCAAGCCAATTAACCTGCAACTGTGCTTCTTTGGAGTGTGGGAGGGAACCGAAGATCTGAGAAAATGCACGCGGGTCACGGTGATAAATTACAAACTACATACATACGGCACCCGTAGTTAGGATCCCTCGCACTGTAAGGCAAGGTCTTTTGCCAATATTTCACTCTTTGTCCTTTGGTTTTTGATCTTATCACCAAAGCTACAAATTCTCCTCGTCCAATCAAGGTAGATTTTAATGATGGACAAAATGATGCAAAGTGCTGGAGTAACTCAGTGGGTCATGCAGCATCTCTGGAGAACATGGACAGGTGATGTTTCAGGTCGGGACCCTTTTTCAGTGTCCTTTTAAGGATGGCCCTTCCTTCAGTTATGAATTAGGGCAGCACAGTGGCGCATTGGTAAAGTTGCTGCCCTACAGCGCATGCAGCACCAGAGACCCAGGTTCGATCCCGACTACGGGTGCTGTCTGCACGGAGTTTGTGCTTTCTTCCCGTGACCACGTGGGTTTTCTCTGAGATCTTCGGTTTCCTCCACACTCCAAAGACGTACAGGTTTGTAGATTAATTGGCTTGGTGTAGGTTTAAAAATATTTTCCCTAGTGCGTGGGAATTCTTGCTATTGAGGGAGTGCAGCGTAGATTCTTGCTATTGAGGGAGTGCAGCGTAGGTTTACAAGGTTAATTCCCGGGATGGCGGGACTGTCAAATGCTGAGAGAATGGGGGCAGCTGGGCTTGTACACTCTGGAATTTAGAAGGATGAGAGGGGATCTCATTGAAACATATAAGATTGTTAAGGGTTTGGACACAATAGAGGGAGGAAACATGTTCCCGATGTTGGGGGAGTCCAGAACCAGGGGCCACACAGTTTGAGAATAAGAAGTAAGCCATTTAGAACGGAGACGAGGAAACACGTTTTCTCACAGAGAGTGGTGAGTCTGTGGAATTCTTTGCCTCAGAAGGCAGTGGAGGCAGGTTCTCTGGATGCTTTCAAGAGAGAGCTAGATAGGGCTCTTAAAAATAGCGGAGTCAGGGGATATGGGGAGAAGGCAGGAACTGGGTACCGATTGGGGATGATTAGCCATGATCACATTGAATGGCGGTGCTGGCTCGAAGGGCCGAATGGCCTACTCCTGCACCTATTGTCTATTGTGTGTAGGTTAGTGTTAATGTGCGGGGATCGCTGGTCGGCACGGACCCGGTGTGTTTCTGCGCTGTATCCCTAAACTAAAGATGCATTGCCACAAAACATTTTGTCAAGCAAATTTTTTTAAATGGAAACAGTGGAGCAAATTGTTTTTTTAATCTTAAAAATGCACGCAGGGTGGTAAGCTGTTTTTCACATGAAAATGCATTGTGAATTAACGGTGCATTCTCCAAAGAGTCAACGTTGAAAGTTCCTAAATAAAACATTCCTAAACTGAAGATGGACACGAAATGCTGGAGTAACTCAGCGGGACGGGCAGCATCTCTGGAGAGAAGGACGGGTCGAGACCTTTCTTTCGGACGTTAGAATCTGGAGGTTGAAAGGAATGTGGGAGGAAATAAAAAGGATTAGACTGAATGGATGCTCGATAGATGGCATGTACTTGGTGGGCCGAATGGGCGGGTTGTACACTGCATGGCTCTGTGACTAACTTAACCCATGCCTGAGATTAAACCGACTGGTCTATAGGTATTAAAGAAGGAACTGCAGATGCTGGAGAATCGAGGGTTACACAAAAAGCTGGAGAAACTCAGCGGGTGCAGCAGCATCTAAGGAGTGAAGGAGATAGGCGACGTTTCGGGTCGAGACCCTTCTTCAGTCTATAGGTACTAAGTTTACCCCAGCACCTTTCGTAACATCTGCTGTCTTCAGTCCTTGGGCACCATCTATGTGTCAACAGATGGATCTACATGAGGATAAATCCTGCCCTCCTTGGCCTTCTACACTGGAACAAAGTCACCTTCCTCAAGGGGAGAGAGCTTTCTTTTCATGCCAAGCTCCGACGTGGATAGCGAGTCCACATCGACCAGCCATGTAAGGTTCTGCCCACTTCTCGGAAATGCTGTACAATTGGCAGGTGTAAGAGTTGTTCTATCACAAAGGTAGTTCCAGTATGGCTGAAGAATGCATGCACCAATACTAAACAATGCACATGTTCCCACCCTCTCCCCACCGCCCTGCAATCTTCGCATTTCAAGCACTTAGTTAATTCCTTTGCAAACCACAACTGGATCTTCCTGCAGTGCATTCCAGTCTCAAACTATCCACTGTGCAGAAATGCTGTTTCTTTTGTCAACATCTTTTGACAGGTCTTTTGTCAACACCTGCATTCTTTATCCTTTGTTTTAGTTTTAGTTTTGGAGATACAGCGTGGAAACAGGCCCTTCGGCCCATCGAGTCCGCACCGACCAGCGATCCCCGCACACTAACACTATCCTACACACACCAGGGACAATCTTATGTATTTGATTGCAGAGAAGGTTACTTTGGGGGGGGGGGGGGGGGGGGGGGGAGGGGAAGGATGGGTGTTGGCTCAGTGTGGAAGCTTCTAACACTAGATATAACATTGTTCTACCATTCAATCACATCACAGTTGATCAGAATATAACCTCAGCCCCACATATACCTGCACTCCCCTTGTCTGTCTAGAAACTTTCTACCTTCACCTTAAACTTATTCTAGGACTCTGCTCCACTGCCCTTTGCGAAAAAGTGTTACAAATACTAAAGACTCTGCGCGAAGGAATGCCACCTCGTCTTTGTCTTAATATTGGACGTTATCTGTACAATGTAGGCGGCTCGATTGTTATCATGTATTGTCTTTTCGCTGACTAGTTAGCACGTAACAAATGCTTTTCTCTGCACCTTGGTACACGTGACAATAAGCTAAACTACCTAACTAAGACAATAGAGGTACAGCGTGGAAACATGTCCTTTGGCTCACTGAGTTCGCGACCAATCCTTACACGAGCACTATCCTAGGCACTGTGGACAATTTGCAATTTACCAAAGCCAAATAACCTACAAACTTGTACGTCTTTGGAGTGTGGGAGGAAACTGGAGCACCCGGTGAAAACCCACGCGGTCACGGGGAGAACGTACAAACTCTGTACAGACAGCACCTGTAGTCAGGATCGAACCCGGGTCTCTGGTTTTGTAAGGCAGCAACTACCACTCCCCCAAAAATGATTGACTCTTACTTTTAATCAGCTCTAGAGGTGATTCTTGTGAAAACATTGCCAGAATAACCAATCTGAACCTTCACGTTGAATTCAAGGGCTTTGTGTATGTGGCAGGAAGTCAATGTTTGCAGACCAAGACCAACCAAGGTCTTGTCACATCTCGGATTCTTTGAAGGGGAAATTACCTATGCTTTTGAACTTTTGAGACGGTACTCCATTAGAGTGTGGATTCTTTCAAAGGAGTTTAGGTCCCCATTTAATTGCATATACATAAACCGAGCCGTACTTTGGGTTTCTAAAGAGAAAAAATGTCAAATTGAATTATTGAAACAATTACACGGTTTTATGAAGACATTGTTTCATGGTCATACCAGAGAATAATGTTCTTCCAAGTCCAAATTAATAGCCATTAATTTTTACTGCCCAATAATTTTAAATTATTGATACTCTACCGGGAATTGTAAATTGGAACTTTCAAACATGGAATCCTTTTAATATAATTAAGGCCTCAAAGATTTATCTGATCAAAGATCAGTAAATTGCTCTGCTGACACCACCAGTAGTGAATTCCCCAACTCTTTGTTGTGTGTTGTTGTCCCTTCCTGTTTGATGTTGGACTCCCCGAGGGACACTTGTCCCTCTTCTGCACCAATTCATCTTGCACTGGTACTCAAGTTGGCCTGTAGTGCAGAGAACTGATTTCTTGTGCGTCTCGGTAGACCTGGATGGGTTATGGGTAAAATAATCATTTGATCTTGGAGTCAGACAGCGTGGAACCAGGCCCTTTGGCCCAACGCCCGCACCGACCAAAATGCTCCCATCTACACTTGTCCCACCTGCCCACCTTCCAGCCACCATTCCTCCAAACCTTTCCTATTCCGCGTACCAATATATTTGTATACGGTCGATGGTTTGTCATGTATTGCCTTTCCGCTGACTCGTTAGCACGCAACAAAAGCTTTTCTCCGTACCTCGGTACACGTGACGAGATTGATCCCTGGGATGGTGGGACTGTCACATGAGGAAAGATTGAAAAGACTAGGCTTGTATTCACTGGAGTTCAGAAGGATGAGGGGGGATATCTTATAGAAACATATAAAATTATAAAAGGACTGGACGAGCTAGATGCAGGAAAAATGTTCCCAATGTGGGGCGAGTCCAGAACCAGGGGCCACAGTCTTAGAATAAAGGGGAGGTCATTTAAGACTGAGGTGAGAAAAAACTTTTTCACCCAGCGAGTTGTGAATTTATGGAATTCCCTGCCACAGAGGGCAGTGGAGGCCAAGTCACTGGATGGATTTAAGAGAGAGTTGGATAGAGCTCTAGGGGCTAGTGGAGTCAAGGGATATGGGGAGAAGGCAGGCACGGGTTATTGATAGCGGACGATCAGCCATGATCACAATGAATGGCGGTGCTGGCTCGAAGGGCCGAATGGCCTCCTCCTGCACCTACTTCTATGTGACAATAAACTAAACTCAAACTCAAAGTACCTACCTCAACTACCGCCTCCGGCAATTTGTTCCATATACCCACCACCGACTGTGTGAAAAGCTATCGTGCCACCCCGATATTATATACAGTATTAATATTATGTATTAAGTGTGCTTCCCCACTGGGCTGCCCTGAGATACCTCCAACGTGGTGTAAGTGGGGTATCTGTCTCCAGGCAGCACAGTGGTGGAGTTGCTGTCTTACAGCGCCAGAGACCCGGGTTCAATCCTGACTACGGGTGCTGTCTCTATGGAGTTTGCACGTGGTCCCTGTGACCGCGTGGGCTCTCTCCAGGTGTTCCAGTTTCCTCCCACACCCCAAAGACGTCGGTTAATTGACTTCGGTAAAGATTGTAAATTGTCCCTAGTGTGGAGGATAGTGTTGGTGTACTGGGTGATCGCTGGTTGGCGTGGACTCGATGGACCGAAGGGCCTGTTTCTGGAGCGGAGGAAACCAATGGAATGTCACTTCCATTGTCCTTACACTTTCTGATGGAAATCACCCCCATTCTCTCCAGGTCTACTCGGCAGTGGAGTCGCAAACTCTTTGGAGCCATTCCAGTAACCCTCCTCACCATCTACTCATCCTTCCTGATGGCCATGCCCAGCTTTTCACTGTACCTCGTACATGGACAATAAACTAAATTAAAGAAAGCCACCAATAATCCAAACAGTTTGCATCTGGTACCCTCCCACACTCATTGTTTCAGCAACACTTGCTCAGTTCTTCCTCAGCCCAAGTCCAATGTTCCCGATGTTGGCGGAGTCCAGAACCAGGGGCCACAGTTTGAGAATAAGGAGTAAGCCATTTAGAATGGAGAAGAGGAATCACTTTTTCTCACAGAGAGTGGTGAGTCTGTGGAATTCTCTGCCTCAGAGGGCGGTGGAGGCAGGTTCTCTGGATGCTTTCAAGAGAGAGCTAGATAGGGCTCTTAAAGATAGCGGAGTCAGGGGATATGGGGAGAAGGCAGGAACGGGGTACTGATTGGGGATGATCAGCCATAATTACATTGAATGGCGGTGCTGGCTCAAAGGGCCGAATGGCCTACTCCTGCACCTACAGTCTATTGTCATACAGCACAAGATGGTCCATCTAAGATAGTCTCATTTGCTCTCATTTGGCCCCATTTCCTGCTAAATCTTTCCTACCCATCTAAACCTTCCCTATCCATCCTAGCCTTGAAATTTTTGCTTTTTACAATTCATTCCCACGTTCCGATGATCCCATTAAATCTGCATTTATACGTCTGGTCGGTCTTTGTCCACCTCCGTAGAAATCATAATCACATAAAGATGTTATGCCTAATTATGAAGATAATTGTTGCCCTCTCTTTTCATAGAGGTAGCTATTCCCGACTTGTTTTCACACGAACCCGCTGCAATTATGCAAACACAGCCGCCCATGCTGCTTCCGCTTTGTCAGGAGAGAGAGCGGCCTCGGTCATTATCGTCATTTAATGTTTGCATTTGTCCAACCCCGATTAAATACCTCTTACTGTTGTTCTGCAGAGTAGCCTCACGCATTCCCTGCGAAAAACATCTTCTCCCTGCTGCCCTGTAATCTAATCGTGTAAATGACTTAATCGTGCAAAAGGAGGACTTAAGGGCCTGTCCCGCTTGCAAGACCTAATTCACAACCTCTGCGGAGTTTGCCCTCGACTCATACTTGACAACATGGTCGTCACAAGGTCGTAGCAGGCCATGGTGCTAGTCGTGGCATCAAGTAAGTCGGGCGTTTTTCGAGCATGATGAAAAATGTCCACAAGTAAAAAAGGTCGCGAATTAGGTGGTGAAAGTGGGACAGGCCCTTTACTGAACCACGGTGAAGAAAGCTGCGGTGGAGGTTTCTGTTAAATTCTATTGTGTATTGTGTGTTCTTTTTTCCAATTGCATTGCTGCTGGCAAATTCATTTCACTGCACCTTAGTTGGTGCATGTGACAAATAAATTTGAACCTTGTACCTTGAAGCAGAATGTAATGATCCACAGAGACTTCTGCGCCTTGCAAACATCGAGAGATTGCTGCGACAACGTAAAATAATGGCGGTAGACACAAAATGCTGGAGTAACTCGGCGGGACAGGCAGCATCTCTGGAGAGAAGGAATGGGTGACGTTTTCGGCTAGAGACCCTTCTTCAGACTGCTGCCGTTAAGGTCTTGACCTGATGTCCTATAAGCCAAGATCTTCAGAAAGCTGGCTGCATGGTAGGTGCTTGCAATACTGTGATCTGGATCTTGGATGAGGTCCTTGAGAGATTTCAAAACTGCCTCTATCCTAAAAAGGAGGGGGTCAGAAAGCAGGCCAGTTAACCTATTATTAATAATTTTTGGAGTCTGTTATGAAGAGACTCCAAGGCAACAGGTCATTCAGAAATCATTTGGTGAATCTGTGGAATTCTTTGTTGGAAGAACCAAATTAAGCCACAGGTCATTCAGAAATCATAGGTCATAGTCATAGAGTGTTGCCAAACCTGGCCATGATGCAACTGGTTAATATGTTCTCCACCGCAAACTCCAAAGACGTACGGTTTGTAAGTTAATTAGCTTGGTAAAATGATAAATTCATTGGCTGATAAGTGATAGGAGCAGAATTAGGCCATTCGGCCCATCACGTTTACTCTGCCATTTAGTCATGGCTGATCTAGCTCTCCCTCCAAACCCCATTCTTCTGCCTTCTCCCCATAACCTCTGACACCCGCACTAATCAAGAAGCTATCTATCTCTGCCTTAAATGTATCCACTCACGGCCTCCACAGCCTTCTGTGGCAATGAATTCCACACATTCCCCACCCTCCGACTAAAGAAATATCTCCTTGCCCCCTTCCTAAAGGAATGTCCTTTAATTCTCAGGCTATGACCTCTGCTGCTAGACTCTCCCACTAATGGAAACATCCTCTCCACATCCACTCTATCCAGGCCCCGGTCTCGCCCCTAGTGTGTGTAGGAAAGTGTTAGTGTGCGGGGATTGCTGGTCGGCGCGGACTCGGTGGACCGAAGGGCTTGTTTCCGCGCTGTATCCCCAAACTAAACTATAAACTAACTTTGTTGAAGTCCAAAAGGGTAGTCTTCGACGGAATCTCCTCAACCGTCTAAGGATGTAGAGGCGTTGATGGGCTTTCACATCATAAGATCATAAATGAGAGGAGCAGAATTAGGCCATTCGGCCCATCATATCTACTCCGCCATTCAATCATGGCTGATCAACCTCTCCCTCCTAACCCCGTGCTCCAGCCTTCTCCCCATAACCTCGGACACCTGTACTAATCAAGATTTTATCTATCTTTGCCTTAAATGTACCCACTGACTTTGACTCCACCGCCTTCCGACAAAGAATAGTAAGATTGAACGAGAACTTACCAGTTCGAAGGTTGATCTTTATTTCATGAGGAGTCGAAGTGAGGGATTTCGTGAAGAGCCCGCCGGCGCGCATGCTCGACATACTTCAAAGTAGCGGCGTGGAATCACAGAAACCAATGAAAAGAAATGACTTCACATAGTAAGAATGAAAACGACTAAGATTACCAGATGAAGGTGATTGAGGGTTGGGCGAGGAGGGCACGAAATCCCTCACTTCGACTCCTCATGAAATAAAGATCAACCTTCGAACTGGTAAGTTCTCGTTCAATCTTACTATTTCATTTCGGAGTCACGTGAGTGACTTCGTGAAGACTTCAAAGCTTCTGTGATGACACGCCCTGGACCACGTCCATGCTGTCACACCGCTACCAGGGATGGATGGGAGGAATAACGTGCTGACTAGTCCATACTGCAAAACAAATCATATTTATTAACAACAAATCAAAAACCCCTTATTCGGGGACATCTCCACGTTCTTGCCCCGCATCTAATACGGCTTCTGCGAACTGTAGAGGCGCAGCGACGGGCCGGTTGTAGAACCGCTGGAACACAGCTTCATTAGCCCATCCTGCTGTGGCGAGAATATGGTCCATGGGCACCTCCATGACCCTCGCCGCCGACGTCGATGCAGCCCTGGTGGAATGAGATTTGAACACATTAGTGTCGATACCTGACTTACCCAAGACGACTCGAAGCCACCTGGATATCGTCTGTGTTGTCACTCGATGGTGAGGTCTCTTATGAGTGACAAGCAGGTATCTCTCTTTTCCTCTGATGCTTGCCGTCACCTTGACGTAGTAACGGATGTGGGAGGCTAAACATAGCCTAGCATCTGCGGGGTATGCCGGGAACTTCAGCTGCAGCCCTGTGCACCCAGGTCTATGCTGCTTTAGTAGCTCGTCAACAAAGAAAACTACTTCTGTGGGGGTAGACATCATTCTGTCGACACGTAGTTTATGGAGTGTCTGTACCCTCTGTGCTGAAGTCAGCGCTAGTAACATCACCAGCTTCATGGTGAGTTTGTCCAGCTGGAGCCCTTCCATGGGGGACCACGTCCTGAGCAGAGCTAAAACTACCCTGACATCCCAGGTGATATTGTAGCGTGGTGTAGGCGGATTCGTATTGAAAATACCCCGCATGAGCCTGGACACTAGCTTGTTGGATCCCACCTCAATATTGAGGTAGAATGATAGAGCGCTCCTGGCGCTGTTGATGGCACTGTAGCTTAAGTGTTCATCATGGTGCAACCCCGCGAGGAATTCCAGGACGTCGGTTATAGTCACGGCATCGTACGTGATGCGAGAGCGGCTGCAGAAGGCTTCCCACTTCCTGATGTGAGAGCGGTATCTTCGCCTTGTAGACTCTCGGCACGACGCTGCAATGGTATCCATGGTCCGGGTAGAAAGGCCGTATCCAACTAAAGGCCGATTCAGAATCTGCAAGCCAACAAATTTAAATAGCCATGGCAGGGATGTGGCTCCCCTGATACAGGGTGAGTAACTAATTCTGGGCTACCCTGCAAACGGACCCAAGGTTCACTGAGCATGTCAAAGACCATCGGATACCACGGCTGTGTAGGCCAGTCGGGTATGATAAGGATGCCCTTGGCACCATCCATCTGAATTTTTCGTAATACCCGACTGATGAGGCAAAACGGAGGGAATGCATAGAAAAAGCAATTCCCCCAGTCTAGCGAGAATGCATCTAACGCTATAGCCCCAGGATCTGGTTCCCACGAGACGTAGGTTGGTACCTGATGGTTCAACCGGGACGCAAAAAGGTCAATATCCGGTTTCCCAAATTTGGCTGTGATTTTTGCAAAAATTTCAGGATGTAACATCCATTCAATATTATCATTGAACTTGCGTGACCTGGCGTCCGCCACAAAATTAAGCTCACCTGGCAAATAGGTGGCTGAAATCCAAATGTCTCTCTTGACACACCAGAGCCAAATTGAATTAGCCAATTTATCACATGAAACTGACCTGGTACCGCCCATGTGATTTAAATACGCCACCGCTGTGGTGTTGTCTATTTGGAGCCGGACATGTGCTCCAAAGATCTTGGAACAATATGCACGAAGTCCGTGAAACGCTGCAAGCAGCTCCAAATAGTTGATCCCTTGTGATACCAACATTGTATTCTCAAGGGTATCCCATCGGCCCCCACAACTAGAATGCTGATTCGTAGCTCCCCAGCCATCAGAGCTCGCATCAGTTTGTAAGTATATCATCGGTTTCGCCTCAATAATAGTTTTAAACGAGTTACTAATGTGGCAAACCCACCATCGTAACTCATCCAATGCTGCAGGCGGCAGCTGCATTGATCGATCATAATGACCAGCATGCCGCCGCAGCGCAGCAATCTTGGCTCTCTGCAAGTTTTGATAATGCAGAGGTCCATACCGGGCTGCCGGAAACAAAGCCACAATCTTGCCAATGACAGTAGCTGTGTGACGAATCGATGGTATACGAGTATTGAGTAAATCTGTACACACCTGTGTTACCTCCTCAACTTTGTTAATTGGTATGGTGACTCTCATGCTAATGGAATTCACCTGGAACCCCAGATAATTAATTACCTGGGTGGGGCAGAACTTAGATTTTTCTGGATGAACAATGAACCCAAGCTGTTGGAACAAATTGACCGCAGCTGCAACCCCTTGTTGAGCTGATTCCAAGGTGTGTCCGATAATTAAAATATCATCTAAATAGGCCATCACGACATGATGTCGTTGTCTTAAATAAGCCATAATTGGCTTCACCAATTTAGTAAATAATCGAGGGGCTGTGGTGAGCCCATTAGGCAACGCCCTATATTGCCACAGCTGGTCCATCCAGATAAATTTTAAGAACCTTCTGTAATATTTTTGCATGGGTACGGTATAGTACGCATCCTGTAAATCAATACATGCCATAAAGCACCCTTGTGAGATCAATGATTTGGCCGTTTCAAACGTGTCCATTTTAAAATGAGTATATGTTACAAAGTTATTCAGAGTGGTCAGATCAATAATGACTCTACAGCCTCCATCTTTCTTAGGTCGGGTAAAAATATTGGAAACAAATTCAACGGGCTCATGAACCGTTTTCTCTATGACCCCTTTCTGTTCCAACCTTAAAATTTCCTTATAGCCTACGGACTGTTCCGCAGCCGTTAGTTTAAACATACGACCCGGTCTATGCTGAGACGGAGGGATGTCCCCATTAATAAACTCAATGCTATGGCCCTGAATATTCCGTAACACATACTCATCACTGGTAATATTACCCCATGCACCCGCAAACAACCGCAAACGCCCACCAACATGTGAAGTTAAACAAAGAGAAAAAAGAGAACCAGACCGCCTCACCTCTGTGGTTACCGGCGGTCCCTGACACGAGTGGGTGGACGTAGAGGTGCTGGGTTGGTTTGAGGTCGTGGCGTCCTCATTTTCCATCTCGGCTTCTGCCGAGCCTGTCCTAAAAAAGACCCCTGTGGTTGGGGTGGCTGATATCGGTTTGGACCTGGAGGGTAATTCCTGGTAGTCATGCTGGCAGACCCTCGTGAGCGGCCAAGCGAAGTTGCAGAGTTGCACTCTGAGAGCGCATGAGCCCCACGGTCTTGGCTTGTTCATCAAGCTCTCTGACCCTTTTGGAAAGGTCTTCGCCAAAGAGCTGACGGGGCGGCGGCGGCGGCGGTGGTTTGCACAACCCTGCAAATTTGGGGTTGAGCGCTGGGCGGATGCTATTTTTCCGAAAGCCGTTAATTTCGTTTTGAGTAGCGCATAGAAGCGCCAGGGCATCCTCCTGGTCCAAATTAAGCTCCTCTCCATCGACCGACCGCACAAAGGCAGTAATCCCGGCCGTGAGGAGTTTCAGGATCCGCTGAATCTTCAGCTCCTGCTGACGGATAGCCGCACTGATGTTGCCCCATATCGGCGTATTGACCACAGGCACGTTGAGGGAGTTGCAGTTTGATGGAGCCTTGTGACGGCTCATGGCTTGTAACAGAACTTCCTCCTGAAGCTGGTGATTATTTAGGAAGTCCACAGTGGCTGCCAGCTTTGTATTGATAGGAAGCCCCAAGGAATGAGGGGCTGCAAACTTGGTGGCCACATCGAGGAGGTCCTCCGCCGGTAATTCAGGCGGGGGTGGGATGGGGTCGCCCACGGCCTCCTCGTCCTGCTGCTCCAGGCTGGTGTATGAAGCTGGTGATGAAGCCCTGTGCCTGTCGCTGCTGGATGCCTGTTGATGTTGGATGAGACGTTCCAGCAGCCGCTCTATACGGTCAATACGCCCTTCACCCTGAACACTCAGGTGGTCGGAGTCCCTCGCTCCGGAACTGCTGGCCGGCGACTTCTTCCCGATCTCCGGCCTCTCAAACTCCCATCCATGTTCTTGCTGTGAAGCAAACACAACAAGAACCACCAACTTAAGGTAGCATACTTACCTGCGTGGTTCCCTTATGAAGGGCTGGCGAGGAGCACGCTCCTCCGTCAGCCGTCGCAGCAGCGCGTTACGACGATATGTCGAGCATGCGCGCCGGCGGGCTCTTCACGAAGTCACTCACGTGACTCCGAAATGAAATTCCACAGATTCACCACCCTCTGACCGAAGAAATCCCTCCTCATAAGTTGATAAGTGATCGGAGTAGAATTAGGCCCATTGGGCCCATCAAGTCTACTCCGCCATTCAAACCTGGCTGATCTATTTCTCCCTCCTAACCCCATTCTCCTGCCTTCTCCCCATAAACTCTGCAACCCGTACTAATCAATCAATGATCAATTTATCTCTCCCTTCACAGCATCCACTGAACAGTGGGGCCTTGTCATCCCTGCGCTCTCAGCCTCATGAGGACTTTGGCTCACAGCCAGCGTCTCTGAGACAAGTAACCATGGAAACAACCCTGGCGGGTTGTTGACTAAGGGAAACTGCTCGTCGGTGAGATCTCCTCCTTCCTAAGCAGCCGCCTTCTTTAGTTCCTCCATTTTGCAGCCTTGACGAGGCATTTTCAACATAGAGTGACAGAGTCTGAAGAAGGGTCTCGACCCGAAACGTCACCTATCTCTTTCGCTCTTTAGATGCTGCTGCACCCGCTGAGTTTCTCCAGCCTTTTGTGTACCCATAGATTGACAGAGTGTGGCCCAACATGTCCCAGCTACACTAGTCCTACCTGCCTGCGCTTGGTCCATATCCCTCCTAACCTGTCCTATCCATGTACCTGTCTAACTGCTTCTTAAACGTTGCGATAGTCCCAGCCTCAACTGCCTCCTCTGGCAGCTTGTTCCGTACACCCACCACCCTTTGTGTGTAAATGTTACCCCTCAGATTTGTATTAAATCTTTCCCACGTCACCTTGAACCTATGTCCTCTGGTCCTCGATTCCCCTACTCTGGGCAAGAGACTCTGTGCATCTACCCGATCTATTCCTCTCATGATTTTGTACATGATGTTGGTGCTGCATTTTAATACACCTCTCTTCCCCACCACAATTCCGGTTAAAAGCCTCATTAACATTCATCGGGGGTTCCATCCTATGCGCAACCTCAACATATTCACAGAAGAATGTATGTAGAAATAAAAAAATTAACAAGAAGAGGTCACTAATTAAAATATAATAAATGGAACAGCAATTAACAATTACTGTTATTAATTAATTGCAGCCCTGGTACACTTAGAGCACTGTCTTAATATTTACATGGCATTTCAGAGGTGGTCAGAACTGTAAATGATGCCTCACTTGGTGCTGTTTACAGAAAACATATTTTAGCTTCAAAGCATCATTTCAGCAATAGCCGCCAATTAATATTGAATTTAAAGATACAGCGTGGAAACAGGCCCTTTGGCCCACCGAGTGCACGCCGACCATCGATCACCCATTCATAAGCTCATAGGTCATAGGAGCAGAGTTAGGCCGTTCGGTCCATTGAGTCTACTCCGCCATTTAATCATGGCTGATCTATCTTTCCCTCTCAACCCCATTCTCCTGCCTTCTCCCCACTTGCGTATATAACCAATAGTTCTACGCTGGGCAATTTACAGAAGCCAATTAACCCACAAACCTGCACGCCTTTGGGATGAAACCGGAGCAACTGGAGAGAACCCGCGCACTCACAGGGGGAACGTGCAAACTCCGCACTGTCAGCATCTGAGGCCCAGGATCAAACCAGTGCTGTGAGGCTGCAGCGCTAGCATCCGCACCACTGTGCTGCCCTAATACAATCTAGTAATGCAGGTACCTCCTTTAATCTGGAGAAAATTACGAGAGTGCACATGAAATCTACCCCCCGGAAGTCCCCCCCCCCCCCCCCGAGAAAGAGGTGCCTAGGCCGGATGACGTGGCCAATCCTGACCTCATCAGGATGTCCATGTCGATCGGTGGGTCGAATTTTCCCCCTACAGCTGGAGCTCTGGAACTCTGGCCTGGACACAGCCGGCTGATCTGTTCTCATAGCCGACTTCCTCGGCCAACTTTACGGGCCAAAATCTCGGACCTGCAGTGGCATAGGCGGTCCATTCTGGTACCGTTGGACTCCCCTCCGAGGCCCTGACCTCTGTTGGTCCGACAAAACAGATAATCCAGAAAGGCTCTGGAACCAAGGATGTCGGAAAACTGGTGGTGGACCTGTAGTGCCAAGGAGATGTTTGCTCTTTAAATTGATGGGTATCTTTTTTTTTTAAGATGTTGTATAGGGAAGATTTGTTCCCGATGTTGGGGATGTCCAGGACAAGGGGCCACAGCTTAAGGATAAGGGGAAATCCTTTAAGACCAAGGTGAGAAAGACTTTTTTCACACAGAGAGTGGTGGGTCTCTGGAACTCTCTGCCACAGAGGGTAGTTGAGGCCAGTTCATTGGCCATATTTAAGAGGGAGTTAGATGTGGCCCTTGTGACTGAGGGGGTCAGAGGGTATGGAGAGAAGGCAGGTATGGGATACTGAGTTGGATGATCAGCCATGATCATATTGAATGGTGGTGCAGGCTCGAAGGGCCTACTCCAGCACCTAATTTCTATGTTTCTATATCAAAAAGGTAAAGTAAGTAAGTAAAAGGAAGTTTATTGGCCAAGTATTCACATACAAGGAATTTGCCTTGGTGCTCCGCCCACAAGTAACAACATGACATACAGTGACAGTTACGAATGACTTGTACAATGTACAAGTGGGTTTTGAGTGTTTGTATCAATGGTGAAGAAAGAACACTTTAATGAGTTAAAGTTACCCAGGTTATGTCTGTTAACGTATCAACTAAATCATCAATTAGCCTTGTGCTTCTCCGCCCACCAGGGACTCCGCTGATACAAGCTGCAGCTGGTGATACTCAGTACTGCTGGAAACATCCGTGAGTCTGGGCCATGGGGAAATCCTACGAGTTAGTTCACATCATTCAGTTGAGTATTCAGTCGAGTTGAGTTTAGTTTAGTGCCACATGTACCGAGGTACAGTGAAAAGCTTTTGTTGTGTGCCAAGCAGTCATTGGAAAAACAATACATGATTATAATCGTGCCACCCACAGTGTACAGATAGATACATGATCACCCTGTAGATGGACACAAAATGCTGGAGTAACTCAGAGGGACAGGCAGCATCTCTGGAGAGAAGGAATTGCGTGGCGTTTCGAGTAACTCCAGCATTTTGAGTCTATCTTCGGTTTAAACCCGCATCTGCAGTTCCTTCCTACACATGATAACCCTGTGCTCCCGTCCAAAGCTATAAACACCAGTCGGCTCGTTTTTCAAAAATGTTCACGCTTTGTCCGCCCCCTCCTACGATCAGTCTGAAGAAGGGTCCCGACCCAAAATGTCACCTATCCATGCTCTCCAGGGTTGCTGACTGACCTGCTGAGTTACTCCAGCACTCTTGTCCATTTCTATCTGTAAACCAGCATCTGCGGTTCCTTTGTTCAATATTTTAAAACTAGCTGTCCTCCATTTTAAATGCAAGGGTTAATCATTCCATCAGGAGCCGAATGTAATATCCTGTATGTACCATTTATGGTTTTTCCATCATCTGAGTCCATGTGTGTGTGATGCTGCTGCAACTCAACTCGATGCTGACAATAAACCCAACTTGATAAGAGTCAAGAGAAGACTCTCAAGGGTGTGAAATTGTCATATGAACTGACAATGGAACAATGATATTCTTACTTGCAGCAGCTTAATAGGCACTGTAAATGCAATAACACTCAGATAAATAATATATTCAGTACAGTTCGATAAATTAATAAGCGTGCCATTAGCGTGGGTTTTCTCCGACATCTTCAGTTTCCTCCCACAATCCAAAGACGTACAGGTATGCAGGTAAATTGGCTTGGTAAATGTAAAAATTGGCCCTAGTGTGTAGGATAGTGTTAATGTGCGGGGATCGCTGGTCGGCGCGGACTCGGTGGGCCGAATGGCCTGTTTCCGCGCTGTATCTCTAAATTAAACAAGGACACTTGAAGTCTGTAGTTGACTTGACGAGCTAGTTTCGATTGTCTCTGGTTAGAATGAGTTCACCTGGTAATCATTTATTTGCAGCTGCATTATTCAAAGACTTGTGGCCGACTGTTTTTTCCCCAGTGAACTTGTTGGCCTGACAGAGGGGGTGCTAGCAGACACCTCCATTTTAACCCTCACATTACACGGCTTCTTTCCTAGTTAGTAATACAGAAAGTTCCCTAAAGTTAAGACTTTAGACATACACTGCGGAAACTTGCCATTCGGCCCACCAAATCCATGCGGACCAGCAATCACCCCGTACACCAGCACTAACCTACACGCTGGGGACGGTTTACAGTTTTTTACCGAAGCCAATTTGCCTAAAAACCTGCGCGTCTTTGGAGTGTAGGCGGAAACCGGAGCACCCGGAGAAAACCCACGCAGTCACAGGCAGAATGAACAGTTTCTTCCAAGCTGTTATTAGGCAACTAAACCATCCTACATACAACTAGAACAGTCTTGAGCTACTATCTACCTCACTGGAGACCCTCGGACTATCTTTGATCGGACTTTACCTCGCACAAAACATTATTCACGTTATTCCCTTTATCTGCGTGTATACATGTATACTCTGTATACTGTGGACCACTCGATTGGAATCATGTATTATCTTTCCTTCAGCTGGTTAGCACGCAACAAAAGCTTTTCACTCTACCTCAATACACGTGACAATAAACTAAACCCAAACTGGTGGGAATGGGAGGTTATTTCTGCAGCAGCGAATCACAGACAGACGCGGGCCTGCTGTAGTGTCGTTTAGTTTAGAGATACCGCATGGAAACAGGCCCTTCGGCCCACCGAGTCCGCACCGACCAGCGATCTCGGCAACTAACACTATCCTACACACACCAGGGACAATTACACCTATTCCAAGCCAATTAACCTACAAACCAGAATGTCTTTGGAGTGTGGGAGGAAACCGAAGATCTCGGGGAAAACCCACGCAGGTCACGGGGAGAATGCACCCATAGTCGCGATCGAGCCCGGGTCTCCGGCGCTGTGAGGCAGCGACTCTACCGCTGGGCCACCGTGCTGCCCTAACGGTAGTTCTGATGGTATCTGTAGTGCGAAACAGGGGGCTGTGCTTCTGCTGGGGAGCGGAGGTTACTCCTGGGAAAGGAAAACAAATTGTGTTCCTGGGGAGGGAGTCATCAGTAATTCATCACAATCTACAGTCCTGTTTAGATAGAGCATATCTCCAGCAACAGTGCGGACACCTTTATAAATGATGCAGCTCTTTTATACATTACAAATGCCAAACGCATCAGGGTTTTACACCTGTAATAAATAAAACAAGCCGTTTCATCCCAGAAGAGTGACATTGGAATAAGCAGGTGATATAAACTGGGTAATAATTTGGTAGCAGACAATAAAAAGCACAATCCCACTGACATCTGACAAAGGAGTTAAATGTGCACACAATGTACGTTTTGTATGTTCCATCTGTAACAAATTGGTACAGATTTACAGTCACTTCTTCAATCATCTCTATTTTTCTTTCCGCAATTCCAAGCCTCGCTCAGATGGAGTTGAAGCTCTTTATTAGATCATCATTAGTGAATCGTTGTGTGTGAGTTTCATCATCTGTAGGGCTGGCGGTTCAACCTGCCAGTCAGTGTACTGGGCGGGGAGGGACAGGGAAGATGGAGGAGTTGCATCCGTGAGAGGGAGAGCGCACCGAGGGGGGTGGACCGGCCGCCTGACAGCGCCAGAGACCCAGGTTCGATCCTGACTGCGGGTGCTGTCTGTGCGGAGTTTGTACGTTCTCCCTGTGACTGCGTGGGTTTTCTCCGAGATCTTCGGTTTCCTCCCACACTCCAAAGACATAGAAACGTAGAAATTAGGTGCAGGAGTAGGCCATTCGGCCCTTCGAGCCTGCACCGCCATTCAATATGATCATGGCTGATCATCCAACTCAGTATCCCGTACCTGCCTTCTCTCCATGCCCTCTGATCCCCTTAGCCACAAGGGCCACATCTAACTCCCTCTTAAACATAGCCATTGAACTGGCCTCAACTACCCTCTGTGGCAGAGAGTTCCAGAGACCACTGTCCTGTTAAAAGACGTACAGGTTTGTAGGTTAACCGGCTTGATATGAATGAAGAATAAAATAGAATATAATGCCTTTTATTGTCAAACAGCTTGGTTTGAATGAAATTGCATTTTCTACAGTCTTACTTTACACAAAAACCCAAGACCCAAAATGCAACAGCTCCTCACTGTGATGGAAGGCAAAGTCTTATCTCTTCCCGCGGTCCAGCAGTCCATCTGCAGCGTCGAGGCGAACTGGAGCTCACCATGTTAAAGCCCCCGGCGGACGATGGTAAGTCCCGCGGCCATTAAGCCGCGCCAGGCGATGTTAGGCCCTGCTCCGAGTCATTTAAACCCCGCGATTCCAGCGGGAGAAGTTGCCGTTGCGGGAGCTCCCAAAAGCCATCTCCCACCCGGGACCTGGAGCTCCCGATGTTCCTGTCCACCGGGCCTGCAGCCGGAGCCTCCGAGGCTCCAGAGTCGGGTCACAGCCGAGCGCCACCACAGCTCTCCCCGCACCGAAGACGGCCGGCTCCGCGATGTCAGGTCCGCAGGCTCCGCGACTGGAGCCCTCAGGTTGGTCTCGGCCGGAGGCCGCCGCCATGTTAGGCCCAACGACGCCGGAGACCCGACAGGGAAAAAGACTGGTCTCCGTACAGGGAAGAGATTAACAGTTCCCCCCCACTCCCCCCCCCTCCACATATACACAGCTAAAAAAACAATAAAAACTAGACTCAAGCCAAAAACTAGACAACAAGACAAAAATAAAAAAAGACAAAACGCCTGTAGTCGAGCCGCTGCCGTTAGGTGCCGCCACACCCTAATTGTCCCTAGTGCGTGTAGGATAGTGTTAGTGTACGGGGATAGCTGGTCAGGGCAGACTCAGTGGGCCGAAGGGCCTGTTTCTGTGCTGCATCTCTAAACTAAAAGAGGAGACAGTCATAGAGTATATAGTGGGGAAACAGGCCCTTCGGCGCATTACACACCGCCTCCGTGAACCTATCTGTAGGTGCCTCCATGACACTATGTGTGTGGCTCCGTGGCTCTCTGTGTGTGTGCCTCTGCGCCCCTCTCTGTGTGCCCCTTTCTGTCCTGGCGAACTTACCTTAAGACTTCGCTCCAAGTTCGCCTCACTTTGCGCCGCGTTGCGCCACTCACCCGACCTCCGCGCGGCCCCCGCTTCTAGTTTGATCGCGCTCATCGCACGGAGTCGGATGCTGGTAGGACAGGCCCTTTACCCTTTAGATCTCTATAAGATCACCACTTATCCTCCTGCGCTCCAAGGAAGAAAGTCCTAGCCTGCTCAGCCTCTCCCCAAAACTTAGACCCACGAGTCCTGGCGATATCCTCGTAAATCTTATCTGCATGCTTTCCAGCTTGGCGACATCTTTCCTAAAACATGGCGAGCAGGCATATAGGCAGATCATGGGTAGATGTGGAAACTTCAGCTGGGTGATTTTAAACTATAGTCAGCACTCTGCGTTTTTCCCTTCATTCTACCCAAGTTTGGCATAATTGTATTTATGTACGATATTGTTTGGCTCAATTGGAAAGAAGCAATGCCAAACTTTTCACCGCACCTTGGCACACAATAATAAACCTAAACCTGAACCTAACTTTCTCGATATTGACTGGGACTCCCTTAGTTCCAGGGGCTTAGATGGGGTAGAATTTAGGAACAAGGAACTGCAGATGCTGATTATACAAAAGGACACAAAGTGCTGGAGATCTTTCCTGGTCCGAGAACACAGATGCAATTATTAAGAAAGCTCATCAGCACCTCTACTTCCCGAGAAGATTATGGAGAGTCGGTCTGTCAAAGAGGACTCTAACTTCTACAGGTGCACTGTGGAGAGCATGCTGACCGGTTGCATCGTGGCTTGGTTCGGCAACTTGAGTGCCCTGGAGTGGAAAAGACTACAAAAAGTAGTAAGCACTGCCCAGTCCATCATCGGCTCTGACCTTCCTTCCATCGAGGGGATCTATCACAGTCGCTGCCTCAAAAAGGCTGGCAGCATCATCAAGGACCCACACCATCCTGGCCACACACTCATCTCCCTGCTACCTTCAGGTAGAAGGTACAGGAGCCTGAAGACTGCAACAACCAGTTTTAGGAATAGCTACTTCCCCACAGCCATCAGGCTATTAAACCTGGCTCGGACAAAACTCTGAACATTAATAACCCTTTATCTGTTATTTGCCCTTTATCAATTTATTCATTCATGTGCGTATTTACATATATGATGGTATATGGACACACTGATCTGTTTTGTAGTCAATGCCTACTATGTTCTGTTGTGCTAAGCAAAGAAAGAATTTCATTGTCCTGTCAGGGACACATGACAATAAACTCTTTTGACTTTGACTTTGACTCTAGTACCTCAGCAGGTCGAGCAGCATCACTGGGGAACGTGGAAAGGTAATGTTTTGGGCCAGGACCTATCTTCAGACATTGGCATTGACTAATTATTTTCACTTGACTGAGATCCAAAAGCATTGCGTCCTATCCACGAAAATCATACAGCACATGATTACAATGTTTGGTTTATTGTCACGTGTACCGAGGTACAGTAAAAAAACCCGTCATCAGAACGACTTTCCATGATTACAATCGAGCCGTCCACAGTGTACAGCTACATGCTGAAGGGAATAACGTTTGGTGCAAGATAAAGTCCAGTAAAGTCTGATTAAAGATAGTCCCAGGATCTCCAGCTGGGTAGAGAGAACAATGCAACCATATACAAGTGCAACAGGTCATGCAAAAGAGGACAGGAAACAGAGGACAGAATATAGTGCTACTTCAACAGAGAAAACGCAGATTAAAAAAAGTGCAAGTTCTGCAACGAGGTAGATTGGAAGATTGGGGATACATCCTTAGGTCATGAGAGGTCCGTTAGTTGCATCCAGATGGGTTCTAGGTACAAAGTGCAGATAGTCCAACTAGGATAAGGTTGGACCCTACCTTCTCTTGGGGAATAGATCTGGCCAGGTTATTGTGGTTTCAATGGGGGGGGGAGGGGGAATTTTAGAAGCAATAAGCACAACACAGTATGAACAGATATGAATGGGTGTACGATTGGTGCTTGGGTGGTTGTGGTGAGCTGGGGGGGAAGGCTAATACAGTATTATACTGGTGGAGGAGAAAATATAAAAGGAAACAGTGCTGGAGTAACTCAGCATCTCTGGAGAACACGGATAAATGAAGTCAACGATCCATGTTCTCCAGAGATGCAGCCCGTCCTGTGGAGTTACTGCAGCACTTTGTGTCTTGTTCTGCATTAGCCAGCTTCTGCCGATCCTCGTTCCCACTGCACAAAATAGATTGAGGGCAGCTGCCTGGGATTAAACCCACATCTGAGAATTGGGAGTCTTGTAAAGGCCAGTTAATTAGAGTTCAGGCCCATCGTGTTCCGGAGAGGTTGCAAGGTTCAGGGAGAGATATGCCGAGTTTAATCAAAAAGTAGAAGGTAGCGTTGGTAAGGTTTACAAAGCTCCAACCAGGCAATGTCTTGAGGAATATGAAGGAATCAGGAAATAAACAAGAAATTAGTCGGGATCAAAGGGCATTCACACAAAACTCCTTCATCAGTTCTCAGTGGGATTGTGCATTTGCTGCCTGCAACAACTATTATACAGTTCATGTCACCTGCTTGTTGCAATATCACTCTTTGGAATTATATGTAATATTTCAATCAAGGCCCAAGCACTGTCTGCTGTGGTACTCCACTAGTTTTTCATTTTTCGAGATACAGCGTGGAAACAGGCCCTTCGGCCCACTGAGTCCATGCCAACCAACAATCACCCATCCACTCTTTGTATCCTACATACCAGGGGCAATTTACAGAAGCCAATTAACCCAAGTCTGAAGAAGGGTCTCGACCCAAAACATTACCCATTCCTTCTCTCCAGAGATGCTGCCTGTCCCGCTTTTGTGTCTACCTTCGACTTAAAGCAGCACCTGCAGTTCTTTCCTACACATAACCTACAAACATGTTAGTCTGTGGGAGGAAACTGGAGAAAACCCACTACGGGTGCAGTCTGTACGGAGCTTGCACGTTCTCCCCGTGACCGCGTGGGTTTTCTCCAGGTGCTCCGGTTTCCTCCCACACTCCAAAGGCGTACAGGTTTGTAGTTAAGTTGTCTTCGGTAAAATCGTACATTGCCCTAGTGTGGAGGACAGTGCCAGAGTACGGGGTGAACGCTGGTCGGCGCAGACTCGGTGGGCCGAAGTGCCTGATTCCTCACTGTATCTCTGAAGTCTAACGTAAAGTTATCCTTTTGTATTTCAGTCTTGAAGTTAGATCCTCGATGCTGCCTGATGAACCCATGGAATTAGATGGAAGAGGGTCGCTGGTATCCTCTGGGTCTAATGCCAAGAAGGGTCTCCCTAACTGCACTTTGAGAAGACCTTCACTCGAAGCACTGCAGCAACTCAAGTAGGTGTCTGAGTACCATCTTCTCAAGAATGGTTGGGATGGGTATTAAATACTGCTTTTCTCAGCAATACCCGAAAATTGAAATTAAAAAAAAGTCTGGATGACACAGAGGGCGTTGAGCAGTGAATCATAATGTTGGATAAGGCAATCCATACATTATTTGTAATAACGATGAAATATGATCTTGCCTCTGCTGAATTGGACTGATGACTCTAAACTAGTTTTAAAGGCAGATGGCGGAATGAATAGTGTGCAGGCAATGTCTTCCACTTACAATAAAGTATCTGACTATAGCGCGGGCTGGCAAGCGGAGAATCCTCACTGGATCGGCACAGCTGATGAATTCCAAAGATGTTCGGAGAAGTAAATGGGGTCACGCCAGACTGTTAAATTAGTGGGAACATTCTGCTTCCTGTCACCACAGCCATTCATCCACAAGAATCATACATCAACTAAGCCTTTAAGGCACATTTACTGGCGTCCATTAACTCTCAAATTGCCTTGCAAAACAGTTTATTCCATCTGGGTGTGTCTGTCTATTTCTGGTACAATGTTCTGTCTCTCCATCTGTCTGTGTGTGTGTGTGTGTGCCTCTCTTTCTTTTTCTCCCTCCTTCTATCCACCATTCTCTCTCCCCCCTTTACCTTTCTCTCCCACCCCCCCCTCTCTCATGACGTTTCCTTCTAACAACAAGTACCCAGACTCTGCTGTTCTGACTCCACGTGTAGGTGATGAAGGACAGGTGACGATTGAGAACACTGCCCGCACATTTTTTGGGCTGTAATGTGCAGGTGTATAAAGCCAAAACATGCCATGTCTTTAATGTAACACCATAGCACAAAGCACTGATAGATTAAACAGAAGAACCTGCTGTATAAATGTTTATAAAACTTTGTTCAGACATTAGAATGGCCATGGGGGTGTTTGAGAATCAAAGATCAACGGAGGAATATGGCAAAATGTGGATATATTTAAGGTAGACAAAAATGCTGGAGAAACTCAGCGGGTGAGACAGCATCTATGGAGCGAAGGAAATAAGCGACGTTTCGGGGCGAAACCCTTCCTCAGTACATTTAGTTTAGTTTTGTTTGGAGATGCAGCATAGAAACAGGCCCTTCAGCCCACCGGGTCCGCACTGACCAACTGTCTCTCATACACTAGTTCTATCCTACACACCGGGGACAGTTTGCAGAAGCCAATTAACCTACAAACCTGCATGTCTTTGGAGTGCGAGAGGAAACCCGAGCACCCGAAGACAACCCACGCAGTCACAGGGAGAACGTGCAAACTCGGTGCAGACAGCGCCCGTAGTCAGGATCGAACATGGATCTCTGGCACTGTAAGGCAACAACTCTACCGCTGTGCCATTGTGCCGTCTAAATGGGACTAGCTTTGATGGGATATGTTGGTCAGCATGGATGAAACATAGAAATCAGGTGTAGGAGTAGGCCATTCGGCCCTTCGAGCCTGCACCGCCATTCAATATGATCATGGCTGATCATCCAACTCAGTATCCCGTACCTGCCTTCTCTCCATACCCTCTGATCCCCTTAGCCACAAGGGCCACATCTAACTCCCTCTTAAATATAGCCAATGAACTGGCCTCAAATACCCTCTGTGGCAGAGAGTTCCAGGGACCCACCACTCTCTGTGTGAAAAAAGTCCTTCTCATCTCAGTCCTAAAGGATTTCCCCCTTATCCTTAAGCTGTGACCCCTTGTCCTGGACCTCCCCAACATCGGGAACAATCTTCCTGCATGATGAGATGGGTTTGAGGGCAGGTTCCTATGCCGATTGACTATGGTTCTATCTTCCATTGTGAAATTCATTGCGGATTGTCATCCGGTTTCTCAAGATGACTCTGTGCCGACACTCGGTGCCATCCGTAGCTGACATTCACTATTAGTGCATTCCACGTTTCACACCTGTGCCAGCGTAACAATGCAAGTGTGATGTTCATGGACAATATCTAAAAGGACATAAAAGGCTACATGGGTGGAGCTGAGAAATAAAAAAAGGGGGCGATGTCCTTCTTGAAAGTTTACTAAAGGGTCCCAAATGGTCAACAGGAATTAGAAGAATATATTAGAAGAACGTGGGTGTCACGGTAGCGCAGCGGTAGAGTTGCTGCCTTGCAGTACTATGACCAGAGTTCGATCCCGACTACGGGTGCTTTCTGTACAAAGTTTGTACGTTATCCCCATGACCACTGATATCTTCGCTTTCCTCCCACACTCCAAAGACCATACAGGTTTGTAAGTTAATTGGCTTGGTATACATGTAAAAATTGTCCCTAGTGTGTGTAGGATAGTGTTAAGTGCAGGGATCGCTGGTTGCTGCGGATTTGATGGGCCTGTTTCTATGCTGTTTCTCTAAATAGGAACATACCAGGAGATTGGAGGCTAATACAGTTGTCATAGTAGGCATCTTGACTTCCTGACCATTAAACTCAATGCCCCAACCAATGAAGACCTTATGTTTTGACTTGTGACTCTCAAAGCCAAACAGCGTTGGAAGAAGCAGATCAGCCCAACTGGCCAATCGAGAAAAAGATTTCTTCTCGGTGTTTGATGAAATATGTTCTCCTGCAAGTAATTTTTACAGAGAGCCTTTGAACACTGATATTTTTGCTCTTCCTGCTATTTAAACTGATGGAGAGCCTCATTAAAGTTTGTTGTTCGTAAATTCCAGCACGGATACGGTCGAGGATTGCTGCAGGGGACTTTGTGCTGGGCTTCGAATGACCTTGTGCAGAGCTCAGTGAAAATATAGAAACCAAAAACTACAACAAGATACACAGCCCCCAAGGCAGATCACATATAAACGAGTGTTCTCTGACCGTGCTGCAGGAGGGCAATTTATCACCATCTAGTTTTGGACACGAGCATATTGATGCTACTGTGATGTGCATCCAAACCACAAGGACCATAAGAGCCCAAAAATAGGCCTTGGGTCATTAACCGTAACCAGTCCAAATCATAGCAACTAAGTTGTCTGAAGAAAGGTTTCGACCTGAAACGTTGCCCATTTCCTTCGCTCCATAGATGCTGCCGTACCCGCTGAGTTTCTCCACCATTTTTGTCTACCTTCGATTTTCCAGCAACTGCAGTTCCTTCTTGAACATAGCAACTAAGTTCTATAGCAACTGCGTTCCCGATGTTGGGGGAGTCCAGAACCAGGAGCCACAGTTTAAGAATAAGGAGTAAGCCATTTAGAACGGAGACGAGGAAACACTTTTTCTTACAGAGAGTTGTGAGTCTCTGCCTCAGAGGGCGGCGGAGGCAGGTTCTCTGGATGCTTTCAAGAGAGAGCTAGATAGGGCTCTTAAAGATAGCGGAGTCAGGGGATATGGGGAGAAGGCAGGAACGGGGTACTGATTGGGGATGATCAGCCATGATCACATTGAATGGCGGTGCTAGCTCGAAGGGCCGAATGGCCTACTCCTGCACCCATTGTCTATTCTTCACAAGGGTGCAGATATCTTCTCCATTATTAGTTCCATAGACATGTGACCACGTGCGTTTCCTGCAGGTGTTTCCCCCCCCCCCCCCCCCCCCCACACACTCCAAAGACGTGCAGGTTTTTAGGTTAATTGACTTCTGTAAATTGTCTCTAGTGTGCGGGACAGATCTAGTGTATCATATGATCATAAGGGAGAGTAGAATTAGGCCATTCGGCCCATCAAGTCTATTCTGCCATTCCATCATGGCTAATCCATCTTTCACTCCCAACCCCATTCTCCTGCCTTCTCCCTGTAACCTCTGACACCCGTACTAATCCACCGATACCCGTGTATGGGTGATCGCTGGTCGGCGCGGTCTCTATCGGCTGAATGGCCTGTATCTCCAAACTAAACCACTGGGTGTCACCATGCACATACACCAAGTGGGCAGGTTTGGCAGCTGGGCTTTGAGAACAAGACACCAAACATATTGAAATGACTTTGGACTTTAGAGTCTAGACTTTAGGGATACAGCATTGGAGGAGGCCCATCGGCCCATCAGCCCAGCGCTATCCACATCATTCCCATGCACTACAACCATCCTACACACTAGGGACAATTTTTATAATTTTACCGAAGCCAATTAACTTGTCTTTGTTGCGTGGGAGGAAACTGGAGCACCCAGAGAAAACCCACGTGGTCACTGGAAGAGCGTATATACTACGTGCAGACAGCGCCCGTTGACGGGATCGAGCCCGGGTCTCTGGCACTGCAAGGCTGCGCCACTGTGACTTCCTCCAGCACTTTGTGTTTTGCTCCAGGTTCCATCACCTGCAGTTTCTTACGTCTCCTCTGATCTGTTCCTCAGGGTTCAGCGCAGGTTCCCAATTTGTAAATGCCTTTGAAGCAGTGATAAATGTGCTCCCCTGCTGGTTAAATGGCCAGGAGTTGACCCAATGGCTCCCATCACTGCTGTTGATGCACTCCTGGTTAAACTCTTTGGTGAAGGAAAATTGCCCTGTAAATACCTTGTCTCCAACTCTGCCACAGACAACTAATCCTGCCAGGCTGCTAAACTACGCCCATAACTCATCAATCTAGAACGTTTAGTATAAGATGCTCCATCTGTATAAATCACCAGAAATAGGTCTACCCTGTATGGGGGCTTCACCCACAAGCAAGTTTTGTGAAATTATGTAAAGTGCTCTCCTGATACTTTACATGATTAATTTAAATAATGTTTAAAATAATTATTTTATCGTCACGCGTGGCATGATTCAGGAACTTTATCGTGATCTCTCAATATCACAATCTCTCAATATCCATTGATGAACTGTACACTGCAAGGGCCAGGAAGCGAGCGGGCAAGATCATCTCTGACCCCTCTCACCCTGGCCACAAACTCTTTGAGTCACTTCCCTCTGGAAGGCGACTCCGGACTGTCAAAGCTGCCACAGCCGGACATAAAAACAGTTTTTATCCACGAGTGGTTGCTCTACTCAACAGCCAAAAATCTGTAGCCTCCCTTTGATCTGGTATTTTGTTGGTTCACCTGCTTGATCAATGGTGTTTTATCATTAATGTTTTATTATTATTAATGTTTAGTGTTTTCTGAGTCACTCGTAACTGTCACTGTATGTCATGTTGTTACTTGTGGGCGGAGCACCAAGGCAAATTCCTTGTATGTGAATACTTGGCCAATAAACTTATTTACAGTGGCTTGCAAAAGTTTTCATACCCCTTGAACTTTTCCACATTTTGTCACGTTACAACCACAAACGTGAATGTATTTTATTGGGATTTTATGTGATAGACCAACACAAAGTGGTGCATAATTGTGAAGTGGAAGGAAAATGATACATGGTTTCCAAATTTTATTACAAATTATAACTTAATATAACTTTGGGCGACACAGTGGCGCAACGGTAGAGCTACTGCCTTACAGCGCTTGAGACCAGGGTTCTATCCAGACTATGGGTGTTTGTCTGTACGGAGTTCGTACGTTCTCCCATTGACAAACATGGGTTTTCTCCGAGATGTTCGGTTTCCTCCCACACGCCAAAGACGTACAGGTTTGCAGGTTCATTGGCTGGGTAGAAATGTAAAATTGCCCCTAGTGCATGTGTAGGATAGTGTTAATGTGCGAGGATTGCTGGTCAGTGTGGACTCGGTGGGCCGAGGGGGCCTGTTTCCGTGCTGTATCTCTAAACCAATCTAAACTAAGCTAAACGTAAAGTCAGAATAAGTGCCATGCGCCATGCTTGGCAGTGTTCTTGTGAAGTGAGTTATCTTGTTTTAGTTTTTAATGGGATTGCCAGAATTGGAGAAATAGAGTTCATGAAAATAACATTAACAGAACCATTTCATCCTTGTTTGCAAAATGTCTTGTGGCATTCTGGACTCCAGAGGGCGAGAAGGTCTGAGCACAACTTCAATTAAGTCTCACAGCTCAGAGCCAATTTATTATTTTGGTCCTTAGATTGAAGGAGCTGAGTAAGGGAATCAAATAGCTATTCCTGATGCACTGCAACCTGCCACTTACACCCTGGATCCGAAGGGAAGATGAGCCCCTTGCTTCTGCTGACTTGAACACACAATGACAAATACTCGGTGGAAATTATAGAGGCCTTGGTGTTGATGGGATGTTGTTGTAGAATCTCTGCTGCCCGTGTCAAAATTGTACTGTGTCTGGGCTGAGCCTGGACTAGACTTCCATGAGAATCTGCAATTTGCCATTTGCCAACACTTCACTAAATCATGGACTGCAAAGAGATGGTCCTTGCCTGCTGCCAAAGAGGCGTGAATTTGTGAAGAAAACCCCGGCACTGAGAGACAGCAACGGAAGTAATGCATCTGACCCCGTGGGTTCCCAGTCCCTCGGTACATCATCTGCAAAATGGATACAATCAAATGGGGAAGGAAATTAATGGAGGGGCAGGTAGCTCAGAGTGGGAATAAGTGAAACAACTGTGTCTTTTCTATGAGGAAGCAGCAAATCGCTAGTGGGATATCCCTGTGATCAGAGCACACGTCTAATATATGCATAATCAATAGACAATAGGTGTAGGAGGAGGCCATTCGGCCCTTCGAGCCAGCACCGCCATTCAATGTGATCATGGCTGATCATCCACAATCAGTACCCCATTCCTGCCTTCTCCCCATATCCCCTGACTCCGCTATTTTTAAGAGCCCTATCTAGCTCTCTTGAAAGCATCCCGAGAACCTCCAAGGCTGAGAATTCCACAGACTCACCGCTCTCTGTAAGAAAAAGTGTTTCCTCGTCTCCGTTCTAAATGGCTTACTCCTTATTCTTAAACTGTGGCCCCTGATTCTGGATTCCCCCCAACATCAGGAACACGTTTCCTGCCTCTAGCGTGTCCAAGCCCTTAACAATCTTACATGTTTCAATGAGATCCCCTCTCATCCTTCTAAACTCCAGAGTGTACAAGCCCAGCTGCTCCATTCTCTCAGCATATGACAGAATCCCAGGATTTAACCTTGTAAACCTACGCTGCACTCCCTCAATAGCAAGAATGTCCTTCCTCAAATTGGGGGACCAAACCTGCACACAATATTCGAGGTGTGGTCTCACTAGAAAACCCACGCGGTCACGGGGAGAATGGCAAACGCCATACAGACAGCACCCATAGTCCTCATCGAACCCAGGTCTCTGGCACTGTGAGGCAGCAACTCTACCGCTGCACCACCGTGCCACCCGTGTGTGTGTGTGTGTGTGTGTGTGTGTGTGTGTGTGTGTGTGTGTGTGTGTGTGTGTGTGTGTGTGTGTGTGTGTGTGTGTGTGTGTGTGTGTGCGCGCGCAAGTCTGTGAGCATGTGCGTGTGTGTGTTTGTGCATGCATGTGCAGGCTTGTGTGTGCGTGCGTGTGTGTGTGTGTGTGTGTGTGTGTGCAAGTCTGTGAGCATGTGCGTGTGTGTGTTTGTGCATGTACAATGTGTGCATGCATGTGCAGGCTTGTGTGTGCGTGTGCGAGCGTGTGCACGAGTGTCAACAACATCTCTGACTTGCGATTCAATCTCTGGCAACAGCCGTGCACTCCCTGCTGTGATGATGAAAAAATGGATCGACTGGGCTTGTATTCACTGGAATTTAGAAGGATCAGAGGGGATCTTATAGAAACATATACAATTCTTAAGGGATTGTACAGGATGGATGCAGAAAAAATGTTCCCGACATTGGGGGAGTCAAGAACCAGGATCACAGTTTAAGAATAAGGGGTTGGCCATTTAGGATAGAGATGAGGAAAAAGGTTTCCACCCAGAGAGTTGTGAATCTGTGGAATTCTCCGCCACAGAAGGCAGTGGAGGCCTATTCACTGGATGTTTTCAAGAAGGAATTAGATAGAGCTAACGGAATCAAAGGAGATGGGGCGAAGGTAGGAACGGGATATAATTTAGGATGATCATCTTGAATGGCGGTGTTGGCTTGAAGGGCCGAGTGGCCTGCTCCTGCATCTATTTTCTCTGCTTCCATGTTTGTATGCGATGTCGCATTTGTAAATGCAGATGAAGGTCTGAGCAACTCTTACCCGAGCAGCTTCAGAGAAGCTTCCCGCCCAAGACACTTGTAATATTATTTCCGTTTTCCTCTCACCATTACTGAAACTCCTCCTGTGAACTGTTGACAGTGAGGTTGATAAACGAGATCATGCAACATAAACCTGGCTGGAAACAGTGGCTTGTGCGGGTTATTACTGGGGTCAGGGGGAGAAAGCAGGAAAATGGGGTTAAACCCCTGTCCCAAGGCACGAGTTCATTCCAAGAGCTCTCCCGAGTTTGCCCTGATTCGAACACGGATATTTCCGGTAATGGCAGCGCGTCGGTACTCGGGGCTCTCGTGGACATTTTTCAACATGTTGAAAAATCTTGAAAAAAATGTTGAAAAATCTTCACGAGTCTTCCCGAGTACCTGCCGTTGGCGTTACGAGCCGCTAAGAGACGTCCCCGAGCTCCGACGTACCCGCTACGTTCATTCTCCGTGCTTACCACGTTTGATTTTTTTAAACTTGGGAGAGCTCTTGGAATGAACTCGTACCGTGGGACAGGGCTTTTAAGAGGGAGAGGTAGATCAGCCATGATTGAATGGCAGAGTAGACTTGATGGGCCGAATGACCCAATTCTGCCCCCATCACTTATGAACACGACTGGTTCTATCCCTTCAATAGTTGTTTTTCAATTGAAGGCCAATAAATGGGAATTTATTTGGAAGAAAGAAATGAGAACAAAGTGCATAAAACCCGTCATAATTTGTGGAACAATTTAAGTTAAAAAAAATTAGCATGAACTGTGAGGATGCTCTTTAAAAAGACCATTTTCAATCCTTTACAGATAAAATCACATGCCAAATTGCTCAAAAGAATTTTGTGATTTCTCTCAATGCCGCTGGTGCTACTAAATCTCTTCATAATAACTTCCACCCAAAAATTACATTTTACATCAAACAGAAATTTAAAAGCGATTATAGGCTTGATAATCTGTTGGATTTAACTCTTTTGAAGCTGGATCTATTTGGAAAAGTTGAATAAATGTAACTTATTTTTTCACATAACGATGACAATAACTTTGACGTGACGAAGATGATCACCCCAAATTGCAAGAATTTTGGCCCTTCTACTGACAGCAAACTTTGTTGAAATAAACGTTGGGCATCTTCCATCATAATCAATGCCAATATTCACACTTGCACCAAGTGCATTGATCAACAGGTCTCTCAACCAGCTTGGCTCGAACAAGCCACTGCTAAGGATCGACTCAATATCCCAGCGCCTACATAAGCTCACCTTCACTCTCGGTATTCCTCTCAAAAATTGCTTCTCGTGGGATGAGGACATCAAGGTTCTTTCTGCTGACTGAAATGCCCTCAGCAATATAGACACTAAAATCTGGTGTAACTCGGCGGGTCAGACAGAGTCTGTGGAGAAAAGGAATGGGTTTGCTGACTGAAAAGCCCAGAGCAAGGGTAAGGTTGCTGACCTCAGCAAAGGGAGTGGTGCTCCAGTTGAAGTCTGGTTTCTGAGCTGGCTGAAGAGAAGCTCATGTTTCCAATCCCAGTGCCCATTCACTCTCTGATCCAAGGAAGAGCCAGGATCTCCAACAAGGACACCACCAGGCTCTGGGCAGACCACAAGAAATTGCAGCAAATTGATGATGCAGCCCAGACCATCACACAAACCAACCTCCCTTCTACTTATGTGTAAGAAGGAACTGCAGATGCTGGTTTAAACCGAAGTTAGCGGCTGAGACCCGGGTTCGATCCCGACTACGAGTGCTGCCTGTACGGAGTTTGCACGTTCTCCCCGTGAGTTTTCACTAGGTGCTTCAGTTTCCTCCCACACTCCAAAGAAGAACAGGTTTGTAGGTTAATTGGCTTTGGTAAAGAATGGTAAATTGTCCTAGTGTGCAGGACAGTGTGCTGGGATCGCTGACTTGGTGGGCCGAAGGGCCTGTTTCTGTGCTGTATCTCCAAACTAAATTTAGATTTCAGTCTGTGTTTAAATCAGCTTCAACCTAGAGCTCGATGTTGATTAGTATGGGTGTCAGGGGTTATGGGGAGAAGGGAGGAGAATGGGGTTAAGAGGGAATGATAGATCACCCACGATTGAATGGCAGAGTAGACTTGATGCGCCGAATTGCCTAATTCTGCTCCTATCACTTACGAAACTTATGAAACTTGTAGCAAGTCAGCAATGGTTGATAAGATATTTCTCCATCACCACACTGTCCTTTTCAAGAAACATATACTATGGATCAGGACTTTGTTCTGAGCCAGATGTTGCTGCTCTTTAGCATTCCGTGCCGGCAGCCGAGTCCTTAGACATCTCAGCTTAGGAATCATGATACAACATTGAACAGAATGCCTAGCAATCTAGGGGGGTGCGCAGAGCAATTTGTGTGACCACTGAAATGTAGCAAGCAATTGCATAAATTACAGCATGAAGGGCTGACAATGTTAAGAATACTTTCAATAAACCACTTGTGCAGGCAAGCAAAATCCAGCTGCAGACAAGTCCAGATGAATCTCATTCAAAGAGTTTAATTTGCTAAGTAAACCGCATTCAGATATTTAATGAGCCTTCAGTTCATTATTCAAACATTGTAGGAAAGTGGTGGAGAGATTTGTTTATTACACGTTACAAAATTGAAAGTAAAACGGAGAGATTTTAAAAATCATGGACTTTTCATCTTAGCCTGCATGACACCATGCATTCACCAAGTCACTTCCTTTGGCTGTTATTTACATGTTAATCCGGTGAATACAAGGTTCATATTTCCACAAACACTAACAAATTCAAACATGTTTTGTTCTGTTTTGTGCTTTTGTTATTTTTCCCCTTTTGGTTTTGATATTGCAGTGACTACAGGGCAAAAGCATCTTAGCCATAATGCAGGTGCACGTTTGCAGGTTAATTGGCTTTGGCAAAATTGTAAATTGTCCCTAGTGTGGAGGATAGTGCTAGTGTGCTGGTCGGCACAGACTCAGTGGGCCAAAGGACACGTCTCCATGCTGCATCTCTGAACTAAACAAATTCTTTTTTTTCCTGCAACATATTCGTCAACGTGAAGAAGTTTGTGGGTTTTTTTTTCCCCCAATGACTAAACATCCTCTAACAGAACCTTTAGAATGCTGCACTGAAACAGGCCCTTTGGCCCAACTCATCCATGCCGACCAACATGCCAACATAGCCCCACATCCCTCAAAACCTTTCCTATCCATGTCAAAATGTTTGTTTTTTTAATGTTATTAAAGTACCTGTCTTAATAATCACTTCTGGCAGCTTATTCTATAGACCCTCAACCCTCTGTGTGAAAACATTGCCCATCAGATTCCCATTAAATCTTTTACCTCTCAGTTTCAATCTCTGCCCTCTGGCTATTGATTCCCACACCCTGGGAAAAAGTCTATGCATTTACCTATTTATTACCTTCATGATTTTATACATCTCTCTAAGATCACCCCTCAGCCTCTTGCACTCCATGGAATAAGGTCTAAGCCTGCCCAACCACTCCCTGTAGCTCAAACCCATGATTGCTGGCAACAGCTTTGTGAATCTTCTCTGCGCCCTTTTCAGATTAACGGCAAAAACTGAACACGGTGGTGCAGCCTCACCAACGTTTGTACAACCACAACATATTGTCCCCATTTCTATACTTGATTCCCTGACTTTTGAAGGCCAATGTGCCACAAGGCTTCTTCACCACCCTGTCTAGATGCGTTCAAGGAACTACTGTATGTCCTTGTAGTTCTAGATGGTGAAGGTCCTGCCCTGGTTTAACTTCCAAAAATGCAATCATTTACCGAGCGATATACATTTTAAGCTTAACCCCAATGTCAACCATCACACTGAATTCATGTTCATAGGTTATAGCAGCGGAATTAGGCCATTCAGCCCACTCCACCATTCAATCATGGCAGATCTATCTTTCCCTCTCAACCCCATTCTCCTGCCTTCTCCCCACAACCCTTGACACCCACACTCATCAAGAATCTATCAACCACCGGGCACTGACAAGCAAGGCACAAAAGAACAGAAAAATCTGATGAATCCTTGCACAGAACCTCTGTGACTGGAAAACTGACAAGGTAATTGCTGTCTGATCCTGTTTTTAGAAAGGAAGAATATACAAGATTGACGGTTTGTTCATGAAAATGCTGAACAGCGACTCTGATTTTCAATCTCATGGTGCAGTCTCTGGTGTTTTAGGGGCTGAATCAGTTCATTGGAGTCCGCAGTTAGGAGAACGCAGCATTGAATAGCATCAGGTCTGCATTTAAATGAACAGGAAACATTAAATTAAAATAGTACATTTTTAAATAGTCATCAGGTAGTTTCCTGCAATCGTTCCTGCTGGAATACTGAGTGCAGACAAGTCCTTTTTCCTAATACCATGTACTAATATAATAATTACCTATGCTACCTTTTTATTTTTGGTTAAACTCGCCACATCTCTCCATGAACCTTGCCACACTCATCTTGCATCCTCACAGGAGCATCAAAGTCCTGAATTCTAATAAACTCCAGTTTAATTAAAACTGGCCTTTAAAAGACTCTCAAATCTCAGATACTGTGGGTTTAATCCCAGGCAGCTGCCCTCAATCTAGTTTGTGCAGCGGGAACAAGGAACTGCAGAAGCTGGCTAATACAGAAAATAACACTAAGTGCTGGAGGAACTCAGTAGGTCAGGCTGCATCTCTGGAGGCCAAGAATTGGTGCCATTACCTGTCCATGTTTTCACCAGTCACCTTTTATACTTTCCCCAGTACATGCATAATGTGGTTGCAATGAACTACAAAATGCTGGAGTAACTCAGCGGGGCAGGCAGCATCCCTGGAGAGAAGGAATGGGTGACGTTTCGGGTCAAGAGGCTTCTGTAGAGTTTTTTTCTTAAACTTGAGAAAATTAAATATACTTTGAGGGGATGTACTGATAATTTTTTTCACAAATGGCAACTTTTTTTAAAATCATACTTTACAGACTTGCAGATTCTGCCAGAGTAAGGGCTGGTTAATTAAATTTAGTTATGTGTGGGTACACTCTTCACTCTTAATTTTCCAGGGTGGGGTGGGTGTGGTGTGTGACTGATGGTATGGTTGTGTTATATATATAATTTCAAAAAATATATATTTATTTTATATCTCTGTATAATTTTGTATTTTTCTTTTGTGTATTATTTGTGTGTTTCTTATTAACATGCCCCTTTTTGTTTTTGTGTTGATTTATTTAAAATGAAAAAATAAAATATTAATAATAAGAAAAAAAAGACCCTTCTTCAGACTTGACTCAAAACATCACCCCATTCCTTCTCTCCAGAGATGCTGCCTGTCCCGCTGAGTTACTCCAGCATTTTGTGTCTATCTTCGGTTTAAATCAGCATCTGCCGTTCCTTCCTCCCAATGTAATTCCTCCAGTTCATTTGATAATGTGTAATGTGTGACATATCAGTTATGTATTGCTATCAACACACCATATAACTTGCCAGGCACTGTTTGCATTTGTGAGTTTAATGGTGTCTTAGTCTGCAATAAAACATGGTGTGAGGTTTGATGGGATTAACAGATCAGTGGGTAAATTGTCCATTTACATGGTGTACATTTCCATGCCAATGTAGCATAAGATGTAAGATTAGTGTTGAAGCCAGAGAGGATATAAAGCATTAATTAAGGTATGCCATTAAATGCACACTTATACATCATGTAACACAGTGCAACATAGTTAGGATATTTCATGATGGAAATGGTTGAATAGCTACAATTGCCATCCATTCTGCAGATTATGCTGGACAATGCTGTACAAGAGCTCTCTCCAATGCAAGAGCAGAGAGCAACATTAAATGCTGGAGGTTGCGGGCAGTCCGGATAGAAGTATGAGAGGCGTAGATAGGGTAGACAGTCAGAACCTTTTTGCCCTGGATGGAAGAATCAAATAATAAGAGGGCACAGCTTTAAGGTGAGAGGGGCAAAGTTTAAAGGAGATACGCGGGGCAAGTTTTTACACAGATGCTGGTGGGTGTCTGGAACGCACTGCTCAGTGGGATGCTGGAGACAGATATATCAGTTGTATTTGAGAGACTGTACGGAGTTTGTACGTTCTCCCCGTGACCTGTGTGGGTTTTCTCCGAGATGTTCGTTTTCCTCCCACACTCCAAAGACGTACAGGTTTGTAGATTCATTGGCTTGGTGTATGTGTAAACTGTCCCTAGTGTGTGCAGGAGAGTGTTAATGTGCAGAGATCGCTGGTCGGTGCTGACTCGGTGGGCCGAAGGGTCTGTTTCCACGCTGTCTCTCTAAACTAAAGGTATGTAAATGGAAATGCAGGGAATGGAAGGAAATGGAACATGTGCAGGCAGATAAGAGTTGGTCTTGGCATCAAGCTTGGGACAGCATTGGGGGCCGAAGGGCCTGTTCCTGTGCTGTGATGTTCTATGTTCGGCGTTAACTAGAGGCATCTTCTGATATCCATGTTGAAACTCTCCATGTGAAGTCTCCAGAATACACTGTTATTTTGATATTGCAGTGACTACAGAGAAAGATTCAAGATTCAAGAGAGTTTATTGTCATGTGTCCCAGATAGGACATTGAAATTCTTGCTTGTTGCAGCACCACAGGATATTGTAGTTATAAATACAGACCAGATCAGTGTGTCCATATACCATCAAATATATATATACACACATCAATAGATAAAGTGCAATAAGCTGTTATAGTTCAGAGTTTGTTTGAAGTTGTGTTTAATAGTCTCATGGCTGTGGGGAAGAAGCTATTCTTGAACCCAGATGTTGCAGATTTCAGGCTCCAGTACCTTCTACCTGAAGGCAGTGGAGAGATGAGTGTGTGACCAGGATGGTGTGGGTCCTTGATGATGATGGCAGCCTTTTTGAGGCAGCCACAGTGATAGATCCCCTCGATGGTCGGGAGGTGGGAGCCGATGATGGACTGGGCAGTGTTTACAACTTTTTGTAGTAATTTCTGCTCCTGGACGCTCAAGTTGCCGAACCAAGCCACGATGCAACCGGTCAGCATGCTCTCTACTGTGCACCTGTAGAAGTTCGGGAGAGTGTTCCTTGATATACCGACTCTCCGTAATCTTCTCAGGACTTAGAGGCGCTGATGTGCTTTCTTCATGATTGCATCAGCGTGCTGGGTCTTCAGTGTTCTGGGAAAAACCATCTTAGCAAAAATACAGGACCAAGATGGCGACCAAGCCAGGCGACTCTTTGTGTGCTGGCCCCAGAAGTGGAACTGCAAACACGCATCACAATCGCTCCACTCTCTTAAACCTCTACTCTGATAGCAACATTTATTCACATTATTCCCCTTATCATGTATCTGTACACTGTGGATGGCTCGATTACAACCATGTATTGTCTTTCCGCTGACTGGTTAGCACTCAACAAAAGCTTTTCACTGTACCTCGGTACACAGGACAATAAATTAAGTGCAAACTCGGAATCAAACTCCATAATCCCACAGTTAGGCGACCATGATAAAAGTCTGTCATTTTATCCTATCCCTCGCAGGTAATTGAGAAGAATGAGTTTTCAAGTGACTCTTGGCATAAGAGTTGGTGGTTTTGCCAGTAACACATTTATAAAACAAAGCATATTCCTATTTAAAACCCGATCCCAAAAATATTGATGCTAATTCAGCAGAGAGATTAGGAATGAGAAACACAGTTAATTGAGGTCACCATTTTTTAAAATTAATATCACCTTCAAATCACTTTGATTCGTTTTCTTTCCATGAAATGAAGATTCTCCCGTTCACCCTTAGTCAACCAAAATGAACTCTTGTATTTAAAAAATATATTTATAATTGTGAAGAAGAGTCTCGATCCACAGCCTTCCATAGCAAGAATATTCCACAGATTCACCACCTTCTGACTAAAAAATTCCTCCTCATTTCCATTCTTTAATTCTGAGGCTATGATCTCTGATCCTAAACTCTCCCACACCAGTTGAAAAATCGTCTCTGCACCCACTCTGCATCCAGGCCTTTCACTATTCGATAACTTTCAATGAGGTTCCCCCTCATCCTTCAAAACACAGCCGCTTGTTGTTAAGGCCTGTTCCTGCGTTAGGCTGCTTATCACGAGAATTGCTTCCACCCCTAATTCGATGCTGAGATGATTAACTTTTTCCAGCAGTACATGATTCCCTGGGTAGGAAGGATCTTTAAATATTTGCCTGTTTGACTGCGCTGCTTCCTAGCAATTACCAGGGCCCTTGCTTGTTTGATATCTTGCTGGATATTGAGTGTCTTCCATCCCTCAGGACCCAGACTGTGACTGACTCTTGCGCGGGTTCCGAGCCCATTGACCGCGTCTCGCGCCAAGAGATCGCCGAGGAAATATCTCCGTGACGAGCAGCAGGAAACAGCAGGGTCAGGGGCCTTCACCGTCGCCATAGCAACCTCGCAGCCCACATATGAAAAAAGCCTCAGACCTGGGTGCATGTTGTGTGTTGAGAGATGGTAATTAAATATTATCCTCACAACTTGTCCAGAAGGTAGGAGAAAGGAATTAATCACTCTCTCTCTCAATCATTTTGCTTTATTTTAAATGTGGACAACCTTGGGTTCTCCTACAGTTTTACAGATGCATTTTATATAGTTTTTTTTTGTGGCAGGTTAGATTTCAATGCATTTTTCAACCCCTCCCCTCTGTCACCTGTATCCACCTATCACTTGCCAGAGGACACAAAATGCTGGAGTAACTCAGCGAGACAGGCAGCATCTCTGGAGAGAAGGAACGGGTGACGTTTCGGATTGAGACCCCTCCTCAGACTGAGAGTCAGGGGAGAGGGAAACACAATGTAGGAAAAGGTACAGTACAAATCAGAGCCCGGCACCAATGACTCAGGAAAGGTGGAGCCCACAATGGTCCATTGTTGGCTGTGGAAGAGGTGATAACACAGGGATATGAACAGTGAAATTAGCAGGATGACTGGGGTGGGGGAGGGATGGAGAAGAGAGGAATTCAAGGGTTACTTGAATGTTCATCCCACTGGGGTGTAAGCTGCCCAAGCGAAATATGAGGTGCTGTTCCTTCAATTTGCGTGTGGCCTCACTCTGACAGTGGAGGAGGCCCAGGACGAAAAGGTCAGTGTGGGAATGGGAAGTGGCATCAAATGCTCACCCAGCTACAGCTGAAACTCTCTCCATGTCCCTCATTTCAGTAATACCAGCGACTTCAGTAAATCGGGCTTACTGTATATCCCAAATGATCTAAAGGAGTCCTCAATATTTAGCCAAAGGGCGTTATGGCCAAGGAAAGCCATCACGGGCTTCATGTCTGCCCCCATAATGGAAACACTTACATCGACTGGAAGTCTCCTTCTCCTGGTTCAGTGGAGCAAATTTAGTTTTAGAGATACAGCGCGGAAACAGGCACTTTGGCCCACCGAGTTGCACGACCAACAGTCCTTTCACATTAACACTATCCTACACACACTAGGGGCAATTTTACATTTATACCAAGCCAATTAACCTACATACCTGTACGTCTTTGGAGTGTGGGAGGAATCTGAAGATCTCGGAGAAAACCCACGAGGGTCACGGGGAGAACGTACAAACTCCATACAGACAGCACCCGTAGTCGGGATCGAACCCGGGTCTCTGTTGCTGCGAGCGCAGTAGAGCAATAACTCTGCCGCTGCACCACCGTGGCCGCCCTGGCTCTCTCTTAGTAAAAAGAACGTAATTATAAATGCAAACTCCAACATCTGCGACTCATTTTCACACTACAAACAGTTTACAATGATCTGTTTCCTTTATCATCGATACTTTTTTGCATATCTTTCATTCATTGTTCTTTATCTCTCCACATCACCGTCTATATCTCTCGTTTCCCTGATCCCTGACCAGTCTCAAGAAGGGTCTCGACCCGAAACGTCGCCTATCTCCTTCGCTCCTTAGATGCTGCTGCACCCGCTGAGTTTCTCCAGCTTTTTGTGTAAACCTCTGCGACTCAATGAGAATAACACCCATAGCATTAGCAACAGGACACTGATTAAGTAGAGCAACAAACAGCCTGCCGGAGGAAGTCCGCGGATTCCAGTAGCTGGGGTCTGGTGTGTTACCAAGTTGCTGATGAAGTGGTACCCACAGGGGCATTGATTATTTTGCACACGGCCTCTCGCTCTTCTCAACCTCTGCCCTCCGGCAACACCAGCAGAGATCACAGCATCTCTCCTTAGCTCCAGTCAGTGACGAAAGTCACGAGTGTCTAATTGTCATAAATAACGAAACGGAGCCAGGGTTCCCAACCTGGGGTAAATTTACCCCCAGAGGGTAAATTTCACCTACCCAAGGGGTACATTTGTTGATTCTGGATTTGTACATATTTCTTCTCATTGACTGCCTGTGCTTGGTTCTGGTATACTGGTATCTGTTCATCATTAGTTGTTCATAAATAAGTAAATTTACATTGTTACGTGCTATTAAAGTTGCCAGGGGTGAAAGGGACGAAAAAGGTTGAGAACCCCTGTTCTAGAGTGTTTCGAGCATTTGACAGCGCTGGGCGTCGACTCGCTGGAGGTTAGAAGGTTGAGGGGGGACCTCAGCGAAACCTACAGAATAATGAAAGGCATCGATAGAGTGGATGTGGAAAGGATGTTTCCGCTGGTGGGGCAGTCGAGGACCAGAGGTTATAGTTCAGAATTAAAGGGCGCTCTTTGGAAAGGAGATGAGGAGGAACCTCTTTCGTCAGAGGGTAGTTCATCTGTGGAACTCATTGTCACAGAGGACTTTGGAGGCAAAGTCAATGGACATTTTTAAGGCAGGCTTAGACAGATTCTTGATTAGAACGGGTGTCGAGTATTATGGGGAGAAGGCAGGAAAATGGGATTAGGAGGCAGAAATCAGCCATGATTGAATGGCGGAGTGGACTCGATGGGCCAAATGGCCATTTCTACTCCTATAACTTGTGAACTTGTGAACTTGCTTGCAGCAGCACGACTTGTTTGTAAGCATGGTCCTCAAAGGACAACATTCGGAAGGCAGTGACGATGTGTACAATAAACACTGCCTCCGCACATTGCCATTATTTCCATGTCTGCTGTAATGCTACAGGGCTCTGGCATCAATGGACAATGTTCTTTAAGTTCACAGTTGCTGCCCAGTGGTCAGTGCAGCAGTAGACTTTTGACTTTAGAGATTCAGCATAGAAACAGACTCTTTGGCTCACCGACTCCGCGCCGACCAGCGATCACCCATTCACTGGCACTATCCTACACAATAGGGTACAATTGACAATTTTACCCAAGCCAATCAACCTGTATGTCTTTGGAATGTAGTAGCTGCCTCTGACCGTTTGTTCCATATCCCCACCATGCAGACTGAGTCTAAAGAAGGGTCTCGACCCGAAACGGCACCCATCCTTTTTCTCCAGAGATGCTGGCCGACTCTCTGAGTTACTCCAGCGTCTATCTTTGGTACTAGTCTAAGTGGGACCCGTTGGGTCCCAGCTTCACACAGGGTGGCTGGTCCCCCAACGAAATATTCCTCCTCTCCACTCTCCTCTCCTAATTCCAATATACACACACACACTCACACACTGACTCACACACCATATATATGACAGTAAACTTTCTTGAATCTACTCGCACGGCTGAACGCGGCCTCTCCACTGTGGGGCTTCCGCAGTCAGTGGCATTTCCGCAATCTGCGTGACCTCTGCACTTACCGGAAATTACGCAATCAGCGCGACCTGTCCACTAAGCGGAAGTCACGAAATGAGCGAGACTTTTGGACTAAACACAGTTGGACCTAATAAAGCATTTATTCCTTCAAAAAATACAGTCAGACCTAATAAAGCATTTATTCCTTCCAAACACAGTCGGACCTAATAAAGCATTGCAGTTTCAAGCACAGGCAGGGCAGCAGGCCAATCTCATGGCATTGTCATTTAATTTCATTTCATTTCCAATTAAACATTGCACTTTCAGGCACAGGCAGGGCAGCAGTCCAAACAACTCATGGCATTGTCATAAACGGCTAACAAATCATTTATTGCAAGTACATTGCAGTCTCACAGTTCAGTTGATTCACAGCTTCGAATGACAGTCATGGCCTCTCCCTCACAATCTTGCAGAGTGACTGACTCACGTCCAGGCATCCGGGGTTTTATAATCCTGCCCCCCCCCCCCCACCGGAAGGGGCGTTACCTTCATTGTGGTGATTGACAGGCGAGAAAACCAATCAGCTGATCTCAAGGTTTTTTAAACACTCATAACTTTTTTTATTTATGGGAAAATTTATGATGCGAAAAATCCTTGGGGCTGGCTCAGTGGAAGAGGACTGTGAGTAAGTTGGTCAAAACTCACAGGGATACAGTGTAGCGTTTTTTCTAAAATCAATATACAGCGCAGACAGAAAGTGGTCAAGATGAAACTTTTCATTATATAGATAAACCAGCATCTGCAGTTACATGCTGCCTGGCGCCCTGGGTTCCCCCAGCACTTTGTCTTTTGCCTCCTGTGAAGTTATAAACTCGTACTGCAATTATTCTCTGGAGCCAGCAGAGGAAGCTGTTTCCTGTGGTCTTCAGAGGTTTAACACAGGCCCAGAGAAGCAAGACTGCCAGTCCATTCCAGGCAGGTAATTCCATCTCTCTATCCCTCCCCCACCCAAGTCGCACTAGCGTCTCGTTTACACCCAGCAAACAGCTAACAATTGCTTGTTTCCTTTTCATCGTTACATTTTTGCACATCTGTCATTCATTGTTTTAAAGAAGGAACTGCAGATGCTGGAGAATCGAGGGTTACACAAAAGGCTGGAGAAACTCAGCGGGTGCAGCAGCATCTAAGGAGCGAAGGAGATAGGCGACGTTTCGGGTCGAGACCCTTCTTCAGTCATTCATTGTTCATTATTTCTCCACTTCACTGTCTGTATCTCTCTCGTTTCCCTTACCCCTAACCAGTCTGAAGAAGGGTCTCCTCCCGAAATCTCTTCTCTCCAGAGATGCTGCCGGTCCCGCTGAGTTACTCCAGCATTTTGTGACTATCTTTGGTGCATCTTCCTACACATGGAGTTGGGAGATTGGCTGCACTCCTTCATAGCTGGCAGTTGGTGGCAGTGTGGGCACGGAATGGAAGATGGCTTTAAACAGCGGAGGAGCTGCAGAGGAGATAGTGTACAATCTGCACATATAGTAAACATGGCCCCGGCACAACTATCTTGCCGTCATGCTGACTGCAGCTACAAACACGGCCTGACAGGCACTTACAACCAGGACTACACACTCACCACCACTGAGCCTTGTTTAGTTTAGAGATATAGCGAGGAAACAGGCCCTTCGGCCCACCGGGTCCGTGCCGACCAGCGATCCCAGCACATTAACACAACCCTACACACACTAGGGACAACTTACATTCATCCCAAGTATACAAACCCAAGTCAATTAACCTACAAACATGTACGCCTTTGGAGGAAATCGAAGATCCCAGAGAAACTCCGTACAGACAGCACCCGGAGTCGGGTCCGAACCCGGGTCTCTGGCACTGTAAGCGCGGTAAGGCAGCAACTTTACCCACCGTGCTACCGTGCCGCCCTGTAATAATGCCCTGTGGTTAATTAATTCTGCTTAGAATATCAATAGTTCTTCATTATCAGGCGTACCAAGGTACAGTGGGATTCGATTTGCTTGCAGATCAGTGAGATTTTTCCGTACCTCAAGGCGGCACGGTGGCGTAGCGCTCGTTGTGTCTGTCTTCGCGCTGATACAAAACCGTTTACAAATTCACAAGTTATGGGAGTGGAATTAGGCCATTCGGCCCATCGAGTCCACTCCGCCATTCAATCATGGCTGATCTCTGCCTCCTAATACCATTTCCTGCCTTCTCCTAAATGAAGGGAGTGTATGTGGAGGGAACTGGAAACACTCAAACTCGCTGTGGAAATTTGGGAATACTGTAGAAGACCTGTATAACGCGCACACAACAGGGGTCTCTGCAACGACCTGACATTTGCACCATTCCTCATGGTCCTCGGGAGAAATGGTCCTGATACAATAAATGTCCTAGAGTTTGTGAATGATGTCAGACAAGTTAAATGTTGGTGCCACACTCATCTGGGCTCTGGGCTGGAATGGTGGGGGGAGGTGTATCAGAGGAACTGTTTTCGAATGCTGGTTTATACTGATTGTAGACACAAACTGATAGAGTAAATCGGCGGGTCAGGCAGCATCTCGGGAGAAAAAGGATGGGTGACGTTTCGGGTTGCGACTTCAGACTGAATAAGGGTCCTGACCCAAAACGGTAGAGTTGCTGCTTTACAGCGGCAGAGACCCGAGTTCAATCCTGACCACGGGTGCTGTCTGTATGGAGTTTGCACGTTCTCCCCGTGACCACGTGGGTTTTCTCCAGGAGCTCCGGTTTCCTCCCAAACTCCAAAGCCCTGCAGGTTTATAGGTTAATTGGCTTCTGTAAATCGTCCCTATTATGTAGGATAGAACTAGTGTTGGTTAGCGCTGACACGGTGGGCAGAAGGGCCTGTTTCCATGGTGTATCTCCAAAAAGTAGCACCAAATCCAAATCCAGAGATGCTGTCTGACTCGCTGAGTTACTCCAGACTTTGGGAACATCTGAATTATGGAGAAGAGGTTGGATAAGTTGGGACTTTTTTCTTTGGAGCTTAGGAGGCTGAGGGGTGGTCTTTTTGAGGTGTACTCAAAACTTGCTTTTCAATCGATCCATTTACTGTATTATTATAATTTATGATAATTAATTATTAATTATTCATTATTATTAACTGCAGCTGTCCCTAAAGATTGGTGGCCTTGCTCCCATCTGTTGAAAGTGTATTGGTACTTAAATCGTGCTGCCATTGGGTTATGTTTTAATGACCATTTAATACAAAACAATTAACTACTCCACGTAAACAAGGAGACCAAGGCTTAAATGATCTCCTCCATTTTAACTGCTTCTCTTAAGCACAGCTGTTGCTAATCTTGCCGTGTTTTCCTCACTGTCCCTCTCTCTCTGCCTCTCTCTCTGCCTCTCTCTCTGCCTCTCTCTCTGCCTCTCTCTCTGCCTCTCTCTCTGCCTCTCTCTCTGCCTCTCTCTCTGCCTCTCTCTCTGCCTCTCTCTCTGTCCCTCTCTTTCTCTGCCTCTTCCTCTCTGCCTCTCTCTTTCTCTGCCTCTCTTTCTCTGCCTCTCTTTCTCTGCCTCGCTGCCTCGCTCTCTGCCTCTCTCTCTGTCTCTTTTTTTTTTTTTTTTTTTTTTTTTTCATTTCAAAAACTTTATTCAACACAAATCATAAAATACAACACATCAAAACACAATCAAAAATCACACTATAATGAACAGATCATTGTAGTACAGCAGTACATTCATTTATAATCGCCTCAACCCCACGCGGCGACCAGCGCTGACGGAAGGCCTCCAGAGTCCCCGTGAACACCGCGTGTTCCCTCTCCAGGGACACACGTGCACGGACGTAGGCCCGAAAGAGGGGCAGGCAGCCGACTCTCGCCAGACCGTCGACCGCCCGCTGCCTGGACCCACGAATGGCCATCTTGGCCAGGCCAAGGAGCAAACCGACAGGTAAGTCCCCCCCCCACACTCGGCTCTCCCCACTCCCCGCCTTGTGTCCAAACACCAGGATTGTGGGGCTAAAATGCAGCCAGAACTTGAGGAACAGCCCCTTCAGATATTGGTACAGGGGCAGTCTCTCTCTGTCTCTCTCTCTGCCTCTCTGCCTCTCTCTCTCTGCCTCTCTCTCTCTGCCTCTCTCTGCCTCTCTCTGCCTCTCTCTCTCTGCCTCTCTCTCTCTGCCTCTCGCTTTCTGCCTCGCTCTCTGCCTCGCTCTCTGCCTCGCTCTCTGCCTCGCTCTCTGCCTCTCTCTGCCTTTCTCTCTCTGCCTCTCTCTCTATGCCTCTCTCTCTCTGCCTCTCTCTCTCTCTGCCTCTCTCTCTCTGCCTCTCTCTCTCTGCCTCTCTCTCTCTGCCTCTCTCTCTGCCTCTGTCAGTAATCTCCTCTCTGTACTAAAATGCCCGAGTTCATCCTTTAGCCTCATCATGCCAGCACAGCATTAGTATCCCCTCTCCGCTTCACGCACAGCAACAAGACAAAGGTATGCATCAATAAGCCACTGCCTCTAAACACTGGGTTAAGTCTACCAAGCTGATAATTGCAGTTACTGTATGCCAGTTTAAAGATCTTCATCCCTTAACCTGCAAAACCCTTCTACATGGTTGAAACATTAATTCAACAAAACTCACCCCACTGTGTGCAAGCACGCACACACATGCACGCACGCATAGAAACACACACGCACACACATGCACGCACAGACACATGCACACACACACACACAGGCATGCATACACACCACGCACGCACACACAGAAACACACAGAAACACGCACACACATGCACACACCCACACACACGCGCGCGCACACACACACACACATGCAGACAGTGAAACACACACACATAATTCATTTCACTTGCACTTTATGTGCAATGTGACAAATAAAACCGTATTGTATTGTATAAACAGGTACACACACGCACACACATACACGTACACACATATATCAACGTGCATGATTGAAATCTGAAAACATCAGCTGAAAAATCTTCCAATATAACGAAAGGACGCACTGAAGCTTATAAACTGGAAACTGTTTTTGACAGTGATTGAGCCCAGAGCACAGTGAGTGAGCACAGTGAGTGAGCCCAGCGCACAGTGAGCTCAGTGAGTGAGCCCAGGGGAAGCTTTCTCAACAGAAACCGATGGTGTCTTCAAAGCAGGAATTGTGTTGTTGTGTACAGTTTGCTCTTTCTAAAGACCACCTGCAAAAACAGACTGACGTCAGAAGCCTTTGTGCATCCTGACAAATAATATCTAATAAAGGTTAAATTAATTATTGCTGAGATTAATAGTGTTTTTTTCGCTGCATTTTCTGAGGAAATTAGCTTTAATCTGTTGTATTAACCCTTTGAATATCTGTATTTAACATTGAAAATAAATTATCAACAAAATCTGCTGCTATATGTAGGAAGGAACTGCAGAATCTGAAGAAGGTTCTCGATCCGAAACGTCACCCATTCCTTCACTCCAGAGATGCTGCCTGTCCCGCTGAGTTACTCCAGCATTTTGTGTCTATCTAAGGAACTGCAGATGCTGGATTACACTGAAGATAGACACAAAATACTGGAGTAACTCAGCGGGTCAGGCAACATCTCTGGATAGAAGGAATAGGTGACATTTCGGATCGAGAGCCTTCTTCAGACTGAGATTCAGGGGAGGGGGAAATTAGAGATATGGAGATATGCTGTCAATCAGGAAACGTGGTTTTATGGGCAGGAAAGTATTAAATATAATATTTCCCCTTTGGTTCATCATTAAATATATGTTATTTTTGGGGATAATTTATCAGTATATAGAATGTTGGACATAGAACAGTACAGTACAGGATCAGGCCATTCGGTCCACAATGTCCATGCTGAACATGATGCCAAGACCAACTCTAACCTGCCTGCACATAATCTATATCCCTGCATGTCCACATAGCTATCCAAAAGCCTCTTAAATCCCACTGTCATGTCTATCTCAACCACCAACCCCAGCAGTACCAGGCACTCAACACCTTTTTTGTTAAAAAACTTGCCCCGTACATCTCCTTTAAACTTTGCCCCTCTCACCTTCAAACTAGACAATAGACAATAGGTGCAGGAGTTGGCCATTCGGCCCTTCGAGCCAGCACCGCCATTCATTGTGATCATGGCTGATCATCCACAATCAGTACCCCGTTCCTGCCTTCTCCCCATATCCCTTGACTCCGCTATCGTTAACTCTCTCTTGAAAGCATCCAGAGAATTGGCCTCCTGAGGCAAAGAATTCCACAGATTCACAACTCACAAATCTGCCTCTCAGTATTAGATTTCTCCATCCTGGCAATAAGGTCTACCCTGACTGTCCATCGTAGAACACAGAACATTGAAGAGTACAGCACAGGAACGGGCCCTTCAGCCCACATTGTTTGTGTCAAAGATGATGCCGAGCTCAACTGATCTCATCTGCCTGTACCTGATCCATATCCCTCGATTCCCTGCACTTAAACCGGTGCCTATCTAAAAACTTAAAACGCCACCATCGTATCTGCCTCCACATCCACTCCTGGCAATGTGTACCAGGCTTCTACCACCCTCTGTGTAAATAACTTGCCCCGTGCATCTCCATTAAACTTTCCCCCACTCGAGCTGGACAAGTCCACCCTGGGAAAAGGGTTCTGATTGTCTACCCTCTCTGTGTGTGGACTAAAAGGCCAGAGATGAAAGGGAGACAAAAGTCTGTGGAGGCCAAGTCAATGGACATTTTTAAGGTGGAGATTGACAGATCTTTGATTAGGACGGGTGTCAGGGGTTATGTGGAGATGGCAGGAGTATAGGGTCAAGAGGGAAAGATAGATCAGCCATGATTGAATGATGGAGTAGACTTGATGGCCCGAATGGCCTCATTCTGCTCCTAGAACTTATGAACATGACTATGGGTGGACAAAGACCAGCAATGAACAGGAGACATGTATAAAATCACGAGGGGAATAGATCGGGTAGATGCATAGAATCTCTTGCCCAGAGTGGGGGAATCGAGCACCAGAGGACATAGGTTCAAGGTGAAGGGGAAAAGATTTAATAGGAATCTGAGGGGTAACTTTTTCACACAAAGGGTGGTGGATGCATGGAACAAGCTGCCAGAGGAGTTAGTTGAGGCTGGGACTATCCCAAACATGGATAGGACAGGTTTGGAGGGATATGGACCAAACACAGGCAGGTGGCGCTAGTGTGGTTGGGACATGTTGGCTGGTGTGGGCAAGTTGGGCCGAAGGGCCTGTTTCCACGCTGTATCACTCTATGGCTGTAGGAGACAAACGTCTGCAGTTTTGCTGAAGATTCCAGCATCTGCAGTTCCTCGTGTCTCCATGGAGCACATCTCTACGATGGCTTCCTTTATTCATTAACGGGATGTGGGAATCGCTGGCATGGATGGATGTGTGTCGCTGACAGAACAACACAAGGCCGAGTACTAACTAATACTCCAAAGGCAACTCTGCCCAAGCGACCACACAGGGACAAAATCACCTCCTCTCCTGATCACATTCTCAGAATCCAGCCACATACTGGACAAGCCACGTTGACCTGAAGTTCACATTGGCTGAGTATTCTTCAATGCTTGCAAATCATTTGTCCTCCCCTTTCCTGTGACATTCATATATTATGCAAAAGACTGACAATTAATCTGCACCAGTGTGCATTAATTTACATTTATGCATGTTAAGCTCCATTTTCCTCTACCTATCCCATCCATTTAATTTCTACAAAAGCTTTCACTCTTCTGAAGTCCGTAGACCATGCTGAGCCACGTCTGATTGTAAAACAAATGCTCTTATTGAAGCCATTCATGCTTCCGATTGTTAAAGATTCGCACCATTTCAAGCTTTATTACCACAAAATAAAATAATTAGACTGAACGATAAAGTCCCGATTATATTTCAGTTCGGTGATTGATCTGAATAAATGGTATGGACCGGCACGGTGGCGCAGCAGTAGAGTTGCTGCCTTACAGCGCCAGAGGCCAGGGTTCAATCCTGCCCACGGGTGCTGTCTGTGCGGAGTTTGCACGTTCTCCTCGTGACCTGCGTGGGATTTCTCCGAGATCTTCAGATTCCTCCCACACTCCAAAGACGTGCAGGTTTGTAGGTTAATTGGCTTGGTATAAATGTAAATTTGCCCCTCGTGTATGTGTGTAGGATAGTATTAATGTGTATGCCAAAGGGCCTGTTTCTCTAAACTAAACTGAACTAAACTAAACTAAAATGATGACATTCAACAGTTTTTAGAGGGTCTCAACACGACTGCAACTTTATAAGCCTACACTCACAAGAGAAATTCTGACAATCGCAGTGGTAAATGTAAGATGACGAGAGGTTTCTGTTGAATTCCGCTTGACCCTTTGAGTTACTCCAGATTTTTGTACGTCTATCTTAGAGTATTGAGTAACCCTTGCATTTGCTCTCTCTCAGTCCCTCCCCCACCCTAGTCGTCCTGCTAGTTTTACTGTTCATAATGCCTTCATTATCACATCTGCCCCAGCCAACAATGGACCATTGTGGGCTCCTTGGCCAGCGGTGCCGGCCCTGATTTGTTCTGCAACTTTTCATACTTTTGAGTTTCCCTCTTCCCTGACTCTCAAGTCTGAAGAAGGGTCTCGACCTGAAGCGCCACCTATTCCTTTTATCCAGAGATGCCGCACTTCTTGGCCCAGTCTTGTCCAACTGTGACCGACTGTAAAAACGCGTTCAATACTCCAGCATGAGTATAGAACTTGTGTTGTTATGTTACAGTTGTACAAGACATTGGTGAGTTTTGTGTAAAGTTTTGCTCATCCTGTTACTTAAGCTGGAAGGAGTGCAGGGGATGTTGCCAGGACTAGAGGTTCCTGAGCTGTAGGGAGAACAATGAACAGGAGGATGAGGGGTGAACTTATAGAGGTGTGTGAGATCATGAGGTGAATAGGTTGGGTAAATTAATATGATCCACTTCCCTCTTTCGCCCAGAGTAGGGGAATCACCAACCAGAGGTCAGAGCTTTAAGGTGAGGGGGGGGGGGGGGGGGGGGGGAAGATTTAATAGGAGGCTGAGGGGAAATAGTGGGTATATTGGAATGAGCTACCAGAGGAGGTAGCTGGGGAAGGCACTTTCACACCATTTAGAAGAGATTTGGACCGGTAGATGGATTGGAAAGCTTTATAAGGATATGGGACAAACACAAGGAGGTGGGGACTGGTGCAGATGGGGCATCTTGGTTGGCGAGGGCAAGTTGGGCCGAAGGGCCTTTTTCTTTGCAGGATGATGCTATTAGTTTATATTGCCTGGATTGGAGGACTTTGGTTATGGGGAGAAATGGATAGGCTGGGTTTGTTTTCCTTGGAGCGTAGAAGGTTGAAGGATGACCTGATGGAAGTATATAAGATTGTGAGATGCACGATCTCTTTCCCGTGGGAGGGGCATCAAAAACAAGAGGGATTGGATTGAGTTGAGAGGAAGGTGTTTTAGCGGGATATGAGGAGAACGTTTTTTAATGCAAAGAGTAATTGATATCTGGAACATGGTGTCAGAGGACGTGGTAGAATCAGATATAAATCTCTACGTTTAAAAGGCTCTTAGACAAACACTTAAATAGGCAAACCACAGATCGATATGGTGCTAAAGCGGACAAATGGGATTAGTGTAGATTTGCAAATAGATAGGTATAGACCACCCCCTCCTCTCTTTTCCAGCTCCCCCGCCCCCCATCACTACAATCTGAAGAAGGGTCCCGACTCGATACGTCACCTGTCCATTCCCTCCACAGATGCTGCCCGACCCACTGAGTTCACCCAGCACTTTGAATTTGGGTCAATGTAACCCACCTTACTTAACTCTGTGAAATCCAAGTTTGCAAGCCACGTTTGAAAAGCCAGTGGCACAATCCTGTGAGATTCCAGAATCTTCCACGGTTTACTGGTGAAGGAAGATTCCAGAATCTTCCACGGTTTACCGGTGAAGGAAGATTCCAGAATCTCCCACGGTTTACCGGTGAAGGAAGATTCCAGAATCTCCCACGATTTACCGGTGAAGGAAGATTCCAGAATCTTCCACGGTTTACCGGTGAAGGAAGATTCCAGAATCTTCCACGTTTTACCGGTGAAGGAAGGTTCCAGAATCTTCCGCGGTTTACCGGTGAAGGAACATTCCAGAATCTTCCACGTTTTACTGGTGAAGGAAGATTCCAGAATCTTCCGCGGTTTACCGGTGAAGGAAGATTCCAGAATCTTCCGCAGTTTACTGGTGAAGGAAGATTCCAGAATCTTCCGCGGTTTACTGGTGAAGGAAGCGTTAGTACTGCATCGACACAACACAAACTCGAGAGCTAATGATGCTTGAAAGGCCAGATAAATTACTAATGGGACGCTCGTGTTATCGCGCGTTAGACAGCTGCAAGGAATGTAATGGCTTACATAGAATTTAAATGTAAACGTTATAAGAGTAATGTTTCAAAAAGATGTCAGGATGTGCAGACCTAACCCATGCCTCACACTGATGGATGGGGAGAGATTTCACATTTCTACAGGCTACGTAAGGTGAGGGAAGACTTTGATGAAGAGATTTCATTCTGACTTGTGTAGGAAGGAATGGGTGATGCTTCGGGTCGAGGCCCTTCTTCAGTCTGAATCCGAGGGGTAACTTTTTCACACAGAGGGTGGTGAGTGCATGGAACAAGCTGCCAGAGGAGGGAGTTGTGGCTGGGACAGTCCCATCGTTTAAGAAACAGTTGGACAGGTACATGGATAGGACAGGTTTGGAGGATTATGGACCAAGCGTGGGCAAGTGGGACTAGGGTAGATGGGACATTGTTGGCTGGTGTGGGCGAGTTGGGCCAAAGGGCCTGTTTCCACACTGTATCAGTCTATGACTCTAAGGGTCTCGACCGGAAATGTCACTCATTCCATCTCTCCATCTGCTGCCTGACCTGCTGACCAGTTGCTCCAGTTTTTGTGTCTTCCTTCATTCTGACTTGTGATGGATCCCTGCGATGAATAAAAGGCACATGGCTGTCTGAACATGGGATTGCTGACTCAGCATTTCTGCACATTCAGTTCATATGTTCATAAGTTCTAGGAGCAGAATTAGCCCATTCGGCCCATCAACTCTCCTCCGCCATTCAATCGTGGCTGATCTATCTCTCCCTCTAGTTTCTTCATTCTCCTGCCTTCTCCCCATAACCCTTGACACCCGATATAATCAATAATCTGTCAATCTCCATCATACAAATATCCATTGACTTGGATTTAATTGACTTGTTTTAACACTTCTGTACCTCTTGCCCGATGGGAGAGGGGAGAAGAGGGAAGTGGTCAGGGTGTGATGCCTCCTTGATTATGCTTCCGGCCTTGTCGAGGCAGCTTGAGGTATAAATGTAATGTGCTGTTAATGGTCTCACGGTACGAGTTCATTCCAGGAGCTCTCCCGAGTTTGCCATGATTCGAACTCGGAGATTTACGGTAATGGCCACTCGTCGGTACTCGGGGCTCTCGTGGACATTTTTCAACATGTTGAAAAATCTTCACGAGTCTTACCGTGCTTACCTGCCGTTAGCGAGTCTTCCCGAGTACCTGCCGTTAGCGTTACGAGCCGCTAAGAGACGTCCCCGAGCTCCGACGTACCCGCTACGTTCATTCTCCGTGCTTACCACGAGTTTGATTTTTTTTAAAGCTCGGGAGAGCTCTTGGGATGAACTCGTACCGTGGGACAGGGCTTCCAGTACTGTGGCATTATACGGGGAGAAACTGAGGCAAGATCTGGTTGATTACTGCGCAAACACCGCATAAGTGGTTATCCCACGCAGATCATTGTCAGGCAAAAGTAGCCAGCACATGGAGAAAGAAAGAGTGAGATATATAAATTTGAAGAGTTGAGCATTGAGCCGTGCAGTCTAACTTTATAACTGGAACATTGCGTTATTAAGCAGTTATGTTACCTTCAGAAGATAGACGTAACCATGGGCACAATTGCTCTTGTCACTCAAATGGACAGTACAATACCTTCTGGCTGTGGAAGCAAGCCATTGTCTATTCCAAGGAGTCGCCACAGAGAAAAAGAGGAATTTTAATGGTAAATTTGATTGAGGCGATATATTGGAACGGTGACCTTGCAGCTAACAATAATAACTGAACGATTCCACTATTGCAGGGACAAAGGTTCTGACTAATAATACACACACATTGAAAGGGTATTTAGGATTGCAAACTTATCTCTACTCTTTAGGTTAATATGATTTCAATTTTACCGGTATAAATTGTATTTTCTGTCATCTGATTTTCTGCTTCCCAGTCTTAGCACTTTTTTAATCAAATTCTGACACCAATCTAAAGCTGCTGAAAGGTTGTAGGGCTGAAACAGTAGGTTCAGTCTCTCCTCTCCCTCTCCCTCTCTCTCTCTCCCTCTCCCTCTCCCTCTCCCTCTCTCTCTCCCTCTCTCTCTCTCTCTCTCTCCGTCCCCCTCTCCCTCTCTTTCTCCCTCTCTCTCTCTCTGTCTCTCTCTACCCCTCTCCCTCTCCCCCTCTCTCTCTCTCCTTCTCTCCCTCTCCCTCTCTCTCTCTCTCTCCCTCCCTCTCTACCCCTCTCTCCCTCTCCCCTCTCCCTTCCCCCCTCTCTCTCTCTCTCCCTCTCCCCATCTCCCTCTCTCCCTCTCTCCCTCTCTCCCTCTCTCTCTCTCTCTCTCCCCCTCTCCCCCTCTTCCCCTCTCCCCCTCTCTCTCTCTGTCTCTCTCTCGCTCCCCGTCTCCCCCTCTCCCCCTCTCCCTCTCCCCCCCTCTCTGTCTCTCTCTCTCCGTCTCTCCCCCCCCCTCTCTCTCTCTCCTCCTCTCTCCCTCCCTCTCTCTGTCTCTCTCTCTACCTCCTTCTCTCTCTCTGAGTATTGTCAGCAATCCCGGTTTTTTTTGATCGCAGATTTTCAGTATCCACAAGTTTCCCTTTTCGTACCAATCTCAACTGCACGCTAATTGGCAATTAGGAATAAATTAGAGATGAGGAAGGTGAGGGGGGGATGTCCGTGATCCTCTGGCGCCCAGCACTCACTGCCAGCAGAATGCCAATAACCTCCAATATTAAAAGTCCAATATCTACTGTTGCCCAGCAACAGAATAAAAGACCATCAATCTAACCTGGTGACAGAGCAGAAATAGGACGGCGACAAATTCTGATCCCGTTATTGTCAAGCTGCCTTGCTGCAGGTCGAAACTATTTGCCATTAATGTCTACATGCATTGACCAGCGGTCTGCAGCTCATTTACAAGAAGACAAAGCTGTGGGAAGGATCTGCAGATGCTGGTTTAAACCGAAGGTGGACACTGAAATACTGGAGTAACTCAGCGGGGCCGGCAGCATCTCTGGAAAGAAGGAATGGGTGACGTCTCGGGTCTAGACCCTTCTTCAGATTGAAGTCTGAAGAGGTCTTCGGTCTGCAGAAGCGTCTCGACCCGAAACGCCACCCATTCCTTCTCTCCGCAGGGATGCTGCCTGTCCCGCTGAGTTACTCCAGTATTTTGTGTCTACCCACAAGACAAAGCTCGTCAAGTCAGATTTATTCGTCACATGCACATACGGGAGGTGCAGTGAAATGAAAAGTAGCAATGCTCGCAGACTTTGTGCAAAAAACAAACAAACAAACAGCCAACAAACTACAAACAGAATCACATGTTCTTTTCCATATTAAATATTGTGGTACAGTAAAGTTAGTAAAGTTAGTCTTGTTTCCTTTGAGCCTCAGGGTGTGGCTTCATGTCTTGCACTGGGTCACAGACTGAGTGCTTGCAACACAGTGGAAACTCAGCGGGTGCAGCAGCATCTATGGAGCAAAGGAATTAGGCAACGTTTTGACCCGAAACGTTGCCTATTTCCTTCGCTCCATAGATGCTGCTGCACCCGCTGAGTTTCTCCAGCACTTTTGTCTACCTTCAATTTTCCAGCATCTGCAGTTCCTTCTTAAAACACCAAAACACAGTGGGCTGGCACGTTAGTCTTTAGAATTGAGAGATACAGCATGGAAACAGGCCCTTCGGCCCACCGAGTCCGCGATGGCCTGCGATCACCCTGTACACTAGCACTATCCTACACACTAGGGACAATTTCTATATTTACCAAAGCCAATTAATCTACAAACCTGCAGGTCTTTGGAATGTGGGGGGAAACCGGAGCTCCCGGAGAAACCCCACGCAGGTCACGGGGAGAACGTGCAAACTCCGCATATCTTCCAATCAACCGCCACCGCTCACTTGCACCCACCTATCACGTGTCAAGCACCATCCCGCACCCACACATTAAGTGTGGAAACAGGCCCTTCGGCCCAACGGGTCTGTGCCCACCGGTGATCACCCTTACACTAGTTCTATCTTACACACTAGGGACATTTTCTACGGAGACCAATTAACCTACAAACCGGAACACCTGGAGAAAACCCACACGGTCACAAGGAGAACGTACAAACTCCGTACAGACAGCACCTGTGGTCAGGATCGAACCTGGGACCTTGGCGCAGTGAGGCAGCGCCACCATGCCACACTGTGCCGAGACAAAGTGCTCAGTCCCTACGAGATACTCTCCAGCATTCTACAGATGCACACAGATACAGATCGGATGTATGTGTGTGGAAATCCGTTTAACTGGGTGAAATAGTTAGGAATTTGGTCACAGTATTTACTTGGCACTTTGTGGAATTATTACATTGTTCAACAGCGATTAATTGCCACAGGACTGACCCCGACTTGAATCCAGGACTGTGTAATTGCACAAAGTAATTATCTAGATTGAAAATCCATTCAGCTCCGATCGGTCTGCTGCTCTGAGCTCAACGATGAGATGTTCCTCGGTCATTTAAGGGGAGACTTATTACCATCTGGGCGTCACGGTGGCGCAGCGGTAGAGTTGCTGCCTTGCAGCGATTACAGCGCCAGAGACCCGGGTTCGATCCCGACTACGGGTGCTGTCTGTACGGAGTCTGCACGTTCTCCCCGTGACCCTCGTGGGTTTTCTCCGAGATCTTCGGTTTCTTCCCACACTCCAAAGACAGACATGTTTGTAGGTTAATTGGCTTGGTATGAATGTAAAATTGTCCCCAGTGTGTGTAGGATGGTGTTAAGGGCCTGTCCCACTTGGCGATTTTTTTCGGCGTCGTATCACGGTCGCCAAAAGATTTTGAGCATTTCAAAATCTAGCGGCGACAAAAAAAATGTTGCGACACTTGAGGAAACACTGCGCGCCAATACGTTGTCACGTTGTCACGCTGCGTCGCGCCGCATCACGCCGCGACTTTATCGGTGACCTGATACGTCAGAGAATTATGTCAGCAGTTGCCGAAAAAGTGGGACAGGCCCTTTAACGTGGGGGGATCGCTGGTTGGTGTGGACTCGGTGGGCCGAAGGGCCTGTTTCCCTGCTGCCTCTCTAAACTAAGCTAAATTAAACTGCTGAGAATATGAATGTGCGGGGATATGCAAAAATGTGACATTCAGAGAATGCAATGATGGTCACAATTGTTCTGCTTCCAAGAAATCAATAAAGCCACATATTTTATCCACTAAATTAAATCTAATTGATAAATGGAGACATTTGTGAAATGGGTTTATCCACTAATGGAGAGGTTGGAGTAACTGGGCTGGAGTAACTCACCGGGTCTGGCAGCATCTGTGGAGAAAAGGAATAGGTGACGTTTTGGGTGGAGGCCCTTCATCAAACCTGTAGTTAACTTGTAGTCCAGGCATAATTCTGGTACAGACACAAAATGCTGGAGTAACACAGCGGGACTCAGTCTGAAGAAGGGTCTCGACCCGAAATGTCACCCATTCCTTCTATCCAGAGATGCTGCCTGTCCCGCTGAGTTACTCCAGCATTTTGTGTCTGTACCAGGATTATACTTGGATTATGCTTCGGTGTCAACCAGCATCTACAGTTCCTACACATACATCATTCTCTGGTACATCTTCTCTGCACCCTTTTCAACGTCTGATGAAGGGACTTGACCTGAAACGTCACCCATTCCTTTGTCTTTTAAAAAATAGAACCAGAAGTATAGACAAGCCTCTAATTAGACTTAGTATTTTTTATTTCAATTGCTCTGGCCCAGTACACAGCTTCAGACCATTTTGGACTCTGTCTCCAGTTTATCTATTTAAGTTGTTCACGCTGATGACACGTGACTGTTGTGCCAAACACAATTCGAACCACATCATCAAGTTCGCAGATGGCACTACAGTGGTGGGCCTCATCAGGCACGATGACGACTCAGCCTACAGAGAGGAGGTTCAACAACTCATCAACTGGTGTGACATCAATAACCTTCAACTCAATGTCAATAAAACAAAATAAATAACTGTGGACTTCAGGAAGAAACAGACAGCACACACCCCACTCACCATCAATGGCAGTGCAGTGGAGTCTGTGAAAAGCACCAAGTTCCTGGGAGTGCACATCACAGATGATCAGACATGGTCCACCAACACCATCTCCCTAGTCAAGAAAGCACAGCAACGCCTCCACTTCCTTCGACAAACGAGGAGAGCCGACCTCCCCCCTTCTGCCCTCACCACCTTTTACAGGGCTGCCATTGAAAGCATTCTTACCAGCTGTCTCTCAGTCTGGTATGGCCGTTGCTCTGCTGCTGACCAGAAGGCCCTACAGAGAGTGGTGAGGACAGCGGGGAAGATCACCAGATCACCCCAACCAGCAATCCAGGGCTTCTACCCATCTCGCTGTCGCAAGAGAGCAACCAATATCATCAAAGACACCACCCGTCCAGCACACAAACTGTTCACCCCCCCTTCCATCCGGCAAGCGCTACCCCAGCATGCGGTGTAAAACCACCAGATTCAACAACAGCGTTTTCCCCTCAGGCCATCAGACTACTCAACTCACTCAAGAAAATTCCATGAACATTACACAAACAAAGACCAACTGACTGTCAAATAACTTTAACTCAATGTCTGCAGTATGCTATTTGCACTTTTCTATATTGTACCTTTTATTATTGAACTTTAATAACATACCTCAAAATGCTACTAGACTCTGGCACACTGTGAGTTTTTAAATTTAACGTCTATTTTTAATGGTATATTTTTAAATGGTATTTTTAATGGTATATTGTCTGTCTGTGTTATCAATAAATATGACTTGCACATTTGGAGTATGGGGAAACGCAATTTCAATCCTCTGTGTAACTATTTGTTGCATTACTTCAATTGCCAATAAAGTTTACTTTGACTGTTTAGTGATTCTGGTTTTAGTTCTTCCCCATTCCTCTGCCGCGCTTCTAATCCCTGCTACACACAAACACCACTGCAAATACAACCGCATGGTGGTGCAGTGGTAGAGCTGCTCCGTTACAGCGCCGGAGACCCGGGATCGATCCTGTCAGCAGCTGTTCATCCTGTGCGGAGTTTGTACGTTCTCCCCGTGACCGCGTGGGTTTTCTACGAGATCTTCCCTTTCCTCCGACACTGCAAAGATGTACAGGTGAGTAGGTTATTTGGCTTGTCGTATGTGCAAATTGTCCCTAGTGTGTGTAGGATAGTGTTAATGTGCGGGGATCGCTGGTCGGTGCGGACACAGTGGGCCGAAAGGCCTGTTTCCGCGCTGTCTCTCTGAACTAAACTAAACCTGCGTGGGTTTTCTCCGGGTGCTCCGATTTCCTCCCAAACTCCAAAGGCGTACAGGTTTGTAAGTTACGTAGCTTTGGTTAAAAAAGTGGTAAATTCTCCCTACTGTGTATGGTTGTGTTAATTGTTTGGTCAGTGTGGTCTCAGTGGGCCGAAGGGCCTGATTCCGCTCCGTATATCGCTACACTAAACTAACATTTGTATACCAACCTGCACCTCGGTGGAAGATTACTACCTTCTGAAGGGTGAATTAGTGAGCGAAATTACTGCTTTTATCTGAACCACAGCCCTTCATTCCAGCAAATAACTAGAATTAGAACTGAGAAGTTTACAAAAGCCGTTGGATAACTGAATTTATTTTTGGTTTCAGGCAAGTGGCTTGGATGATGTTTCCATGGATACAGTCTGGAATCCTGGGATTACTGTGGATGTGATTCTTCGATTGATGTGTCTTACTGGGATGTTCACAAGTTGTGTTTACTTCATTTCCCGAGATGGATCTTCACAGGTAGGTGAGGGTGAGGAGATGTGGATGTGGGGTGGCACGGTGGCACAGCGCTAGAGTTGCTGCGTGACAGCGCCGGAGACCTGGGTTCGATCCTGACCATGGGTGCTTGTCTGCACGGAGTTTGTACATTCTCCCCGTGGCCATGTGGGTTTTCTCCGGGTGCTCCAGTCTCCTTCCACACTCCAAAGATGTACAGGTTTGTAGGTTAATTGGCTTTGGTATAAATGTAAATTGTCCCTAGTGTGCGTAGGTTAGTGTACGGTGTGATCGCTGGTTGGTGTGGCCTCGCTGGGCCGAAGGGCTGTATCTCTAACTAAACTAAAGTCCACTTTGATGTTCTTCAGAGAGGTTCTTCTGAAATTCTTTCAGTAGAGACTCTCTGAAAACCCTGCCAGCAGATTCTCCCACCAGGTCTCCTCTGTGTATCTGCTGAGTAAAGACCTTCCACATCGACAGCTCTGATCTCCGTGTAGCCCGTTCAAAGTCACCACAGTGGAATTGGAGACGGTTTCAAAAGGAAATTGGATCAGCAATGGAGCTTGCAAGGCTCTGGGGAGCGAGGTCTTCCGCAGAAGGCTGGCATGGGCTCAGAGGACGGACTGCTTCTGTGCTGCACCAAGACTAACTGCGGGATGAAATAAGCGTGACTGTGTTGCAAATCCATTCTTTCAATGTCCTGCTAAATTGTGTCACGGATCCGCTGTCTTGCACATCAGCTCAAAGTGCCTTTCAATACAGCAGGGATTGTGCTGAGGTCTGGCAATACTTTACTGAACTGTGTGGAAAAAAATAAATTTCACTGTACGTCAATGCATGTGATAGTAAAGGACCATTGTACCATTGGACCATTGGGCCATTGGGCCATTGGATCTATTGGATCTATTGGACCACTGAATCGAGTGGATCTATTGGATCTATTGGACCATTGGACCATTGGATCTAGTGGATCTATTGGGCCATTGGACCATTGGATCATTGGACCATTGGACCATTGGATCTAGTGGATCTATTGGATCTATTGGGCCATTGGACCATTGGATCATTGGACCATTGGATCTAGTGGATCTATTGGATCTATTGGACCATTGGATCATTGGATCTATTGGACCATTGGATCTAGTGGATCTATTGGATCTATTGGACCTATTGGACCATTGGATCATTGGATCTATTGGATCATTGGATCTAGTGGATCTAGTGGATCTATTGGACCGTTGGATCTATTGGACCATTGGATCTAGTGGATCTATTGGACCAATTGGACCATTGGACCATTGAGCCCTCAGCACTGACTGTCATTCACAAACATATTAAAAACTCAGTCTTTGGAACCCAACCCAAGGCATTCAGTTTTCGAACAGAGAAAATCACAAGAACAAGCCCTTCAGCCCACGATGTTTGTGCCGAACATGATAGCAAATTAAATGAATCTTCTCTGGCTGAACATGACCCATATCCCTTCATTCCCTGCATATCCTCGTGCCTATCTAAAAGCCTCTTTAACGCCACTCTTCTTTAGTCTAGTTTAGTTTATTATTGCCACCTGTACGGGGTTACAGTGAATATCATTTTGGCGCCCTGCTATCCAGTCAGCGGAAAATACTATATATGTTTACAATCAAGCCGTTCACTGTGTACAGATACAGGATAAGGGTACAACATTTAGTGCAAGATAAAGTCCAATAAAATGTGATTAAAGATAGTTCAGAGTACTCCAATGAGGTGGATGGGACCTCAGGACCATTCTTTAGCTAGTGAGAGAATGGTTCAGTTGCCTGATAACAGCTGGGAAGAAACTATCCCAGAATCTGGAAGTGTGCGTTTTCAAACTTTTGTACCTCTTGTCTGATGGGAGAGAAGAGAAGAGAAGAGGGAGTGGCCAGGATGCGACTCGTCCACGATTATGCTGCTGGCCTTGCTGAGGCAACGTGAGGCGTACATGGAATCGATGGAAGGGAGGTTGGTTTGTGTGATGGTGCGGGACTGGTCCTTGATAGTGTAAGTTGGGCCAAAGGGCCTGTTTTGTGTGCGTGATTCTATGACTCTAGGTGTGAGAGGATGAACTTTGGAAGGATGAATACAAGTAGAGCCCTTGTGATTATTGTGGTGTACAGGGGCCTCAGTGTACTGGTACACGAATCCATGAAGATGGCAACACAAGTAGTTCAAACGCAGGCAGAATACTTGCCTTCATTAACCGGGTCATAGCCTAGAACAGCAAAGAGATGTGTAGGAAGGAACTGCAGATGTTGGTTTAAAAGGAAGATAGACACAAAAAAGCTGGAGTAACTCAGCGGGACAGGCAGCATCTCTGTAGAGAAGGAATGGATGGCGTTTTGGGTCGATGAAGAAGGGTCTCGACCCGAAACGTCATCCATTCCTTCTCTCCAGAGATGCAGCCTGTCCTGCTGAGTTACTCCAGCATTTTGTGCCTATGTAAGAGTAAAGGGCCTGTCCTTTACTTACGTGACTTTTTCATCGACTTGCCGGCACCCGACATAGTCGCAGCAGGTTGCCAAAGGTTTTCAACATGTTGAAAATCCAGGAGCGACCAGACAATGGTACGACTCTTTGGACGACTGCTCACGACCATACAGGCGTCACGTGTCGACACATCGCGGGGTGACGCCTGTTTGGCCGTGAGTAGCCGCCCAAAGAGTCGCACCTTTTTCTGTTACCGCTGGATTTTCAACATGTTGAAAATTTTCGGCAACCTGCTGCAACTATGACGGGTGCCGGCAAGTCGCCGAAAAAATCGCGCATGTCGGACAGGCCCTTAAATAGATCATGGTCCAACCGTATAAAACATTGGTTGGACCATGGTGGTGTATTCTCCTGTTGAGGAATTCATTGATGTATAAATGAATAAACATCGATTGGATCGTAAATTACCGACTCGTGATCGTCCGCTAAAACAGTCTGTTTGTGTGGGAAGGAACTGCAGGGATGGACACAAAATACTGGAGTAACTGAGCGGGTCAGGCAGCATCTCTCAAGGAAAAGAATGGGTGAATGATTCGTGTCGACTGACTGACTCGCATCAGCTATTCCTTCTCTCCAGAGATGTTGGCTGACCCGCTGAGTTGCTCCAGTTTGTAGCTTCCATCTTTGAGGCAGGCAGTGGACCTCAGCCGCAGTCCCTGGGGCTTGGTGACTTCATCCAGAGAGCCTTGACTGGGAAGATGGTGTCTCACCTTCAGTGCAGCAGAGACGGGCGTGGGGGGGGGGGGGTGTGTGAGGAGGTGCTAGTGTTCACCGACACTGCGCTGTCAGGCTGTAACCAAGAGAGAGGTGGGGGGGGGGGGGGGGGGAGGGTGGAACTTCACAGAGCTTTACATAATTACGCTGCTTAATTACTATTTTTGCTTTGTAATAATTTGCACCACATTCTCGAGGCTGTGGATGTGACAACTGTTCTATGTTGTATACAATGTTTAATGAAGTGGCCTGACGTTCTCTCTCTCTCTCTCTCTCTCTCCTGACTTCCCCGCTCTCTCACCTGCTCTCCTGACTCTCTCTCTCTCCCCCCCTCTCTTTCTCTCTCTCCTCCTCTCTCCTTCTGACTCTCCCTCTCTCTCTTTCCTCTCCTCTACTCTCTCCTGACTCTCTCTCTCTCTCTCTCTTCTCTCCTTCCACAATTCTCTCTCTCCCTTCCTCTCTCCTTCTCTCCTTTCTCACTCTCCCTGTCTCACACACACCAATCCCAACTCCCCAACCCCTCTCCTAATCCCCCATCTCTGCCTCTTGTTCCAATCCCTGGAGCCAATGGTAATTAAATTTAAAAAACTGCGAATGATGTGACTTTAAGACTCACAACACAACCAATTCCAGAGTTTCTATTTTCTTTCCCCCAAGGATGTGTATTTCGTTCAGGTCCTGCTGCACTATTTCATCCTTAGCTCCCACATAAATAATAGCTAGAGCTGTGCTTGGAGCAGTCTATAACCAGAACTGTCTGGCAGTCTGCAGTTACATCGCTCTGGGACTTCGAGCACCATTGTACCTCATTCCTCTTTCCCAAAACTAGCAGTCAGAGATTGCAGGAACATGAATGGATGGGTCGTGGCCAAACCAGCTCGCATCCATTATAAAGTGCCACATGCACGGAACATGTTACCCACACTGAGTATAAAGTCCCCCCCCCAATCACCCATGCAGCCATCCCTAGAACAATACACACTCTGTCCCATCACACACATGGGCGGTCATGGTGGTGCAGCGGTAGAGTTGCTGCCTCACAGCGCTTGCAGCACCGCAGATCCGGGTACGATCCCGACTACGGGTGCTGTCTGTACGGAGTTTGTACATTTTCCCCGTGACCAGCGTGGGTTTTCTCCGAGATCTCCGGTTTCCTCCCACACTCCAAAGACGTACAGGTTTGTAGGTTAATTGGCTTGGTGTATGTGTAAATTGTCCCTGGTCTGTGTAGGATTGTGTTAATGTGCGGGGATCGCTGGCTGGTGCGGACCGGGTGGGCTGAAGGGCCTGTTGCCGCGCTGTAATGGGGCTGTCCCACTGTACGAGCTCATTGAAGAGCTCCACCGAGTTTAAAAAAACATCAAACTCGTGGAAGCGCGTAGAATGTACGTAGTGGGTACGTCGGAGCTCGGGGACGTCTCCTAGCGGCTCGTAACGCTAACGGCAGGTACTCGGGAAACACGATAAGCTCGGGAAGACTCGTGAAGATTTTTCAACGTGTTGAAAGGCAATAGCTCTACCGGTGCGCCACCCCGCCACCCGTTAGGAGATTGTAGCTTTAAGGTGAGAGGAGGGAAGTTTAAAGGAGATGTACGGGACTAATTTTTTAACACAAAGAGTAGTCTTCTTCGTATCAAGTTCACATACAAGATTAGCCAGAGCTGAACACACTTCTCGGCATCTGCGCACAATGGTGTCTGTCTTGTTGCTTCTTGTGCGTGGTGGTGGAAAGATTGGTGGAAACAGGGCTACGCCGTGAATGCTCTCTCCTTGACAACAACAGAGAGTAGTGGGACAGAGATTAGAGTCTGAAGAAGGGTTTTGGCCCAAAACGTTGCCTATTTCCTTCATTCCATAGATGCTGCCTCACCCGCTGAGTTTCTCCAGCACCTTTGTCTACGTTACAGAGTAGTGGGGGCCTGGAACACATTGCCAGTGGTGGTGGAGACAGCTACGATAGTGGCATTTAATGGGCTTTTAGATAGGCATGTGGACATGTGGGGAATCGAGGGATATTAGTTCTGCACAGGCTGATGAAATCAGTTTGGCTTGGCGTGGTGTTCGACATGGACTTTGTGAGCCAATATCCTGTGCGGTACTGTTTTATGTCCTGTGTTTGCACGAAGAATGTCGCATTCATCCACCAAGGTTAAATGTGTAAAGGGCCTGTCCTACCAGCATCCGACTCCATGCGATGAGCGCGATCAAACTAGAAGCGGGGGCCGGGCGGAGGTCGGGTGAGTGGCGCAACGTGGCGCAAAGTGAGGCGAAGTCTTAAGGTAAGTTCGCTAGGACAGAGAGGGGCACACAGAGAGGGGCACAGAGGCACACACACAGAGGGCCACGGAGCCACACACACAGAGGGTCACGGAGGCACGATGTCCAGGCGGTGTGTAATGCGTCGAGGCGACTGCGAGCCGACAAGCCGTTGCCGCGCGGAATTTTTGAACATAGTCAGTTTTTCGGAGCCCCGTGCGATGTCGGGACGAAGTCCGCACAATTCCGCACGGCTCCGGCAATCGAAGTGGGACCGGCCCCGCGACGCCGGATGGCTCAAGCGACCATGTTAGGTCGCGCTCATCGCATGGAGTTGCATGCTGGTGGGACAGGCCCTTAAGCTCGTTGAATTCTATTCTGGATTTTGGTTCCAGGGGATATAGGGAGAAGGCAGGAACTCGGTACTGATTGGGGATGATCGGCCATGATCACATTGAATGGCGGTGCTGGCTCGAAGGGCCGCATGGCCTACTCCTGCACCTATTGTCTATTGTCTATAACAAATACAGCCATGGAAGGATTGTTATTCCATCTATTTCAGGCATTGTTTTAAAGGTATCTCGTTCTTCACAAAACAAAGGTTCTTCACTGGGTCTCAGCGCACGGGACAATAATAAACCAATACCAATAATGAGTATTTAGCTCTTGGATGAACCACCAGCATTTGGTCATTCATCCCATTTGCTGCAGGATCTGACTGTGTAAATCAATTGCTATTTTGGCCTCTGATGCAGTAATGACTAGAATTACAAAATGATTATCACCTGTGGTGTTTACTGGGACATCCTGAGGGATTTAAAATGTCTGAAAATGCAGGCTCTCTATGTGTCCAGATTAAAAATTGGCATCTAATGAGTAGATATTAGCGCTAATGTGCTTGGAGATAAAATTTGCATCTGTCCCCAACCTCTTTCCTTTAGCTATTAAGACCCGCTGCCATTTAGAATTAGAATTTCTCTCAAAAGCAGTCTGGTCACCTTTCTGTCCATTTGCAAAGAGCAGGTCTTTCTCTTTGAAGCAAGACCCTGTTTGATGGAGCTTTGATGCCATTGGGACCATTTGGTCTCCAGCTCTTCCCAGCTCATAAAGCCCAGGCTGTTGACTTGAAGTGAACCGGCAGTCGTAGCACCAAACAGCACGGAACCTGGCCTTTCAGCCCAACTCAAAAATGCCAGCATAGAGTCCCAACTAAGATAGTCCTAATTGGGCATAAAAAAAACACAAAACGCTGGAGTGGTGGCTATAAGGAACGAGCTGCCGGAAGAGGTTGTTGAGGCAGGTACTATCATAACATCTAAGGTCATAAGGAATAGGAGTATTCGGCTCATCAAGTCTACTCTGCCATTCAATCATGGCTGATTTAAGTAAGTAAGTTAATAAGTTTATTGGCCAACTATTCACATACAAGGAATTTGCCTTGGTGCTCCACCCACAAGTAACAACATGACATAGAGTGACAGTTACGAATGACTCAGAAAACACTAACCATTAATAATAATAGAACATTAATGATAAAACACCATTGATCCAGCATGTGAACCAACAAAATACCAGGTCAAAGGGAGGCTACAGATTTTTGGCTGTTGAGTAGAGCAACTACTCGTGGATAAAAACTGTTTTTATGTCTGGCTGTGGCAGCTTTGACAATCCGGAGTCGCCTTCCAGAGGGAAGTGATTCAAAGAGTTTGTGGCCAGGGTGAGAGGGGTCAGAGATGATCCCTCCTCCCTCCTAACCCCTATCTCTCCCTCCTAAGCCCATTCTCCTGCCTTCTCCCCATAACCTCTGCCACCCGTACTAATCAAGAATCTATCTAACTCTGTCTTAAAAGTATCTACTGACTTGGCTGTCGATGGCAAAGAATTCTACAGATTTAGGTTTGGAGAGCTTAGAGAGTTATGGGCCAAGCATGGGCAGGCAGGTGGGAATAGGGTAAATGGAGCATGTTGGTTGGCATGGGCAGGTTGGGCCGAAGGGCCTGTTTCCACACTGTATCACTCTGCCACTGCATCACCACTATGGCATATGTGTGTTAGATCAGTTTCAATTACCTGGATAATTTCCACGTAAGCTTCCTTCTAAGCATCTGCAGGCTTAAGTGCTTTAGAAACCGTGTTGCCATTGTCAGTGTAGCTACTCTAATAACTTTGAAGGATTTGTGCTACAAAATGTTGTCTAATGAAAAACTCACTGATCATTTCTCCTGGATTCTGTGGAATTCATATATTGGTTCTTATGAATTAATGTTTTGTGACGAACATGGCTCATAAAGACAAAATGTTTAAGAAGGAACTGCAGATGCTGGAAAACTCCAAGGTAGATAATGCTGGAGAAACTCAGCGGGTGAGGCAGCATCTATGGAGCGAAGGAATAGGTGACGTTTCGGGTCGAGACCCTAAGGGTCTCGACCCGAAACGTCACCTATTCCTTCGCTCCATAGATGTTGCCTCACCCGCTGAGTTTCTCCAGCATTTTTTATCCACCTTTGGCTCATAAAGACCATCTTTTTCTGCTCCTGAAATTAAGTTAAATAGTCCTTAATTCCTAATTCACACATCGCTTTCTTTCTGAGCAACACCAGTCTGTAGGCACGGCACCAGTAATATTAACTAACGTGACTTTTGAGGTCTCCCGAATAGACTCCTGCGTACATAATCAGTGTATTTTTAGTTTAGTTTCATTTAGAGATCCAGCACGGAAACAGGCCCTTCAGTCAACCAAGTCCACACCAGCCCGAGATCCCCGCACGTTAACACCATCCCAGACACATTAGGGACAATTTACACTTACACCAAGCCAATTAACCTACAAACCTGTTGCGCGTCTTTGGAGTGTGGGAGGGAAGCGAAGATCTCGGTGAAAACCCACGCAGGTCACGGGGAGAACGTACAAACTCCGTACATTCAGCACTCGTGGTCGGGATCGAACCCGGGTCTCTGCGGCTGCAAGGCAGCAACTCTACCGCTGCGTCCTCTTCCTTTGTACTTCGCTGGCTGTAGCTGTAAGGTGAGAGGTGCAACATTTACAGGAGATGGTTTACAGGGCACGGTTTTTACACGGAGGGTTGAGAGAGCCTGGAACGAGAGGTGGCTGTGTATACGATAGTGGCCTTTAAGGGGCCTTTAGGTAGGCACATGGAGGAGCTGGGAAAGGAGGGATATGGATTACGTGCAGGCAGAGGTGATTAGTTTAACATAGTTCAGCTCAATAAAACCACTACTCTTCACGTTGAATATTAATGATTTGGACGAGGGGATTGAAGGCTTTGTGGCCAAGTTCGCGAATGATACGAAAATAGGTGGAGGGGCAGGGACTCTGCAGACAGGTTGGGAGAGTGGGCAGAGAAGTGGTAGATGGAATATAGTGTAGCAAAGTGTGGAGTCGTGCATTTTGTTAGTAGGAATAAAGGCGTAGACTATTTTCTAAATGGGGAGAGAATCCAGAAATCGGAGTTGCAAGGGGACTTGGGGAGTGCTGGGTGCATGAATACGGAAAAGTTAATCTGCAAGTCTGATCGGAAGTAAAGAAGGCAATCTCCATGCTAGCATTTATTTCAAGAGGGTTAAGGGTCTGTCCCACCAGCATCCGACTCCATGCGATGAGCGCGATCAAACTAGGAGCGGGGGCCGCGCGGAGGTCGGGTGATCCCCTGGACAGGGCCGTTCCCACCAGCGTGCACCTGCATGCGGCAAGCACGACCAAACTGGCAGCAGGGGCCACGCGGAGGTCGGGTGAATGGCGCAACGCGGCGCAAAGTGAGGCGAACTTGGAGCGAAGTCTTAAGGTAAGTTCGCCAGGACAGAGAGGGGCACACAGAGAGGGGCACAGAGGCACACACACACAGAGGGCCACGGAGCCACACACATAGAGGGTCATGGAGGCACCTACAGAGTGGGTCACGGAGGCACGATGTCGAGTTGGTGTGTGATGCGTCGAGGCGACTGCGAGCCGACAAGCCGTTGTCGCGTGGAATTCTTGAACATAGTCAGTTTTTTGGAGCCCCGCGTGATGTTGGGACGAACTCCGCACAATTCCGCACGGCTCTGGCGATCGAAGTGGGACCGGCCCCGCGACGCCGGACGGCTCAAGCGACCACGTTAGGTCGCGCTCATCGCATGGAGTTGCATGCTTGTAGGACAAGCCCTTTAGAATACAATAACAGGGGTGTAATGCTGAGGCTCTATAAGGTGCTAGTCAGGCTGCATTTGTGGTATTGTGAGCACTTTTTGGCCCCACATCTGGCCCTGGAGAGGGTCCAGAGGAGGTTTACTAGACTGATCCCAGGAATGAGTGGGTTAATTTATGATGAGCATTTGACGGCACTGGGCCTGTACTCGCTGGAGTTTAGAAGAATGAGTGGGGACCTCATTGAAACTTACTGAATAGTGAAAGGCTTGGATAGAGTGGATGTGGAGTGGTTGTTTCCACTAGTGGGGGAAGTCTATGATTAGAGGTCATAGCCTCAAAGGATGTTCCTTCAGGAAGGAGATGAGAAGAAATGTATTTAGACAGAGGGTGGTGAATCTGTGGAGGATGTGGACGCCAAGCCGATGGATATTTTTAAACCAGAGATAGATTCTGGATTAGTACGGGTGTCAGGGGTTATGGGGAGAAGGCAGGAGAATGGGGTTAGGAGGAAAAGATAGATCAGCCATGATTGAATGGCAGAGTAGACTTGATGGGCTGAATGGCCTAATTCCGCTCCTACCACATATGACCTTATTTGTTCTATATCTCTCTATATCATCATCTTGCCCCCCCCCCCGACTCTCAGTCTGAAGAAGGGTCTCGACCCGAAAAGTCACCCATTCCTTTTCTCCAGAGATGCTGCTTGACCCGCTGAGTTATTCCACCTTTTTGTGTCTATCTTCAATTTAAATTTCCTAGATAGGTTATTCACGAGACGAGGATCCTTGGCGGGACTGGACTGTCTCATCAGCATCAAACACACTATATAATCCCCAAACAAAGCATTTTTTTGTAACAGTACCTCTTAGTTCCTCTCCTGCTTCTCTCAATGATCCAGCATTTTGTTCCATTTACCACTTTTAATTCTCGGTACTTTTAATTGATTCATGTTGCCAGAAGCTTAACTTCAAATCAGAATAAATTCAGCCAAGGACCTAATACTGAAGCATAGAACTGGAGACGGAGCCTGTTGTAGGCCCGGTGCCCATGATGAAATAACGGATTACAGAGCTAATTAGCCATTAATGACTGACAGTAAACAGAACTTCAACTTTAATGAGCAACATATAATGAGCTCTGAATAAAAATATGGAATCGACAATTTCCAGGCTTTATAACATGTTTTTCCGCTGCTATTAAAATCACCTAAACACTAACGCTGATTTGAAATCGTGTTTATCTTCAGAAATGATATTTATTCAGCTATTCACATTAATATTAGCTCTAAATATCCGCTTACATTCCCGCAGGGAAGCAATCACATTTAAAATAAACTTGTGATATATTGCAGGTCAGGTCGGCATTGAAATTTAATCATATATGTATATATATGTATATATATGTGTATGTATATGTATGTATATGTATGTATATGTGTATATATATGTATGTATATGTATGTATATATATGTATATATATATATATGTATATATATATGTGTGTGTGTATGTATATATATATATATGTGTGTATATATATGTATATGCACATAAATATATATTTATATATATATACACACACACACACACACACATATATATATACATATGTATATATATATATACAGAGAGAGAGGAAGAGGAAGGACGAAGGGATGGATGGAGGAAGGGAGAGGGCGAGAGAGAGAGAGAGATAGAGAGAGAGAGAGAGGGAGAGACAGGAAGAGAGGGTGAGAGAGACAGAGGAAAGTGCAGGACATGTCAATTTTGCATTTGTGTTTTATTAGTCGAGGCCTACTCAGGCCCTGTTCATGTGCAGGCTGTTGGAGCTTTATATGCTTACAGTCTATCCTCTCTCTGCATTCCCCTCCGTCTCCTCGCACCAGGGTGCAGATGGAGGCTGGTGCGGAGCTTGAATTGGCAGTAATTAATATCAGTCAAACTGTTGCACAGTTACTTAGAATGGAAATGAGAAGACGGAGCATCCCGTGGCATTTAGTTTATTATCTGTAGCGCAAATGCAGCACAAATTCCGTGTCTGCTGCCGGCGGGAATATTAGCGAAGCGAAATCCAGCAGCAATGCAGCTGAGACTGCAAATATGCAGCGTGTTTCAAAGCAAATATGCAGCATCCTTCCCTCAAGGCTTAGAAACCAGCGCCAGTAATCTTGCCTTCGAGAATTGAGACGGGAGCGCGATTCAGGAATCAGGAGTATGTGATTGTCATATATACTGACAGTGGAACAATGAAATTCTACCCTGCCGCAGCTTAATAGGCCAGTAGACACAATATCACAAAGATGATTGATAATAATCAAAGGTAGACAAAAATGCCGGAGAAACTCAATGGGTGATGTAGCTTCTATGGAGCGAAGGAATAGGTGGCGTTTCGGGTCGAGACCGTTCAAGTGCCATTACACACGTTTGGTATCTTTTACTGGATAGCATGCAAACAACAGCTGATCACTGTATCTGATTACATGTGACAATAACAAACAAACAAACAAACAAACAAGAGACACACAAAAAGCTGGAGTAACTCAGCGGGACAGGCAGCATCTCTGGAGAGAAGGAATGGGTGACGTTTTGGGTCGAGACCCTTCTTCAGATGTCACCCATTCCACCTCTCTAAAGATGCTGCCTGTCCCACTGAGTTACTCCAGCATTTTGCGCCTATCTTCAGCATCTGCAGTTCCTTCGCAAACATACAAGAATATTCTCGTAAGTGTTTGAACAAAATATGTTACTGGAATGATGGATTGCTGTGAATACCTTTGATGGCAAGAGGCTTCTAGGCTGATGGGCACAGTTTCAAACCTGAGATGCAGCAGCTCAGAACAGTCCCTATATATACTGTAGCCATCCACCAGAAGCGAGGCATGGTGGCGCAGCGGTAGAGTTGCTGCCTTACACCACTTGCAGCGCCAGAGACCCGGGTTCAATCCCGACAGCGGGTGCTGCCTGTACGGAGTTTCTACGCTCTCCCCATGACTGCATGGGATTTTTTTCCGAGACCTTCGGTTTCCCCCCACACTCCAAAGACGTGCAGTTTTGTTGGTTGACTGGCTTGGTCAAAGTGTCAATTTTATCTAGAGTGCGGAGGTTAATGTTAGTGTGCGGGGACTCGGTGTTTCTGCGCTGTATATCTAAACTAAACTGAACTAAGACACCAAACCTGTGCCGCATCTTTTATTTGCCCATCGACATTAGAACTGCTCGTCACATTTTAGATGCATATGTTCCTAATAATTGCAAAAGAGCGGAATTACGAAATGTTAAGCAGATACTGCAAATGCTCTTTGGGTTGAGCATTAGTGTTATTCAAACTGCACAAACATTCTTACGAGTCATCAGAACGCTATTTGTTTACAATTTGTTTTTGATTGCAGATTAAGAATCACATAAAATGCCATACACCTCAGGTTTAATTATGCAGTTGCTGATTGCCTAGAAACATAAACTTATCCTTGCAACGTGAATGTACGAGCACTGGAAAAGGAAGACGCATTAAAAACATAAGCAATAGGAACAGCCCATTCAACCCTCCAATACTGCTCTTCATAATATCATGGACGATCCAATTATATTCATAGCGTCATTGAGTTTGAAAACAGGCCCTTCGGCCCGACTTGCCCCCACCGGCCAACATGTCCCAGCTCACTAGTCCCACCTGCCTGCATTTGGTCCATATCCCTCCAAACCTGTCCAATCCATGTACCTGTCTAACTGTTTCGTAAATGCTGGGATAGTCCCAGCTTCAACTACCTCCTCATAAACCTATGGTCTTCTGGTCTTCGATTCACCTACTCTGTGCAAGCATCTACCCGATCTATTCCTCTCATGATTTTATACACCTCTATGAGATTCCCGCTCACACAATTCCCGAACATTAAAATTCTATCTCGGTGTGGAAAGTATTCAAGGGTTCATCTTTCTTTATTTTTAATGTATATCAGGGAGACGGGCTCTTTGTCCCACCGAGTCTCTGCCGACCATCGATCATCCGTTCACCCCAGTTCCACTTTCTCACCCACCCCCGACACGCTAGGGGCAACTTTGCAGAGGCCAATTAACCAACAAACCTGCACGTCTTTGGGATGTTAGAAGAAACCGGAGCACCCAGAGAAATCCACCCACAGGGAGAACGTGCAAACTCCACACTGACAGCATCCGAGGTCAGCATCGAATCCAGGTCTCTGGTGCTGTGAAGCAGTCAGTCTACCAGCTGTGCCATTGTGTGGCACAAGGAATTCTAAAGACTAAAGACTCTTTGGTGAAAGGAATTCCTCAACGCATCAGCCGTAAATGGGGTCCATCTTCAATGAAGGCCATCATTTGGACCTAGACATTTGAGATCATTGGTATCTTTACACTGTATGACACTATGACTCTATGGCTTAAAAGCACCATTGACCATTGCCCATTGACTTTGAAGGGCTCTCGACCGGGATCATCAGCCATCCATTCTAAACCAGCTCCTTCCTACACAGATTGTGAGGAAGGAACCGCAGATGCCGGTTTAAACCGAAGGTAGACAAAAAAAGGCTGGAGTGACTCAGCGGGGCAGGCAGCATCTCTGGAGAGAAGGAATGGGTGACGTTTGGGGTCGAGACCCTTCTCCAGAACCTTGCAAGACGGTTGACTCTGGTGATTGTACTCCAGCAGTTGTGTTTGTTCCTGGGTGGGAACACGATGTACAGACGGGCTCTCTGCTCGTGAATTCCAGTCACATCCAACCCGTGTGTCTACTAGTCTGTGATTGGCACGAGGCAGATGCGGAGAGAACACCAAGTCAATTACCAACTAATAGGCATGATTCAACTCTTCCATAAACCTACCCACATCCAATATTTGTCCATAGACAAGAGTAGATAGGAGTGCTGCTGTATAGTATTGGTGATTTAAAAGGTTATTTAAGTAATCACAAAAATCAATTTTGCAATCATCTTTAGATAGTGGATTATTGATTATACTTTGTTTTATTTATAACAGAGTTTTTTTTCCCTCTTGACACAAAGAGTAATCCTTGGCACTAAATAGAAGCGGGGCCCTTAAAAGCAGTGGTTATATCAGTCTGAAGACGGGGCTCGACCTGAAACGTCACCCATTCCTTCTCTCCAGAGAGGCTGCCTGTCCCTCTGAGTTACTCCAGTACTTTGTGGCTACTTCATTCACTGCATTTGTAATTATAATAAATAATGTGACTGGCTGTTCCGGTTTCCTCCCACACTCCAAAGACGTGCAGGTCTGTAGATTAATTGGCTTTGGTAAAAGAACTGGTAATTGTCCTTGTTAAAGAAGGAACTGCAGATGCTGGAGAATCGAGGGTTACACAAAAAGCTGGAGAAACTCAGCGGGTGCAGCAGCATCTAAGGAGCGAAGGAGATAGGCGACGTTTCGGGTCGAGACCCTTCTTCAGACTGGTCAGGGATCAGGGAAACGAGAGATATAAACAGTGATGTGGAGAGATAAGGTTTTTGTGTAACCCCTGGTAATTGTCCTTTGTCCTTAGGCAAATTCATTTCACTTGCACTTTATGTGTAATGTGACGAATAAAACCGTATTGTGTTGTGTTGTATTGTGTGTACGATAGTGCTAGTGTACATTGTGATCTCTGGGCGGCGCGGTCTCAGTTGGCCACAAAGGCCATTTCCACGCTGTATCTTTAGAGTCTAAAGAGTGAATGGAACCAGGCCCTTTGGCTCACCGAGTCTGCACTGACCAGTGAACCCCGCACACTAATGCCCCTGTCCCACTTAGGAAACCTGAACGGAAACCTCTGGAGACCTTGCGCCCCACCCAAGATTTCCGTGAGGTTCCCGGAGGTTCCGGTCACTCTCCCTAATTGTGGAAAGTGGTTTCCGTGTAATCGCGGCTTCTGCTATGTTCCTGCAATTATTATTTTTTTTTAAACTAAAAATAGGTTGCCGTTTTGTCGAAGCCAGTGGTGGGGTCGCATTTTTACTTACAGCCAATCGAAGGCCTTCACTGATCGGCCATTCTGATTGGCTCATTGGAGTTTTCAACAAATACATCTTATTTGGTTTTCAGGTCCTAGAAGATCCGCCAGAAGGTAACATGCCCGCTAACTTTATTAAACTTCCTAAAACTGTCTCCACTGCTTCTCTCCCCTTCTCTCTCCCTCCTTCTCTCTCCCCCCTTCTCTCTCCCTTCTCTCCCCCCTTCTCTCTCCCTTCTCTCTCTCCCTTTCTCTGTCCTTCTCTCCATCCCTCCCGTGCTCTCTAAAGGACTTGCCGTGCTCTGTGGCAGCCGTTTACTTTCCTCTTTACACGGAGAAAACGCTCCTCCGCTGTCCCTGGCCCCCACCTTCGCTCTGCGTGTGTGTGTGTGTGTGCGTGTGTGTGCGTGCATGCGTGCGTGTGTGTGCGCGTGCGTGCGTATGTGTGTGTGTGTGCGTGTGTGCGTGCGTGTGTGTGTGTGTGCGTGTGTGTGTGTATGTGTGTGTGTGTGCGTGCGTGCGTGTGTATGTGTGTTTGTGTGCGTGCGTGCATGCGTGTGTGCGTGTGTGTGCGTGCGTGCGTGCGTGTGTGTGTGTGTGTGCGTGCGTGTATGTGTGTGTGTGTGTGTGCGTGCATGTGTGTGTGCGCGCGCGGTCGGCTTTGGTCAGTAGATGCAGCTCACGCTTCGGTTGAGGCTTTCCAGGCAATTGACCAGAACCTCTGGTGACTCATGGAGACTGACCGGAACCCCCTGGGAACCTCTGGGAACCTCACGGTCTCCAGAGGTTTCCGTTCAGGTTTCCTAAGTGGGACAGGCCCTTGACACTATTCCACACACAGTAGGGACAATTGACATTTATACCAAGCCAATTAACCTACAAACCTGTACGTCTTTGGTATGTGGGAGGAAACCGAAGATTTCGGAGAAAACCCACGCAGGTCACGGGGAGAAGGTCCAAACTCCGTACAAACAGCACCGGTGGGCAGAATCGAACCCGGGTCTCTGGCGCTGTGAGGTAGCAGCTCTACCAGCTGCGCCACCGTGCTGCCCTAAAGGTCTAAAGTCCAAAGCAATCGTTATCAGCTGCCCTCCATGTTCAATCGAACAAGTGAGTGTGAGATCGCTGAGTATATATATCATCTTTGTGCTGGGACCAATGCACAGCTGGACACATCTGTGGCGTCTGAGGATGTAATTTGCAGAGTGCGTCAGATCTCTGCACTTCTATTTTTGCACACATTACCACCAGGCTAATTACAGGCACTGATGATTGAATGAAGTCATTGGCAACTCATTTTAGTGCCCAATCAATATCATCACGTATGATAATTAATTCTCAGTTTGAGAATATGTCGACGCTGTGACGTTTCAGCAACCTCGAAGGAAAGGCTTCTCTTCATGCTGTTAGCTCATCTCAGGCAGGGCAGACACACCGTCATGTTCGAGGAGAGTGTGCTTCCAGAACATTCCGGCTTGCTGGACCAGCTGTCGTTCTTGTATTTACACATCGCAGCAATTTAGCTTAATTTTGTTTACAGATACAGCGTGGAAACAGGCCCTTCGGCCCACCTAGTCCGTGCCGACCAGCGATCACCCCGTACACTAGCACTATCCTACACACTAGGGACAATTTACAGAAGCCAATAACCTATAAATCCGCACGCCTTTGGAATGCGTGGGGGGAAACAGGAGCACACGGGTTTGATCCTGACTAGGGTTGCTGTCTGTACGGAGTTTGTACGTTCTCCCCATGACCGTGTGGGTTTTCTCCAGGTGCTCCGGTTTCCTCACACATTCTAAAGAAGTGCAGGTGTGTTGGTTAAGTAGCTTTAGTATAATTGTGAAAATTGTCAACATTGTTCCCAGTGAGTAGGGCGGTGTTAGTGTGTGGAGTGGCCGCTGGTCAGTATGAAGTTGGTGGGCCAAAGGGCCTGTTTCCATGCTATCCCTCAATAGACTAAAGCCGAAAGTCTAAAATCACTGCGTTTTGCACTCTAAGGTCGACGAAAATGCTGGAGAAACTCAGCGGGTGAGGCAGCATCTGTGGAGCAAAGGAATGGGTGACGTTTTTGGTCGAGACCCTGAAGGTCCAGTCCATAGACGCTGCCTCACCCACTGGGTTTCTCCAGCATTGTTGTCTATCTTCGATTTTTCCAGCAGCTGCAGTTCTTTCTTAAATATTCTGCACTCTGGCATTTTTCTCTTTTCCACCACCTGTTGGGTTTATGCACGGTTCGGTTATACTCGTTAATCGATTTGACTGGCTAGCATGAACCAAACCTTTTGCCTCCCATCTACACGTGACAATAATAAACCAATCCCAATCCTCTCAGTCTGAAGAAGGGTCTCGACCCGAAACGTCGCCCATTCCTTCTCTCCAGAGATGCTGCCTGTCCCGCTGCATTAATCCAGCATTTTGTGTCTACTATCTTCAATCGATTCTTCTATAGGTAGTGGTTCATTCAGATTCTGGAATCACCATTCAATCTATCACCATCTTGTCACGTCTCTTAGCCCCATTAACGGACTGCTTATCACCTACCTCTTTGAGCAGGTTCTTGGCTACTTTCCAATCGTCCTGCCGGCGAGTCAATGTATTACTGAAATGGGAATGGTGATTAGGCAGAATGTCATTTGTCTCGGGCAGTTTCAATTACACATTCTGCTGACGCTGGAAGAATATCTCCAGCATCCATCTACTCCGAGGCATTGTCATCAAGCTATGGGACACTCATCTGTTAAACCATTGGCACACAACGGGGCTCTGGGACACATTTTCAGCTGCGGGCAGCTGGATTATGGAATGGTTGGATGGTGGATAAATGCAATTCACACACCCAAGGGGACACACATCCTGAGCAGGATGGCAATAACTTACTTCCTAACTCCCCAAAGCCTGCCCATAATGGACAAGGCTCGTCAGAGCTGTGGCGGAACACTCTCCATTGCGGCTGGTAGTTCAATTGGCACAGAGGTGCAGCTGGCAGACCAGTTGCCACACAAGTTGGCCAGGGAACCAGAATCAGTCTTGACCTCGGACCCGTGTAGCCCTTGTGGAATTCGCATGCTCCCCATCTGATGTTGTCAAGCTTGAAAGGGTTCAGAGGAGATTTACCAGGATGTTCCCAGGACTCAATAGACAATAGACAAAAGGTGCAGGAGTAGGCTATTTGGTCCTTTGAGCCAACACCGCCATTCAATGTGATCATGGCTGATCATCCACAATCAGTACCCCGTTCCTGCCTTCTCCCCATATCCCCTGACTCCGCTATTTTTAAGAGGCCCTGAGTCACAGGGAGAGGTTGAGCAGGCTTGGGCTTCATTCCCCGGAGCACAGGGGGATGAGGGGTGATCTTATAGAGGTGTACAAAATCATTAGAGGAATAGATCGGGCAGACGCACAGAGTCTCTTGACCAGAGAAGGGGAATCGAGAACCAGAGGACATAGTTTTAAGGTGAGGGAGGAAAGATTTAAACGGAATCTGAGGGGTAAAGTAAAGGGTGATGGGTGTATGGTACACAGAAATGCTGGAGAAACTCAGCGGGTGCAGCAGCATCTATGGAGCGAAGGAAATAGGCAAAGTTTCGGGCCAAAACCATTCTTCAGACTGATGGGGGGTGGGGGGAGGCGGGGAGAAGAAAGGAAAAAGGAGGAGGAGGAGCCCGAGGGCTGAGGGAGAGGTGGGAAGGAGAGGAGACAGCAAGGGTTAACAGAATTGAGAGAAATCGATGTTCATGCCAAGAGGATGCAGACTCCCCAAGCGGAATATGAGGTGCTGTTCCTCCAACTTGCGGTGTTGCTCACTCTGGCCGTGGAGGAGGCCCAGGACAGAGAGGTCGGATACGGAATGGGAGGGGGAGTTGAAGTGCTGAGTCACCGGGAGGTCGGGTTGGTTATTGCGGACCGAGCGGAGGTGTTCGGCGAAACGATCGCCCAGCCTCCGCTTGGTCTCACCGATATAGATCAGCTGGCATCTTGAGCAGCGGATGCAATAGATGAGGTTGGGGGAGATGCAGGTGAACCTCTGTCACACCTGGAACGACTGCTTGTGTCCTTGAATGGAGTCGAGGGGAGAGGTAAAGTGGCAAGTGTAGTATCTCTTGCGGTTGCAAGTGCCCGGGGAAGGGGTGGAGCGGGCGGGAAGGGAAGAATTGACAAGGGAGTTACGGAGAGAGCGGTCTTTGCGGAAGACAGACGGGGGGGAGATGGGAAGATGTGGCGAGTGGTGGGGTCACGTTGAAGGTGGCGATACTGACGGAGGACTATTTGTTGTATGTGCCGGCTGGTGGGGTGAAAGGTGAGGACCAGGGGGGCTCTGCCCTTGTTGCAAGTGGGGGGAATAGGGAGAGAGGGCAGTGTTGCGGGGTATGGCGGAGACCCTGGTGCGAGCCTCATGTATAGTAGGGGAGGGGAACCCCCGTTCCCTGAAGAATGAGGACATTTGCGTGGAACACCTCATCCTGGGAGCAGATGCGGCGTAGACTGAGGAATTGGGAATAGGGGATGGAGTCCTTACAGGAAGCAGGGTGGGAGGAAGAGTAGTCCAGGTAGCCGTGGGAGTCAGTGGGTTTATAGTGGATGTCGGTCAGAAGTCTACCACCTGCGATGGAGATAGTGAGGTCATAGAATGGTAAGGAAATGTCGGAAATGGTCCAAGGGTATTTGAGTACATTATGGAAGTTAGTGGTGAAATGGATGAAGTCAGTCAGTTGTGCGTGGGTGCAGGAGGTGACACCAAAGCAATTGTTGATGTAACAGAGGTAGAGGTCGGGGATGGGGCCCTGGTACGCCGAGAACAAGGATCATTCGACATACCCGACAAAGAGGCAGGCGTAGCTGGGGACCATGCGTGTGCCCATAGCTACGCCTTGTATTTGGAGGAAATGGGAGGAGTCAAACGAGAAGTTATTGAGGGTAAGGACCAACTCCGCTAGGCGGAGGAGACTATTAGTGGACGGGTATGGGTTGCTACTCCGGTCGAGGAAGAACCGGAGGGCTTTGAGACCATCCTGGTGGGGGATGGAGGTGTAGAGTGACTGGACGTCCATGGTGAAGATGAGAGGATGGGGGCCTGGAGAATGAAATGTGCGGAGACGACGGAGAGTGTCTGAGGTGTCTTGAACATAGATGGGGTTGGGGATGGGTGTATGGAACAGACTGCCGGAGGACATAGTCTGAAGAAGGGTCTCGACCCGAAACGTCGCCTATCTCCTTCGCTCCTTAGATGCTGCTGCACCCGCTGAGTTTCTCCAGCTTTTTGTGTAACCCTGCAGGAGGACATAGTTCAGGCTGGGACTATCACAGTGTTTAAGAAACATTTAGACAGGTGCATGGATAGGGTAAGTTGAGAGAGATATGGGCCAAGCGCAGGCAGGTGGGACTAGCGTAGATGGAACATGTTGGACGGTGTGGGCCGAAGGGCCTGTTCCCACGATGTATGACTCTAAAATTTAGAGAATGTGTTGGGGGCACCCACTGATCTTAATGTCAAACTTGGTAAAATGATCCAAAGAATCTGAAAGAGTAAATAAGTAACGTTACCAATTTCCTGAAGTGCTCGAACACAAGAGAGATTAACTGTGTAGGAAGGAACTGCAGATGCTGGTTTACACCGAAGATGGACACAAAATGCTGGAGTAACTCAGTGGGACAGGCAGCGTCTCTGGAGAGAAGGAATGGGTGACGTTTCAGGACGAGACCCCTCCAACGAAGAAGGGTCTCGACCTGACACGTCACCCATTCCTTACCCTCCAGAGATGCTGCCTGTCCCACTGAGTTACTCCAGCATTTTGTGTCGATCTTTTGAGAGGTTAACTTGCAGTTAACTCGTTTTAGATTTATTATTGTCACGTTTACTTCTCCTTCCTTCGTGTTACAAATGTTGACCTCGCTGTCATCGTCCGTCCTGAAAAGGACGCGAGCTTCCGGCGACAATCAGTGGGAGCCGCCACTTGTCGCAATAGATGACGGTGGGAGCAGAATTAGCTCGGGATACCTCCAGTTTCCAGCCCCGCGATGTGGACGCTTCTGCTATGGGGCCTTGGCATCTTTACTGAAATACAGTGGAGAGCCAGAAGCCTGATAACAGAAAGGACAGTTTTGTTCCTGAGTCTGGTGGTGCGCGCTATTAATATTATGTTATATATGACCACAGGTATATTTCTGTCCCAGCAACGAACCTGGATCTGGTCTGTGCAACCCAATATGAAACAAAATATACCAGCTATGACCAGTGTGTAGGGAGGAACTGCAGATGCTGGTTTGAAGCGCAGGAGGATGATGGGTGATCTTGTAGGGGTGTACGTGGTCATGAGAGAAAGAGACAGGGTAAATGCAGAATCCAGAACCGGAGGGCATATGTTTAAAGTGAGGGGGGAAAGATGTCATGGGAATCTGAGGGGCAACTTTTTTTACGCAAAGGGTTGTAGGTGTATAGAAACGAGCAGCCGGAGGAGGTAGTTGAGGCAGGAGCTTTCACATTAAAGAGACATTAAGACAGGTAAATGGATAGGACAGGTTTAGAGAGATATGGCCTGTTACGCAGGTAGGTGGGACTGGTGTAGATGGGACATGTTGGTCAGCGTGGGCAAGTTGTGTTGAAGGGCCTGTTTTCACGCTGTATGCCTTTATGGAGCGATGACTCGATTTTGAGTAATGGCACTTCTGGGAGATCAAAGACTGAAATGATACTACATTGAATGGATCACTAACTGACAGGAAACTACTCCTGACATTATGGGCGGATATCAGAGGTTGATGGACTATACCTTGATGTGGGCAATAACAGGGATGCCCAAGTCTGAATGGAGTTGAATTTGGGCAATAAAAAGAATGCATATGTAGCTAAATGGTAGGAAAAGATATGAAACCATTTGTTCCCATACACCTTTATTGCTTTTTAGATGTAATTAAAGTACCATAACGTACTACCTAAACATTTGCTCTTCAGCCTCAGTTTTCAAGGATATTTGTTTCTGGGCAATGTGTAGATGAGACAATTGCCGTTGAATTCAGCTGAATCCGAATGAATAACTGAAACATGCAGGAAGGAACTGCAGACGCTGGTTTATCGAAGATAGACACAAAAAGCTGGAGTAACTCAGCGGGACAGGCAGAATCTCTGGAGAGAAGGAATTGGTGATGTTTCAGGTCGAGACCCTTCTTCATACCGAAACATCACCCATTGCAGCTCTTGGTGTCAATCTCCTGAATAAGCGGAACAGATATGCTCAGAGCTGACCTTAACGCTGAAGGTTCATTTTGTTGAATTTTATGAGGCTGCTTTGATTACCAACACCCTCTCATTTGCCAGCACTTTAAGCATCCTGTATACTTTGGAATCTGCTCTTGGTAACTTGGGCAAAGGCTCAGCCAAAGACTCAGATCCAAGCGACGTCTTGTTCCTATCACTGGCAGAAGACTATTTAGTGTAGTTTAATTTAGTTTAGTTTTGTGATACAACATGGAAACAGGCCCTTCAGCCCACTGAGTCTGTGCCGACCAGCGATCACCCGTACACTAGATTCGATGCCACACGCTAGGGAGAATTTACAGTAGCCAATTAACCTGCACGTCTTTGGGGTGTGGGAGGGAACAAGAGCACCCAGAGAAAATCACAGGGAGAATGTACAGACGGCATTGTAGTCAGGATGGAACCCGAGACCGTGGCGCTGTAAGGCAACAGTTCTACTGCTGCTTCACCGCGCCGTCTGCAAAATCTAAATTGTACAACAACAGCTTCTTCAACTGAGAAGACAAAGGACTGGCAGAGCCAACCAGGAGTCAAGTTCAAGAAGGAACTGCAGATGCTGGAAAATCGAAGGTAGACAAAAATGCTGGAGAAACTCAGCGGGTGCGGCAGCATCTATGGAGCGAAGGAAATAGGCAACGTTTCGGGTCGAATAGACCCTTGCTTCGAAACCCAGCATTTTTGTCTACCGAGGAGTCAAGTTCAACTTGGTTTTCATTTACACGAGTACCGTGAGGTGCAGTCACAATGAAAATCTGGTTGCAGAAGCATTGTGGGCTCATAGACTCTGACAACTCAGACAAGACGCAAAAGCAAATGGAACATAAATTCTACATACAATTCTGAAAGAAGATTCTTTGTAAAACAAAAAAAAATGTAATTTGTGTAAAAACATAATGAGCTTAAAAAAACAAGTCCATAGTAATGTTGGAGTTGAAACTATATAACTAAGCTAATTCATCGGACATTCTCAGCGTCTATATATTTGTTAGTGTTATATTCGGCAGTATTGGGAAACTGTCCTTATACCAAGCACCCTTGGCATTCACGTGGGCCCCTGGGGTGAGATCCTTTCCCTTGTTCGAGGGGTGCCTCCACCGCACCCTGTGTGGTGATGGTTGTTCTTGAATCTGCTGGTATGTGCTTTCAAGCTTCTGCATCTTCTGGGCTCTGGGAGAGGGAAGAGGAGAGAGCAAGCGGGGCGGGGGGGGAAATGGAGCTTGATAATGTTGGCTGCTTTCCCAGGCACCGTGAAGTGCAGATGGTCCACACTCCCATTAGCAGGTTCAGTTTCCCAAATGAGATGAGACGGGACTCTTGAGCATTGATCTGATCCATCAGTCGGCTGTGAGAGCGCCTGGCGCTAATTATTGCACGTCGGCCTCCCGTGCAACCGTGTGTTGATCTTACACTAGTTAGGAATGTGAGAGTAAAGATCGACACAAAATGCTGGAGTAACTCAGCGGGACAGGCAGCATCTCTGGAGAGAATCAGTCTGAAGAAGGGTCTCGACCCGTAACGTCGCCCATTCCGCTTACCAGAGATGCTGCCAGTCCCGCTGAGTTACTCCAGTATTTTGCATCTATCATCGGAGGTATCTGATAGGCAGGTGGCTGCAACAAAGGCCAGAGATGAGAAGAGAAGGTGTGAGACAGGTATGACAATTTGCCAGATGGAGGAAAGTAGCGGGATGGGGGAGAGGTGGGTGGAGGGGGGAAATAGGTGGGCGTTTGGTTGGGGCTCAGGAGAGGGTGGGGCACAGGGAAGGGCAGAGAGGGGGAAGGGGGGGTGTTTGGGGATGAAACAGACTGATTCCTGGGATGTCAGGACTTTCATATGAGGAAAGATTGGATAGACTCGGCTTGTACTCGCTGGAATTTGGAAGATTGAGGGGGATCTTATAGAAACTTACAAAATTCTTAAGGGGTTGGACAGGCTAGATACAGGAAGATTGTTCCCGATATTGGGGGAGTCCAGAACAAGGGGTCACAGACTAAGGATAAGGGGGAATTCCTTTAGGACCGAGATGAGGAAAACATTCTTTACACAGAGAGTGGTGAGTCTCTGGAATTCTCTGCCACAGAAGGTAGTTGAGGCCAGATCATTGGCTATATTTAAGAGGGCGTTAGATGTGGCCCTTGTGGCTAAAGGGATCAGGGGGTATGGAGAGAAGGCAGGTACGGGATACTGAGTTGGATGATCAGCCATGATCACATTGAATGGCGGTGCAGGCTCGAAGGGCCGAATGGCCTACTCCTGCACCTATTTTTCTATGTTTCTTCTATGTTTCTATGAAGGGGGAGGGGGTTAGTGAAAGGTTACCTGAAATTGGAGAATTCAATGCTCATACCATTGGGTTGGAAGCTACCCAAACATAATATGAGGTGTTGCAGGAAGGAACTGCTGATGCTAGTATAAACCGGTCTGAAGAAGGGCCTTGACCCTGTAACGTCACCCATACCTGCTATCCAGAGCTGCCGCCTGTCCCGCTGAGTTACTCCAGCACTTTGTGTCTACAATATGATGAGTTATTCGTCCATTTAGTGTGTGGACGTTCGGGGGAGGCCCTGGACAGAAAGGTCAGTGTGGGAACGGGAAGTTAAAATGGTCGGCTAGTTTCCGGGAGATCCAGCGGGCCTTCGGCAGACTTTGGAATAAGTGACAGTGTCCATTTCATGTCATTGTTAACTTAATCCCAGCACTGGAGCACAACAGAAACAAATTCACAGTTCTCTTTTTTTTTGTTCCTCTGGAATACATTTGCAACCTTTGAAGTTTGCTGAAATGACAGAGCCTGGAGAGATGAAACGACTCAGATATTCACAGCCGCGGTAAAGCAATTTGTGGTGAAGCCACTCTGATCATTTCAACCAAGCCTCTGAAGGACTTGGGTCTGTGGCTGAATGACATGATAATGATGTTTGTGTGGTGCGTTCGAACGAGGAGGAAAATTATCCTGCCCTCTCCATTTTTCATGTCGTTGATCAGGCTTGGCTTAGTTCCTGCATTCCTGAGTACACAGGCAGAGTGATTTCAGCAATTATAACTCATTAATGCACCCACTTTATGGCAAGCAATGCAGGGAAAATCTAGTTCACCCACAAGTTCAGGTGTGGCAGAATATACCGCAACATGTCGTGACATTACGCTTCTTATTTTTTAATCAAAAATATTTATTCAAATATTAAAATAATATACAAAGTAGAGTAAAAAGCAATACAGAACCCACCACCATAATGCGTGACAAATGATGAACTATTTTCCTGCTGTCTTACACTCTTTGTTAAGGATGCATTTAACCCCCCGCAGTGCCCAGCGGTCCCGGAAATTCCCCAGGACAGCCCGTGGACAGCGCGTAGTCCCTCTCTAACGCCACCCGGGCACGGACGTTACCCCGGAAACGGCGCAGGCACCCGGCTCGGCAGAGTCCTCTTCCGCCGAGACTCAATAGACAATAGACAATAGACAATAGGTACAGGAGTAGGTCATTCGGCCCTTCGAGCCAGCACCGCCATTCAATGTGATCATGGCTGATTGTCCCCAATCAGTACCCCGTTCCTGCCTTCTCGCGGGACATTTTGTTTCTTGGGCTGGGCATACGATTCATTTGCCACACTATGTCTGGTATAAAGCCCTTCTATGAAACAGTGAATAGACGACTAGTGACGTAGCGGTAGAGTTGCTGCCTCACAGCGCCAGAGATCCGGGTTCGATCCTGACTACGGGTGCTGTCTGTACGGAGTTTGTCCGTTCATTGTGTGACTGCGTGAGTTTTCTCCGGGTGTTTTGATTTCCTCTCTCATTCAATAGACAATAAACAATAGGTGCAGGAGTAGGCCATTTGGCCCTTCGAGCCAGCACCGCCATTTAATGTGATCATGGCTGATCATCCCCAATCAGTACCCCGTTCCTGCCTTTTCCCCACATCTCCTGACTCTGCTATTTTTAAGAGCCCTATCTAGCTCTCTCGTGAAAGCATCCAGAGAACCTGCCTCCACCGCCTTCTGAGGCAGAGAATTCCACAGACCTACCACTCCCTGTGAGAAAAAGTGTTTCCTCATCTCCGTTCTAAATGGCTTACTCCTTATTCTTAAACTGTGGCCCCTGGTTCTGGACTCCCCCAACATCGGGAACATGTTTCCTGTCTCTATTGTGTCCAAACCCTTAACAATCTTATATGTTTCAATGAGATCCCCTCTCATCCTTCTAAACTCCAGAGTGTACAAGCCCATCCCATTCCAAAGACTTACTGGTTTGTAAGTTCATTGGCTTTGGCAAAAATCGTAAAAATTGACCATTGTGTGTAGGATAGTGAAAGTGTACGGTGTGATTGCTGGTCAGCGCCTACCTTGTGGGCCGAAGGGCCTGTTTCTGTGCTGTATGTCTACAGGAAAAACCCAACAACCCCCACAATTAAAATGTGGATTATGGAGATGTCGGAGACCTTACATTTGGAAAGAACTAGACTTGTCTTAATTGACAAACCACAATTATTTGCTAGAACATGGTCTCCATTTATTGATTTTCTGAAAGGGTAAATTGATCCGGCACGGAAGCCTGACTGAAACTCGAACCCAGGATTAGAGGAATGGTTACGTTTTATAATCTACCGACCTATCTCCAAAGCAGTATTATTGGCAATTTATTCTACTTCTTTAATCGTTTTGTTTTCCTTTCTGTCTATCTATAAAAAACAAACAAATAGAAGCTGTGTTAATATGTAATTGATAAACTAGGACCCCAACTATTTTGATAGCTGGGATCCCAACTATTAAGAATATGTAATTGATTTATAAAATGTGTTTTGATTATGATATAACCATATAACCATATAACAATTACAGCATGGAAACAGGCCCTCTCGGCCCTTCCAGTCCGTGCCGACCATTTATTTTCCCCTAGTCCCATCTACCTGCACTAATATGTATATGCTTTAATAAAAATATTATTAAAAAAAAATAAAGTACAAACTCCAAAGACCAAACAACTAAACAGCCGCTAAGCACTGCCAAGATTGCTGGTAGAGGTGCCACCTCATGGAGTTGGAGTCCAGGTTTGTCTGGACCTTGGGTGCTGTCTGTGTGGAGTTTGCACGTTCTCCCCATGAACATGTTGGTTTCCTTCAGGTGCTCCGGTTTCCTCCCACATCCCAAAGACATCTAGGTTTGTAGGTTAATTAATTGTCTTCTGTAAATGGACCCCAATGTGTAGGATGGAACTAGTGTGAAAGGGTGATCGCTGGCCGGCACAGACCCAGGAGGTCATAAGATCTTAAATAATAGGAGCAGAATTAGGCTATTCGGCCCATCAAGTCTGCCATTGAATTATGGCTGATCTATCTCTCCCTCCTAACCCCATTCTTCTGCCTTCTCCCCATATACTGCCCTCTCTGCCCTCCCCGGTGCTCCAAACTCCTCTGACAATCAAGACAGTGCCTTAATCTCCCTCTGCCTTAAAAAAAACAACCACTGATGGCCTCCACAGCCTTCTGTGCCAAAGAATTCCAGATATTCACCAGCATCACTCGATGGGCTGAAGCCCGATGTTTCCACGCTGTCTCTCCACACCAAACTGCTGGAGGAATAAAACGATTTAGCAATCCACAGTCATTTCCAGCGGCAAATGTCAGAACAAGGGATTCCTGGCTGCTGAATGGAGTTTGTTTTAGGAGGTATTTTGCCACGGAGAGCGAAGAAGAAAGATCATCGTTGAAGGTCACTGTGGAAGGGCTGTGAACAATGAAAGAAGTCAGCTTGTTTGAAGATGATTTAAAAGCACCAAGAGTGCAATTGCATTTTCAAAAGAAATCATAAAAGAAGATCTGCAAAGCCTTTATCCTGAAATTACAAAGGGTTATAATGGTCAGGCACAAAAACACTAACCACAAAAAGGGCTCTCCATGCTGACTATACAGTTAACCAGGACAGTTTGTCTCATTCAGGGTCAGTTGGTGGAGTTTGCTGCCTCTATGTGTCGGAAGGAAGTGCAGGTGCTGGTTTACACCGAAACATAGAAACATAGAAAATAGCTGCAGGAGTAGGCCATTCGTCCCTTCGGGCCTGCACCGCCATTCAATATGATCATGGCTGATCATCCAACTCAGTATCCCGTACCTGCCTTCTCTCCATACCCCCTGATCCCTTTAGCGACAAGGGCCACATCCAACTCCCTCTTAAATATAGCCAATGAACTGGCCTCAACTACCTTCTGTGGCAGAGAATTCCACAGATTCACCACTCTCTGTGTGAAAAATGATTTTCTCATCTTGGTCCTAAAAGACTTCCCCCTTATCCTTAAACTGTGACCCCTTGTTCTGGACTTCCCCAACATCGGGAACAATCTTCCTGCATCTAGCCTGTCCAACCCCTTAAGAATTTTGTAAGTCTCTATAAGATCCCCCCTCAATCTTCCAAATTCCAGCGAGTACAAGCCGAGTCTATCCAGTCTTTGGGGGGTACACAAAAGGCTGGAGAAACTCAGCAGGTGTAGCAGCATCTAAGGAGCGAAGGAGATAGGCAATGCTTCGGGTCGAGACCGTTCTTCAGACCAGTCTTTCCAGTCTTTCTTCATATGGAAATCCTGCCATCCCAGGAATCAGTCTGGTGAACCTTCTCTGTACTCCCTCTATGGCAAGAATGTCTTTCCTCAGATTAGGAGACCAAAACTGTATGCAATACTCCAGGTGTGGCTTCACCAAGGTCCTGTACAACTGCAGTAGAACCTCCCTGCTCTTGTACTCAAATCCTTTTGCTATGAATGCCAACATACCATTCGCTCTCTTCACAGCCTGCTGCACCTGCATGCCTACTTTCAATGACTGGTGTACCATGACACCCAGGTCTCGTTGCATCTCCCCTTTTCCTAATCGGCCACCATTCAGATAATAGTCTACCCTCCTGTTTTTGCCACCAAAGTGGATATCCTCACATTTATCCACATTATACTGCATCTGCCATGCATTTGCCCACTCACCCAACCTATCCAAGTCACCTTGCAGCCTCCTAGCATCCTCCTCACAGCTAACACTGCCCCCCACCTTCGTGTCATCCTCAAACCTGGAGATATTGCCTTCAATTCCCTCATCCAGATCATTAATATATATTGTAAATAGCTGGGGTCCCAGCACTGAGCCTTGCGGCACCCCACTAGTCACTGCCTGCCATTCTGAAAAGGACCCGTTTACTCCTACTCTTTGCTTCCTGTCTGCCAGCCAGTTCTCTATCCACATCAATACTGAACCTCCAATACCGTGTGCTTTAAGTTTGTATGCTAAACTCTTATGTGGGACCTTGTCGAAAGCCTTCTGAAAGTCCAGATATAACACATCCACAGGTTCTCCCTTATCCACTCTACTAGTTACATCCTCGAAAAATTCTATAAGATTTGTCAGACATGATTTACCTTTCATAAATCCATGCTGACTTTGTCCAATGATTTCACCACTTTCCAAATGTGCTGCTATCCCATCTTTAATAACTGACTCTAGCATGTTCCCTGCTTCCCAGACTAACTGGTCTGTAATTCCCCGCTTTCTCTCTCCCTCCCTTTTTAAAAAGTGGGGTTACATTAGCTACCCTCCAATCCTCAGGAACTACTCCAGAATCTAAAGAGTTTTGAAAAATTATCACTAATGCATCCACTATTTCTGGGGCTACTTCCTTAAGTACTCTGGGATGCAGCCTATCTGGCCCTGGGGATTTATCGGCCTTTAATCCATTCAATTTATTTAACATCACTTCCCGGCTAACCTGGATTTCACTCTGTTCCTCCATCTCATTTGGCCCCCGGTCCCCTGCTATTTCCAGCAGATTATTTATGTCTTCCTTAGTGAAGACAGAATCAAAGTAGTTATTCAATTGGTCTGCCATGTCCTTGTTCCCCATGATCAATTCACCAGTTTCTGACTGCAAGGGACCTACATTTGTTTTAACTAACCATTTTCTCTTCACATATCTATAAAAACTTTTGTAGTCAGTTTTTATGTTCCTTGTCAGTTTTCTTTCATAATCTATTTTCCCTTTCCTAATTAAGCACCTTGTCCTCCTCTGCTGGACTCTGAATTTCTCCCAGTCCTCTGGTAGGCTGCTTTTTCTGGCTAATTTGTATGCTTCATCTTTAGTTTTGATACTATCCCTGATTTCCCTTGTTATCCATGGATGCACTACCTTCCCTGATTTATTCTTTTGCCAAACTGGGATGAACAATTGAACTGGGATGAGCAACTCCCACTAGCGTTTCTGCCCCTTAGTGTTTCGCAGCTCTACCCATATCGATTCCACATCCTCCAAGCTAATGTCCTTCCTTTCTATTGCATTAATCTCTTCTCTAACCAGCAACACACTCCACCTCCTTTTCCTTTCTGTCTGTCCATCCTGAATATTGAATATCCCTGGATGTTCAGCTCCCAGCCTTGGTCACCCTGGAGCCATGTCTCCGTGATCCCAACTATATCATATTCATTAATAACTATCTGCACATTCAACTCATCCACCTTATTACGAATCCTCCTTGCATTGGGACACAAATCCTTCAGGCTTGTTTTTACAACACTCTTACCCCTTATACAATTATGTTGAAAAGTGGCCCTTTTTGATTTTTGCCCTGGATTTTTCTGCCTGCCACTTTTGCTTTTCACCTTGCTACCTATTGCTTCTACCCTCATTTTACATCCCTCTGTCTCTCTGCTCATGCTCCCATCATCCTGCCACATTAGTTTAAATCCTCCCTGGCAGCACTAGCAAACACTCCCCCAAGGACATTGGTTCCCTTCCAACCCAGGTGCAGACCGTCCTGTTTGTACTCGTCCCACCTCCCCCAGAACTGGTTCCAATGCCCAAGAAATTTGAATCCCTCCCCCTTGCACCATTTTTTAAGCCACGTATTCATCTGCAATATCCTCCTATTTCTACTCTGACTAGAACGTGGCACTGGTAGTAGTCCAGAGATTATTACCTTTGAGGTCCTACTTTTAAGTTTACCTCCTAGCTCCCTAAATTCGCCTTGTAGGACCTTATCCCATTTTTTACCTGTATCGTTGGTGCCAATGTGCACCACGACAACTGGCTGTTCACCCTCTCCCTCCAGAATGTTCTGCAGCCATTCAGTAACATCCCTGACCCTTGCACCAGGGAGGCAACATACCATCCTGGAGTCTCATTTGCGGCTGAAGAAACACCTATCTATTCCCCTTACAATTGAATCCCCTATTACTATAGCCCTTCCACTCTTCTTTCTCCCCTCCTGTGCCGCAGAGCCACCCATGGTGCCATGAACTTGGCTGCTGCTGCCTTCCCCTGATGAGCCATCTCCCCCAACAGTATCCAAAATGCTATATCTGTTTAGGAGGGAGATGACCGCAGGGGACTCCTGCACTACCAGCCTACTGCTACGCTGGCTAATGGCCACCCGTTCCCTTTCTGTCCGCTTAACTTTTACCTGTGGTGTGACCAACTCACTGTTTCTCAGCATCGTGGATGCTCCAGTATGAATCCAACCGCAGCTCCAATCGTTCAATGCGGTCTGCCAGGAGCTGCAGCTGGACATACCTCCTGCAAACGTAGTCACCAGGGACACCGACCATATCCCTGATCTCCCACATGTTGCAGGATGAACAAACCATGGGGCCGATCTCAAACGACATGGCTTGCCCCTAAATTAAATCAACTCACTCACACTATAAAATCTTAATCCTTTAAACTAACCTTTACTAAAAAGCACTGTACCCTTAGCTCACTGTACCCTTAGCTCACTGAACCCTTAGCTCACTGAACCCTTAGCTCACTGAACCCTTAGCTCACTGAATCCTTAGCTCACTGAACCCTTAGCTCACTGAACCCTTTGCTCACTGAACCCTCAGCTCTGAAGATAGACACAAAACGCCTGGAGTAACTCACGAATTCTCCCGAGTTTTTCCCCTTGATTCAAACTAGGAGAATGTCTGTAGCGAGTCTGTAGGAGCCTGTAGCGAGTCCGTAGGAGTCCGTAGATATTTCGTAGCGGCTCGTTATGCCAGACGTAGGTACTCGTAATTGCCCCGACTACCTACGGCTGGCTATTACAGTAATTCTCTGAGTTTGAATCACAGGGAAAACTCAGGAGAATTTGTGGTAACTCGGGAAAGTGGGACAGGGGCTTTACTCAGCGAGTCAGCGGCATCTCTGAAGCGAAGGAATGGGTGACGATTCGGGCCATGAGATCATGTTCATAAGTAATTGCTGCAGAATCAGGCCATTCATCCTATCGTCTACTCCGCCATTCAATCATGGCTGATTTATCTCTCCCTCCTAACCCCATGCTCCTGCCTTCTCCCCATTACCACTGACACCCGTACTAATCTAGAATCTGTCAATCTCCACCTAAATATATCCATTGACTTGGCCTCCACAGCCTTCTGAACTTCCGAACCTATGAGATTAAAGTAGCTGAAGGAGAAATTTTACGCATACACAAGCGCGCGCGCGCACACACACACACACACACACACACACACACACACACACACACACACACACACACACACACACACACACACACACACACACACACACACACACACACACGCGCGTGCGCGCACACACACACACACTCACACAATGTGGAGCAATGTCTGGCAAGTTTCTCAGAGTTTGTGGCATCCTGGTTTATCACAAACAGGCAGGACAACTTGTTCACTCTATTTTGATCTATCAATTTTGAGCAATTTACCTCTTACAAAATAGCATAAGCTCATGAATGCATAGGTTTACGACTTGAACAGAGAATGCATTGCAGATCGACCCAAAAAAGCTGGAGTAACTCAGCCGTCTGGGCAGGGTGATGCACTGGTTTCACCACCGTCATGCTGAGTTTCACTGTCACTCGTTATCACATTTCCCCACAGCAAACAATGGACCATTGTGGACTCCACCTCTCCTTGATCATCGCTGCTGTCTTTCTTGCATACTATAGATTGGTTCTTGCATGTGAACCAATCAGAGTAATGTACTACCACTAACTCCACCCTATTGAACACTTCATATTAACACTCATTTCCTATATTACGTAATCGCACTAGTCGTTAGAGAGGAACTAACATGTCTTGTACTGTGACACTATGACTGATGATTAAAGCTGACATACACCATACAGTGTCCGTGCACTTGTTTACACATACCATAGAAACATAGAAAATAGGTGCAGGAGGAGGCCATTCGGCCCTTCGAGCCAGCACCGCCATTCATTGTGATCATGGCTGATCGTCAGCTATCAATAACCCGTGCCTGCCTTCTCCCCATATCCCTTGACCATTAGCCCCTAGAGCTCTATCCAACTCTCTTTTAAATCCATCCAGTGATTTGGCCATAATTCACATAATTCCATAAATTCACAGCTCTCTGAGTAAAAAAGTTTTTTCTCACCTCAGTCTTAAATGACCTCCACTTTATTCTAAGACTGTGGCCCCTGGTTCTGGACTCACCCAACATTGGGAACATTTTTCCTGCATCTAGCTTGTCCAGTCCTTTTTATAATTTTATATGTTTCTATAAGATCCCCCCTCATCCTTCTAAACTCCAGTAAATACAAGCCTAGTATTTTCAATCTTTCCTCATATGACAGTCCCGCCATCCCAGGGATCAATCTCGTGAACCTACGCTGCACTGCCTCAACCACAAGGATGTCCTTCCTCAAATTAGGAGACCAAAACTGTACACAATACTCCAAATGTGGTCTCACCAGAGCCCAATACAACTGCAGAAGAACCTCATTACTCCGATACTGAAGTCCTCTTGTTATGAAGGCCAACATTCCATGAGCTTTCTTCACTGCCTGCTGTACCTGCACACCAACTTTCAGTGACCGGTGTACAAGGACACCCCGGGTCTTGCTGTACCTCCCCCTTACCTAACCTAACCCCATTGAGATAATAATCTGCCCCCTTGTTTTTGCCGCCAAAGTGGATAACCTCACATGAACCTCACATACCTTTCATGAATTTGTTAGATGTTTCCAACCTCTTCGTTCCCTCTCCCCTGACTCTCAGTCTGAAGAAGGGTCTCGACCCGAAATGTCACTTATTCCTTTTCTCCAGAGATGCTGCCTGACCCGCTGAGATACTCCAGCCTTTTGTGTCTACCTTCGGTTTAAACCTGCATCTGCGGTTCCTTCCTCCACATCGAATGCATTGAGTCGCCTTCTCAAAGATTTATCAGAGATCTATACTGTATGGTCCATATAGCCTGCTTCCCATCATCAACGTACCTCATTTATACACTTGCATTAAAACCATCTCAATGTGAATGTCTCTTTCATGCATTTAAATATCTATAACCTTTACCTGATGGCTGTTAAATTGTGTGTAATTACTTGTGTTATTGTTCCGGTAAATTATTGGTTGAGAACAATTTGCATCTCAACGCGACTAAATGCTAAACCCTTCCCCTGATTTTAAACCTAGTAGAACCTGAAATTTATCTTGATTTTGATGAGATAATTTGGATATACAAGTTACGACCAACGCAGTCAGGGGCTTCCTTAAGGGATCCACGGCACTTATTTATAAGGTCAGTACAATCAACTATTAGCAGAGAAACGAGAAGACACAAGATACGGCAGATGCTGGAATCTGTGGCAAAAGAGGGAGAGCAGCCAGAGGAACAGAAGGGGTCAGGCAGCACCTTCTTTCATTATAGAGAGAAACAGCGTGGAAACAGGCCCTTCGGCCCACCGAGTTCATGCTGACCAGCCATCCCAGTGAGGAGCGGGAAGAGTGTCTTGTAATTCGATATATCAGCAGAAGGGGGCAGAGTGGCCTTAGGTTAATCTCACCCGCAATACTGCAGCACTCTCACTCAGCATCAGTTGCTTTGCTTCAGGCTCCACAGATGGATCTGCCATTTCAGTCTTTTAAACATTCTCCATGTTTTTGAATATATCCGATCAATAAATATAGATTGATGTTCATTGGACTGAATTGTTACTTATGTATCTATACATATATTTCTTTCTTTCTATGTGTGTGTATTTATTTCTGTGTATGTGTGTGTGTCTGTGTGTGTGCATGCGTGTGTGTGTGTGCACATGTGTGTGTGTGTGCATGTGCGTGCATTTGTGTGTGTGTGCATGTGTACGCGTGTATGTGCATGCATGTGTGTGTATGTGTGCATGTGTGTGTACATTTGTGTGCGTGTGTGTGCATGTGCGTGTGCGTGCATGTGCGTGCGTTTGTGTGCATGTGTGTGTGCATGTGAGTGTGTGCATGTGTATGCATGTTTGTATATTTATTTCTGTATGTGTGTGCATATATAATACATGTAATAAATATACATTGTATAATAAACGAGAAAAGGTTCAGTGTATATAAATATATATATGTATATATACATATACACATACATATGTGATATATAAATTACATGAATATATAGATATATATACACGGAACATTGTTTCCTCCTTTATGATATTGTTCACAGTGTACTATGTTTACATATTGTGTTGCGTTGCTGTGAGTAAGATTATTATTGCTCTGTCTGGGACACATGACAATAAAACACTGTTGATGACTCCGATCTTGACTTATTTCTGATTCCTCCTCCACAGATGTGAGGATAGAGCAACAAGGCCCTTCGGCCCACCCGCCGATGCAGACCAGGTTGGCATACTGGGCTAGCATCATGTGCCTACCTTGGGAACCATGTCCCTCTCAACCCTGTGCATATACCTGCCCACATGTCTTTTAAAAGTCATAATTGTATTTGTTTGTACAGATTCCTCTGGCAGCTCGTTCCAGATACGGACCGCTCTCTGAGTGTAAAGGTTGCCCCTGAGGTCCCTCTTCAATCTCTCTCCCTCTCACCTTAAGCCTATGTCCTCTAGTTTTAGAATCCTCTAAAAGTTTCTGTTTCCCACACATCCGGTGTATAAAATTGGGAGAATTCTAAATTGTGCGGCACGGTGGCGCAGCGATAGACCCTCACTGCACCGAGACCCGAGTTCGATCCTGATCTCGGGCGCTGACCGTGCGGAGTTTGCACCTTCTCGTCGTGACCACGTGGGGTTTCTCCAGGTGCTCCGGGATTCCTCCCACATTCCAAAGACGTGCGTGTTTGTAGGTTAGTTGCCCTCTGTAAATTGTGCCGGTTTGTGCAGGTGGATGAGAAACTGGGATAGAGTGAACGGGTGATTGATGGTCGGCATGGACCCGGTGGGCCGAAGTATATAAATCTCTGCAGAGATGCTGGAGAATCTTTTCCTGGTCCAAGTCATGTACACACAAGCACACGACAGCAAGTTATTTTATAGCTCCCAGTGCTCAGCCTCAAATGTGAACAGAAAATGAAAATTAAACTGCAGATGCTGCAAATGTTGGAAACACTCTGACAAAGGTCCTGATCCTGATTATTAACTCTTTCTCCCTCCACAAATGCTGCCTGAACAGCTGATATGGGAGAGATTTAAGGGAGATTTAAGGGGAAAAAACATATTCACTCAGAGGATGTAGGAAAGAACTGCAGATGCTGGTTTAAATTGAAGATAGACACAAAATATTGGAGTAAAGGGCCTGTCCCACTTGCATGTCCTTGGCATGCAAATTACGCGAGATCGTGGTTGCGTTGAGGCACACGGGCATCGTATGGCCGCGCGGGGCCGGTCCCACTGAGAAGCGCGGAGGTTATGTTGTTGTGCGCGACATCGTGCGCGGCTCCGAAATTTTTGTAGCGAACAAAATCTTCACGGGCCACCTTCGCGTAACGTCTTCGCGTAACTGACGTAACTGCCGTAACTTTACTCACATAAAATCTTCGCGTAACTGACGGCCAAAGTGGGTCAGGCCCAAGACCCTGGTGCGACGCAACGTCTCACCTCCAACAGCAGCAGAAGCAGGCAAACGATCGTCGAACTCGGCCTGGGGCTCACGGCCGTTGCGGATCCGGATCCGCCCCCACTCCTACTACCAGAGCGGGGCCAAGAAAATTGAAGATAGACGCAAAATGCAGGAGTAACGCAGCGGGACCAGCAGCATCTCTGGAGAGAAGGAATGGGTGACGTTTCGGGTCAAGACCCTTCTTTTCAGACTGAAGAAGAGTCTCGACCCGAAACGTCACCCATTGCTTCTCTCCAGAGATGCTGCCGGTCCCGCTGAGTTACTCCAGCTTTGTGTCCGCCTTCAAATGACGTTGTGTGCTCCAGACGGCTGTGCGGGCGCATGAAATCGCGCGCGACCTTCGCGTGACCGTCGCGGCTCAACGCGACCACGAGGTCGCATAATTTGCGTGCCAAGGACACCTAAGTGGGACAGGCCCTTAACTCAGCGGGACAGGCAGAATCTCTGGAGAGAACGAATAGGTGACGGTTTGGGTCGAGACCCTTTGTCTGAAGCAGGGTCTTGACCCGAAACGTCACCCATTCATCCATGTTACTCCAGCAAGTTAGTCCAAGTTACTCCAGCATACGGACTATCTGGTCCGTATAAGGACTATAAGGACTACTCAGAGGGTCCTCCATATCTGGAATGAGCTGTCAGAGGAATCTATTGAAATGAATACAATTCAGATTTTTAAAAGACATTTGGACACATATAAGGATTGGACGGCTATTGGGCAAATGCAGACAATTTGAACTAGCACGTTATACCAACCGGATCGGCATGGGCAAGATGGGCTGAAGGGCCTGTTTCTGTGCTGTAGGGCAAGTTGACAATTTAGTGTATATTTAAACATAACTCCTGCAGCAACTCCTTTGCAGCTAAAGAATGAAGTGATTTAATGCAGGAACATTGCAAAATAAAGATCCACTCAGTAGGCTTCATAATCTACAAACTCATTCGGATACGGTGCAGGTTTAATGGTGAGACGCACGCTAGTTTTGTTTGTTATTGTCCCGTGTACCGAGGCAATGTGAAAAGCTTCTTGTTGCGTGCTACCCAGTCGGCGGAATGACTGCCCATGATTGCAATCACGCAGTGTACACGTACAGGATGAGTATAATGTTTAGTGCAAGAGAAAGTCCAGTAACGTCTGATGGAAGATGGTCCGAGGGTCTCCTATGAGGTGGTTGGGAGGTCAGGACCGCTCTCTAGTTGGTGAGAGGACAGTTCAGTTGCCTGATAACTGCTGGGACAAACTGTCCCTGAATCTGTAGGTGTGCATATTCAAACTTCTGTACCTCTTGCCTGGGATGGGAGAGGGGAGAAGAGGGAGTGACCGGGGGTGAGTCCGGTCCTTGTTTATGCTGATGACCTGGATAGGTGGCATTTTGGTTTGCAATCCATCTGCAGACCCGAACCCGAAACGTCACAACCAAACCTCGGCTCAAATCGCCGCCCATCCGTGTTCTCCAGAGATGCTGCCTGACCTGCTGAGTTACTCCAGCATTTTGTGTATTTAGGGTGACATGGTGGTGCAGCGGTAGAGTTGCAGTGGCGGAGACCCGGGCTCGATCCTGACTACGGGTGCTGTCTGTACGGAGTTTGTACGCTCTCTCTGTGACCCGCGTGGGTTTTCTCCGAGATCTTCGGTTTCCTCCCGCTCTCCAAAGACGTACAGGTCACCTATTTCCTCTCTCCAGAGATGCTGCCTGACCCGCTGAGTTACTCCAGCATTTTGTGTCTATCTTCTGTTTAAACCAGCATCTGCAGTTCCTTCTAACGCAGCTAATCGAGGTGTGTAAAAAGGATGAGCGTAGGAGGGTAAACATCGATGTAGATACAAGGAACTGCAGATGCTGGATAATACACACAAGGACTGAACAAGTCAGGCCAGCATGTCTGGAGAACATGGATATGCAATGTCTCCGATTGACGTTTTTGACCCAAAACATCGCCTATCCAAGTCTGCAGAGATGCTGCCGCACCTGCTGAGTTATTCCGGTACATGGTGTTCTTTGTGTGAACAGTGATCCCTTGATGAGACTGGGGAGTTCCTTATGGGGAAATAAGGAACTGGCAAAGACTTTGAACAAATATTTTGTAATCTGTGTTCAGAGTTGAAGATTGAGAAAATGAAAAATCTGTCAGCAACAGAGAGAGATGAACTTAAAACCGCTATTAACTCTACCAGAAGGGTATTGAGCACACGTACATAGAAACGTAGGAAATAGGTGCAGGAGTAGGCCATTCGGCCCTTCGAGCAAGCACTGCCATTCAATATGATCATCGCTGATCATTCAGAAGAAGTATCCCGTTCCTGCTTTTTCCCCATATCCCTTGATTCCTTTAGCCCTAAGAGCTAAATCTAACTCTCTCTTGAAAACACCCAGTGAATTGGCCTCCACTGGCTTCGGTGGCAGAGAATTCCAATGATTCACAACTCTCTGAGTGAAAAAGTTTTTCCTCATTTCAGTCTAAAATGGCCTACTCTTTATTCTTAAATTGTGACCCCTGGTTCTGGACTCCCCCAACATCAGGAACATTTTTTCCTGCATCTACCCTGACCATTCCCGTTTAGTATGGGGCTAAATGAATGCAGTCTCCTGGAAATAAGGTCCGGCAACTTTAAAATGGCTGCCGAACCGTGAATGTTGATCTTCTAATGTTCCCCGGATTCTGAAAGGGCTCCAGCGGAATTAAAAAATGAAAATCTACTGGCCCTTTTCAAGAAAGAAAGGACCAGTTTTGGGGGATGTGGGAACTGAGGCCAAGAGCTTGGGCTTGGACATGCTAGAGACAGGAAACGTGTTCCCGATGTTGGGGGAGTCCAGAACCAGGGGGCACAGTTTAAGAATAAGGGGTAAGCCAATTGGAACGGAGATGAGGAAACACTTCTTCTCACAGAGAGTGGTGAGTCTGTGGAATTCTCTGCCTCAGAGGGCGGTGGAGGCGGGTTCTCTGGATGCTTTCAAGAGAGAGCTAGATAGGGCTCTTAAAATTAGCGGAGTCAGGGGATATGGGGAGAAGGCAGGAACGGGGTACTGATTGGGGATGATCAGCCGTGATCACATTGAATGGCGGTGCTGGCTCGAAGGGCCGAATGGCCTACTCCTGCACCTATTGTCTATTGACCGATCAGAAAACAGGCGCGAGTCTGATTCCTTTTGGAATGGCCTGACTACATGAACAGAGTTGGATCTGATTATTTATGTGAAACCTGGGTGTGAATTTTATCGGCATAACCCTGGCAGAGAACAAGGAGGGACAACTAGAGACTTGTACATTAAACACTTTGTGACTTTGTCAGCGGCCCATACGTGGCCACTCTTTGCATACCTTGTCTACGGCACGCATAACAAACAACCTCACTATGACGCGTCACATCTGATTATAAAGTATCAATCAATGTATGATCAACTCATGTGTCGGAAAGAACTGCAGATGTTGGTTTAAATCGAAGGTCGCCACAAAATGCTGCAGTAGCTCAGCGGGACAGGCAGCATCTCTGGAGAGAAGGAATGGGTGACGTTTTGAGTCAGGACCCTTCTTCAGACTGATGTCAGGGGAGTGGGCGGGACAGAGATAGAATGTAGTCGGAGACAGTGAGACTGGTGGGAGAACTGGGAAGGGGGAGGGGGTGGAGAGAGAGGGAAAGCAAGGGCGATTTGAAGCTAGAGAAGTCAATGTTCATACCGCTGGGGTGTAAGCAAAATATGATGTTTAAGACAGAACTGCGGATGCTGGATAAAATTGAAGGTAGACAAAAATGTTGGAGAAACTCAGCGGGTGAGGCAGCATAGAATCATAGAAAATAGGTGCAGGAGTAGGCCATTCGGCCCTTCGAGCCAGCACCACCATTCAATGTGATCATGGCTGATCTTCCACTCAGTACCCCATTCCTGCCTTCTCCCCATATCCCCTATATGGACTCCGCTATATTTAAGAGCTCTATCCAACTCTCTCTTGGAAGCATCCAGAGAATTGGCCCTCTGAGGCAGATAATTCCACAGATTCACAACTCTCTGTGTGAAAAAGATTTTCTTCATCTCCGTTCTAAATGGCTTGCCCCTTATTCTTAAACTGTGGCCACTGGTTCTGGACTCTCCCAACATCGCGAACATGTTTCCTGCATCTAGCGTGTCCAAACCCTTAATAGTCTTATATGTTTCAATAAGATTCACTCTCATCCTTCTAAATTCTAGAATATATGAGCCCAACAGCTCCATTCTGTCAACATATGACAGTCCCGCCACCCTGGGAATTAACCTCGTGAAGCCACGTGCACCTCGTGAAATAGCAAGAATGTCCTTCCTCAAATTTGGAGACCAAAACTGCACACAATACTCCAAGTGTGGTCTCACTCGGGCCCTGTACAACTGCAGAAGGACATCTTTGCTCCTATACTCAACTCCTCTTGTTATGAAGGCCAACATGCCATTCGCTTTCTTCATTGCCTGCTGTACCTACATGCTTACTTTCGGTGACTGATGAACAAGGACCCCCAGATCTCATTGTACTTCCCCTTTTCCCAACTTGACACCATTCAGATAATAATCTGCCTTCCTGTTTTTGCCACCAAAGTGGATATTCTCACATTTATCCACATTAAACTGCATCTGCCATGCATCTGCCCACTCACCCAACCTGTCCAAGTCACCCTGCATTCTCATAGCGTTCTCTTCACAGTTCACACTGCCACCCAGCTTTGTGTCATCGGCAAATTTGCTAATGTTACTTTTAATCATCTAAATGATTAATGCATATTGTAAATAGCTGCGGTCCCAGCACCGCGCCTTGCGGTACCCCACTAGTCACTGCTTGCCATTCTGAAAGGGACCTGTTAATCCCTACTCTTTGTTTCCTGTCTGCCAACCAATCTTCTATCCATGTCAGTATCCTACCCCCAATGCCATGTGGGACAGGCAGCATCTCTGGAGAGAAGGAATGGGTGACGTTTCGGGTCGAGACCCTTCTTCAGACTGTTTCTATATCCTATTTACTGGGCTTCAATGGTGTAATCCTGCTTTCACAAAAATAAATCGGATTTGGTTGCATTCTGGAAATGCACTAATCCGACTAGCCATTGGTTAAATCGCTGATTAATATTGTCTGTAGCAGCTAACAAGTTGTTGAGGTAGTCTTGACTCCATGGTCAACCCAATAACAATGTACCTGAGATAATATCACTCCTCCTGCATTATAGATGGGGCTACCACACACACAAAGCCAGGGTCTCGGAGAGCCAATTTGATTCTGACTTAAGCAAATCTTGGTTACATGAAGAGCCTATCGCGACAGCACTGAACCGATGCGTGAGATAACTTCAGCCATTCATCTATTCATGTATTCAAAAGCACCCCTCAGCTCGTACAAAATTCCACGTCCGCTGCATGCTTCAATATTAATTCACAAGATGTGCCGTGGATTATTTATAAACTAAATCTGGACGTAGAGCATAGAAGAGTGCAGCGCAGGAACAGGCCCTTCGGCCCGCATTGTCTGTGCCGAATATGAAGCCAGGTTAAAGTTATCTCCTATGCCTGCATGTGATCCATACCCCTTCATTCCTTGCATATCCATGTGCCTATTCAAAAGCCTGTTCAATGCCGCTATCTTATCTCAAGAGAGAGCGTCAAGTCAATAGTGTTTTATTGTCATATGTCCCAAATACAATGAAATTCTCAAGGGCCTGTCCCACTTGGCGCTGTCCGCTGATTACAAGTTCACAAGTTATAGGAGTAGAATTAGGCCATTCGGCCCATCAGGTCCACTCCGCCATTCAAGGGCGGTCATGGCGGTGCCGCCATCATTTTTGCTGCCTTACAACGAATGCAGCGCCGGAGAACCGGGTTCGATCCCGACTATGGGCGCTGTCTGTACGGAGTTTGTACGTTCTCCCTGTGACCTGCGTGGGTTTTCTCCGAGATCTTTGGTTTCCTCCCATACTCGAAAGAGTAACAGGTTTGTAGGTTAATTGGCTTGGTAAATGTAAAAACTGTTCCTAGTGGGTGTAGGATAGTGTTAGTGTGCGGGGATCGCTGGTCAGCACGGACCCGGTGGGCCGAAGGGCCTGTTTCTGCGCTGTATCTCTAAACTAAACAAATAGACTAATCTAAACAATTATGGCTGATCTCAGCCTCATGATACCATTCTCCTGCCTTCTCCCCATAACCCTTGACACCCGTTCTAATCGAGAACTTGTCTTAAAAATATCTACTGACTTGGCCTCCACAGCCCTCTGTGGCAATGAGTTCCACAGATTCACCACCCTCCTTGGCCTCCACCGCCCTCCGGTTATTGCACAGTGCGGTTGGACAGTAACGTTCTGAGCCTCTCACTGCAGCGTTGACCCTATGGATTCCATGGCCATGAGAAATGTGCCATAGAACTGCCCTTTGGGGTAGTATGGGCCATGATCCTGTTACATTACGCACAGCCTCCGTACATCTGTAGGAGTAGGGAAATCAGAAACACATTGCAAACCTAATGATGGGTGAAAATGAATAAGTAGAAGACGGAGCAGCCTGCAATTGAATAATGATTACAAGACTGGAGAAGGGAATATGAAATATTTGAACAGATGTTCGATGTGAAAGTGGGAACCAATACTCCAGCAGAACCAACATTCTCCAATTGAGTTCACCAGGAACTGCAGATGCTGGAATCTTGAGTCAAACAGAAAGTGCTGGAGGAACTCAGCAGGCCAGGCGATATTTATCGCGAGGTGATGTTTTGGGTCAGGACCCTTTTAGTTTCCCCTGACACTCAGTCTGAAGAAGGGTCTTGACCCGAAATGTCACCTATTCCTTTTCTGCTTTTCCCTCATAAATCTTCTCTGCACCCTTTCCGTCTTAATTAATGTTGAGGTTTCACTATGATGTGGCTTACAAAAAAAGTTGCCAGTTTCTACCACAGATTTTGCCCTTCCCTTTTCTTTAATATTCACCGAGTTCTCTTCCACGCTTTGAGTGTGTGTTAGAAAACCTGGTCCAAAAGACATACTCACGGCTCGAAACCCAGAAGAGTGTCATATCAGCAAGATTTATCTATCAGGGCAAAATGTGACCATTTAGAGTATCTTTACATTAACAAAACTCCACTTGAGGTAGCACTTCACAACCCCCCCCCCCCCTCCACACACACACACATAGCAACTTACACCTAACCCCAATCATAGTGCATCACAAATCAAGGGACATTATCAAATTGGGAAAATAGACACAAATTGCTGGAGTAACTCAGCGGGTCAGGCAGCATCCCTGGAGAAAAGGAATTGATGACGTTTTGGGCTGAGACCCTTCATCAAGCTGAGAGTCAGGTACAAGGACACTGAAGGTGTTGGAAGGTATATCATGGGCTTCAGGAGATCTCTCACTCTCACTGGACAATGCAGAGCCCGCAGACTCATAAGGAGATCATAAGGTCATAAGTGATAGGAGCAGAATTAGGTCATTTGGCCCATCAAGTCTACTCTGCCATTCAGTCATGGCTGATCTACCTAACCCCATTCTCCTGCCTTCTCCCCATAACCACTGACACCCGTACTAATGAAGAATCTATACATCTCTGCCTTAATCAGATCCATCAGATTCACATCGGAGAGCACAAATTTATACAATTCAGGACACAGAACGAGGCTACTCTCCCCATCATGTTCATGTTGGTCAGATACTTCTCACTGGCCTGGCTGCATCTTTAAGGTCCCAACACATCAGGTACATACCCACGTCCTACTGAGGGTCTCAAACTCTTCCACCCCTTCAGATCTCCCCACACTCTGGATGAAACAGTTCCACATTCTCCCCCTCACTAAGGTACAGCCGGCAATGCCGAGCCTGCATCAATGACTCATAAAGATGGAGCCCACAATGGTCCATGTCTGATCTACTGCCCGCCAGTGAGGGATGATCATAAGTATTGATCTTGCTGCCTCAATCTCCATAAAGAGAACAATAAGTTTAAAAAAATACTAGAATAACACAACAGGTTAAAGCTCATAAAGGGACACAAAGTGCTGGAGTAACTCAGCGGGTCAGGCAGTATCTCTGTGGAACATGGACAGGACATCTCAGGTCATGTTGGTGTCAATTCTTCAAATACATTTCAACCTCACACCAACCAAAATTTCCACAAAATAGATTAATTATCACAATATCGATTATATTCGCAAGATGCATTTTAATTGAAGGCACAGTTCATATAATTATCTTGTTAAGAAAATGTTTCACAGAAACAAGATTTTAAACAGGTTATAATGAAGCCAGCATCAAATAGTCAGTGCACTGAACTTGGTACCGAAGGCCAATACCATAGCCGTTTGATTTTTAGCTCATTGCTGCGCCTTTGACTCAAAATAAGAGCCAAATAAATTAAAGACTTTTATCACACAAATCAAGGATTTTCATTCAAGCTTGATCAAGCTTAACCTGCCAATGTGGGTAGTTACTAAATATTCATAACTCTTCAGAACTTATTTTCTGGAGGAGGTTGTTTTGGGACAACATGTAAATGTAAATCTGACCAACTAGGTTCTGCTGGAATGTTGAGCAAAACGCTAAGTGCGGAGGGTCGGGCAGCGTCTGTGGAGGGAATGGACAGAAGATGATTTGGATCAGGACCTTTTTTCTGCTGATTTTAACATTGATAAGTGCGTCATTCCTTTTCTCCAGAGATGCTGCCTGTCCCGCTGAGTTACTCCAGCCTTTTGTGTCTATCTTTTGTAGTTCATAAAAACAAAAGGAGCAGAAAGTAGGCCATTCGGCCCATTAAGATGCTCCCCCACTCGATCATGGCTGATCCATTTTTCCCTTTCAACCTGATTCTCCTGCCTTCTCCCCATAACCTTTGATGCCCTTACTAATCAAGAACCTATCAATGTTTGCTTTAAAAATACCCAATGACTTGGCCTCCACTGTCGCCTGCGACAATGAATTCCACAGATTCACCACCCTCTGGCTAAAGAAATTCCTCCTCACATCCATTCTAAAATTACGTCACTTTATTCTGAGGTTGTGCCCTCTGGTCCTGGACTCTCCCACTAGTGGAAACGTCCTCTCCACATCCACGCTATCCAGGCCTTTCATTACTCGGTTGGTTTTAATGGGGTGTCCCCCCTCCCCCCAGAGACACAGAGACACAGTGAAAAGATTTTGAATGTGCACCATCCAGTCAAATCACACTTACACATGTACAAGTAGTGCAAGGGGAAAAACACCAGGGTGCAGAATATACGCGGTTCACAGATTCGCCAGCCACCTGCCACTGTTGCGGGCTGGAAGAGTCTGTGTACCACGTGTACATTGAGTGCGTGAGGCCACAGCCACTGTGTGAATACCTAAAGCGGCTGCTCCTTGCCTTCTGGCTGCACTCCTCACCCACCATCCTCATCTGTGGACACCCTGTGCGTAGGGGAGAGGGTAGGGCTGAAGATGTCCTGGTTGGGTTGCTCCTGGGCCTGGCCAAGCTGGCCGTCCACGAGTCAAGGCACCTGGCGGTGGAGGGCTCTGCCCGAGCCGGCTGCCTGCCCATTCTCCGGGGCTACGTCCGTGCCCGGTTGCGGTTAGAAAGGGAATAGGGGACCCTGGGGGAGTTCCGGGACCGCTGGGATCCGCAGGCCGTTGAATGCATCCTTGACAAGGAGTGTGAGATAATTGTACAGTAGTTTATGAAGGATATTTGTTTGTATTGTATTATGATGGTGGGATCTGGTTTGTTTTATTGTAGTGTAATATATATTTTTTAATAATTGAATACATTTTTTGAATAATTTTAAAAAAGGGTGCAGATTATAATGTTACAGCGTTCGAGCATTCGAGTTACAGAGAAAAACTCCAGCATCTGCTGATCTGAAGAATCCCATCAACAGGTCTAGTTTTCATAAAAAAGTGAAATATTAGTCAGAAGGCGGTGAACCTGTGGGACTCTTTGCCACCGAAGGCTGTAGAGGTCAAGTCAGTGGATCTATTTAAGGCACAGATAGATAGATTCTTGATCTGTACGGGTGTCAGAGGCTATGGGGAGAAGGCAGGAGAACGGGGTTGGAAGGGAGAGATAGATCAGCCATGATTGAATGGCGGAGTAGACTTGAAGGGCCGAATGGCCAAATTCTACTCCTAACACTTATGACCTTATGGCCTTATGAAATATCTTAGATATTGAGAAGTTTAGAGTGATATGGGCCAAACTCAAGCAAATGGGACTCGCGTAATTGTGACATCTTGGTCAGCTTAGACAGGTTGCTCTGCTGTCTTACTCTTTGTCTCCATTTATTTTAAGAAAATAAACATGGTAAAATCAATGTTAATACCTTGTGTCATGTAAAATAGAACGACATTTCCCAAAACGTCTGCTTGGATCATCTGTTATTCTATATTAATTGGGGAGCTGGGGGGGTGGGGAGGGGAATGAATTTAAAATTGACATTCCTCTGCTCGATGCTGCCAGCATCAACAGTGCTGTCCGCCTACCATGTAAAGCTGTGTATTGATCCAAGCATGGTTGATGCACAGGGAAACTCGGGCTGATGAATCAACTGTTGCACTCTGCATTGAGAACAATAAAGAGGTAATAGTATGGAATCAAAGATTGGCAAGGATTGTGAACCCACAGGACTGTTCAATTTCAATTGTTTCTGTTAATACATCAACGAAAAGTCCACCAGAGGAATATCGTGGACTTCAGGAGAATGGGCTTAGTGCAGAGCCCGCAGACTGGTAAGGAGATCATAAGGTCATAAGTGATTGAAGCAGAATTAGGCCATTTGGCCCATCAAGACTACTCCGCCATTCAATCATGGTTGATCTATCTAACCCTATTCTCCTGCCTTCTCCCCATAACCCCTGACACCCGTACTAATCAAGGATCTATATATCTCTGACTTAATCAGATCCATCAGATTCACATCGGAGAGCACAGAATGTATACAACTTCAGGACACAGATCGAGGCTACTCTCCCCATCATGTCCGTCCGTGTTGGTCAGATACTTCTCACTGGCCTGGCTGCATCTTTACGGTCCAGAGCACTGTCGGTCCCAACGCATCAGGTCCACACCCACGTCCTACTGAGGGTCTCAAACTCTTCCACCCCTTCAGATCTCCACACACTCTGGATGAAACAATTGTTCCACATTCTCCCCCTCCCTAAAATCCTTTAATCAATTAAGTGAATTAGAGATACAGGCACAGAAGTATGAAAAAAGATGCACAGCTCCAGTTTCAGAGACAATTTCTTCCCAGCCTCTATCATCACTGAACCATCCTGCCACCAACTAGACCTACCATGTACCTAATTGGAGACCCTCAGATGATCTTTTATCAGACTTTACTGAACTTTATCTTGCACTAAACGTTATTCTCTTTATCTTGTACCTGCACACTGTGGACGGCTCGATTGTAATCATGTACGGTCTTTTCACTGTCTGGTTAGCATGCGACACAAAAATTTATTTCACTATATCTCGGTATATGTGATAATATTAATAAAAATAAATAAAGAAAGAAACAGTTTCATTCTATTTACTAATTCAACTGATTTCTGCTCTTCATGTCATTGCTCTAAGACAACCTCAAACTTAAGATAAATACAAAATGCTGGAGTAACTCAGCGGAACAGGCATCATCTTTGGATACAAGGCATGGGTGACGTTTTGGGTCGAGACTCTTCTTCAGAGATTCCTTCCATCCAGAGACGCTGCCTGTCCCGCTGAGTTACTCCAGCATTTGGTATCTTCGGCGTAAACCAGCATCTGCAGTTCCTTCCTACTACCTTAAAAATGTCATGTTCAGGCCGATTTCCTGTTTTTTTTTTTGCCTTAAATATGTATTTGTTGTAAATAATATATTAATGTGTTTCATGTGAATAAGAAGAACATTTCATTTTGGAGAGGGAACATAAAATGGTGGGCACAAGGACATGTGGGTTTGTTTCACCATGAAGTCAAACTTCCCTTAAATTCAAGTTAAATTTTTTTTTAAAGGGAACAATTCACAATAGTTTTTTCCAGCATGGATAGCTGAAGAAAGATTTCTGATCTCAAAATCTGATTAATTTAGCATCAATTTTTAAACTGTTTAACTATACTTATGCCTAATATAGTAACTACCTTTAGAATGCTGGACTGCATTATTTAAATCCCTACAAGACAATAACTTTAAAATGTTGTCTTTCTGAATCACCATTAGAAACCATTTATTCCGAGTTCAAAATACCACTTTCACCTTCTTTGTAAATGAGTAAAAATCACCAAAAAAAATCTGTTTGCATGCCAACAATTTCAAATCCTTTTTGAATGTTGATGATTTCATTATCCACTCAACGCGGTTTTGAACCCACACCCCAGGCAGTGGGATTACTAATTGTGCTTTTCTTAATAGTCTGCTCTCTCCTGATGTATTTTCAATGCACTGATTGGATTGATGGACAAAAACACCTATGTAGCCAATTATTTGTGCTGATTGAATCAAACTCTGTGTGTCTTCCACTCATTCCTATGCCACAGCGTACATTACTGTCCGAGATAATAGGAGCAAGTCAACGCATTCTTTTTCAATTATGAAACAATTTTCTGCAGTTTATTTTTAATAGATATGGTCATCTTTTCCGCTTCTTCATTGTCCAGTATCAATGATCATTTTGAACATTGCTGTGTTCTTAACTTCTTAGCCACAAGCTTGGAACATATAGTGGCCTGCACGGTGGCGCTGCGGTAGTGATCCGTCGCCTTACAGCGCCAGAGACACATGTTCAATCCTGACTACGGGTATTGTCTGTACGGTATTTGTATGTACGCCCTGTGACCTCGCAGGTTTTCTCCAGGCGCTCTGGTTTCCTCCCACGCTCCAAAGATGTGCAGGTTTGTAGGATAATTGGCTTTTGTAAAAATTGGCCCTAGTGTGTAGGATAGATTGCTGGTTGGCATAGATTCAATGGGCCGAAGGTCCTGTTTCCACACTGTAGCTCTAAACTAAACAAACTAAAAGGGTCTCGGCTTGAAACATTCTCCAAAGAAGCTTCTGAAGATGGGTCTTGACCCAAAACATCACTTATCCAAGTTTGCCAGAGATGCTGAGTCTCTCCAGTACTTTGTGTTTTCATAGTCAACAGAGGTTGTGTTGAAGGATAGTATTTTTGGACTGCGGTTTAGTTTTGTTTATTGTCACGTGTACCGAGGTACAATGAAAAACATTTGTTGCGTGCTCATCAGTAAGTGGAAAGTCTATCCCTGATTACAATCCACAGTGTACGGATTCCTAATAAAGGGAATGCTGTTTAGTGAATGATAAAGACCAACAAAGTCTGATCAAAGATAGTCCGAGGGTCTCCAATGAGGCAGATAGTAGCTCAAGACCGCGTTATGGTTGTTGGTAGGATGGTTCAGTTGCCGGATAAATTGTGGATAGACACAAAATGCTGGAGTAACTCAGCGGGACTGTCAGCATCTCTGGAGAGAAGGAATGGGTCAGACAAATTGTGTAGTTCCCCAGGTCTTATGCCTATTTCCTGATCCCTATTAATGACTAGACATGGGGACGCAAGTCCTAAATTCTAAATTTACAGATGACAAAAATCTTGCAAAGTACCCAGGAGTATGATATCACCCTGTTAATCTCAATAAAAATCACTAGTGACCTATTGACGAGACGCAAGGAACTGCAGATGTTAGAATCTTGAGCAAAACAAAAACGCTGGAGGAACTCAGCAGGTCAGGCGGCACCTTAGTTTAGTTTGCTGATGTTGCAAGGTAGGTGTAATGGCAGGTTGGTGGACGTGATATGCTGAGGGGAAATGTGAGGCTTTCCACTTCAGAATGAAGAATGAAAGCACAGATTATTATTTAATTGGGGACGAGACTACAAAGTACTGCGGGAGACTGGAATGGTGGGTGTCCTAGTTCACATCTGACAAAGGATTGCTATGCAGTCATGAGGTGGGCTGATAGAATGTTGATCTTTATTGCTAGACTTCACTTGTTTTTCCTTTGAATTAAAGTAGACAATTTTCCTGTTCTAGATCTTGATTGGATATAATTGAGTATATCATACACCCATTCAGCTCTCCATCCCTCCCCTATCCGAGTTCCCAGACTAGTTTCACTGACCTCCTGATTAAATCTTACTGAATGTACGCCTCGTTGACACCTTCCCCTCAGCTAACACTGATCCATTCTGCTTTCCTTGCTCTTCTCCCCTTGGATCTCTCATTTTCACACCTTACCCTTCCATATCTCTATATCTCCCTCTACCCTGACTCAGTCCGAAGAAGGGTCTCGACCCGAAACGTCACCCATTCCTCCTCTCCAGAAATACTGCCTGAGTTACTTTAGCATTTTGCGTCTGTCTTCGGTGTAAACCAGCATCTGCAGTTCCTTCCTACAGCTATATTTCATTTAGTTTTATTTTGGTTTAAAGATACAGCGCAGAAACAGGCCCTTCAGCCCACTGAGGTTGTGCCGACCAGTGATCCCTGCACACTAACGCTATCCTACACACACAAGGGACATATAAACCTGTAATTCTTTGGAGGGTGAGAGGAAACCGGAGCACCCGGAGAAAACCCACGCACAAACTCCGTACGGACAACGCCCGTGATCAGGATCGAACCCGGGTCTCTGGCGCTGTAAAGCAGCGACTCTACCCGCTGCGCCACCGTTCCACCCCATTTCTTTGTCTTTCCTTGCCCCCTTACCTTTACCTCTGATAAATTTGTCCCGGGATGTTCACGACTATTGAAGTCCCTGCTTTTGAGATCAAACAGCGCGGGCCATGGTGGATTTCTGGAGAGGCTTTTGTTGTGGAATGAATCGGTCCGACTGTAGTCTGTGCACTGAGTTCCACCATGTCGACCGTCACAGGTGGAAGAAATAAATCATTAAAATATCTTTAAACAAAATCAAAACCTCTGCAGCACCATTACTATAATAACTCCACAATCTCCACAGCTCCACTCCGCAGTGCAAGACTGTCGGAGAGATTGGTTTTGTCCAGTAATTTGAAGCAAGGGTCTCGACAGGCAGCTTTACTCTTGTCAGCAAAGAAATGAGGATGAGGAACGAGCTTCCAGTGGGGATTCAGACTCAAGGGATCTTTACTTTACAAACACAAAGTAGAATACATCCTGAGTACATAATACATGCATTTTTCTGTTATATACAGGTTATTATCATTGGTTAAAAAGCAAGCTGCTGGAGGAACTCAGCAGGTCAGGCAGCATCTGTTGAGGGAATGGACAGACAATGTTTTAGGTCGGGGTTCACCAGGTTGATGAAGGGTCTCAAAATGTCCACCGGGTTCAAGTTGAGACCGTTCTTGACACTGATGATGGGACTGAGGAAGGGTCCCGACCCGAAACATCGTCTGTCCGTACCCTCAACAGATGCAGCCTGGCCCGATGAGTTCCTCCAGCACTTTGCTGTTGCTCAGAATTCCAGCATCTGCAGTTTCTTGTGCCTCCAATGGTTACAGGTGATTTATCTAGTGGTCAAACAGGCAGCAGATAACTGCAGCATGATTTACTGAGTGTGACAGTTAACGTGAGCCACTTACATTGTAATTATCTGATATTGTTTTATTATCGTGGTTGCTCAGGGAAACACAAGTTAAACCTTCAGGAACAAGTTGGTTGCGTTGAGTCCACATTTAAAAGGCTGGAGCAATATGGGAATGGATGGGATTCTCTTTTAATTTACTTTGTGGCGGCTCGCTGCTGCGGCCCGACTCCGGAGCTGGGAGGCTCCAGCTGCAGGCCGGTGGACTGTGATATCGGGAGCTCGCGGGTCCGGGTGGGAGACCGCTTTTCGGAGCTCCCGCAACGCAACTTCTCCAGCCCGTGTCGTGGGGTTGGAGCGACCCGGAACGGGGCCGTACATCGCCCGGCGTGGCTTTAATGGCCGCGGGACATTCCAACGCCCGCTGGGGGCTCCATTCTTGTGACATTTGGACCTGGAGCGGGGCCGTACATCGCCCGGCGCGGCTTTAAATGGCCGTGGGACTTAACATCGCCCGCCTGGGCCTTCAACATCGGGAGAAATACGGTGCACAGGGGAGAGAGAAGACTTTGCCTTGCATCACAGTGAGGAGGAGATTCACTGTGGTGGATGTTTGTGTGAATTGAATTGTTTGTGTGTCTTGTAGGAATTGTTTTTGTTTGTATGGCTGTAGAAACAGAGTTTCGTTTGAGCCTCACTGAGGTTCAAATGACATGGAATAAATATTGAATTGAATATTGAATTGAACTTACCAAATATTTCTTCTTTGTCTCCTTATTGCGTGTGGCGCGCACAGCCTAAAGTTGTAGGACAGCTTGTTCTATTTGATCTTATTTGATTGTGCACGCCGGGTTGGTTGCATTAGTCGAAACAGGGCGGACCACGTGAAGGCTGCGAATAATGAAAGGCCTAAATGGAGTGGATGTTGGGAGGATGTTTTCATTAGTGGGAGAGTCGAGGACCAGAGGTCACAGCCTCAGAATAAAAGGACGAACCTTTAAAATCAAGATTTCTTGAGCAAGAGGGCGGTGAATCTGTGGAATTCATTGTCGCAGACGGCTGTGGAGGCCAAGTCATTGCGTATTTTTCAAAGTGGAGATTGATATGTTCTCGTGTTGGAAGGAACTGCAGATGCTGGTTTAAATGGAAGATAGACACAAAAAGCTGATAGGTTCTTGATTAGTATGAGTGTGAAAGGTTATGGGGAGAAGGCAGGAAAGAAAAAAAAAAAAGAAACATATGCGGAAAATGGAGCAGGACAACAGCATCTGTGGAGAGGGAACGGTGTTATAGCTTCAGATTGATAATGGGGTGGGAGATTGCAACCTTCACGCGGTCCTCCCTGTTTCAACTAATGCAATCAACTCGACGTGCACAAACGGAAGATCAAATAGATCAAGTTGTCCGACAACTTTAGGCTGTTCACGCCACATGACGGAAGGAGACTGATAATCTTTTATCAGCATCAGCATCAGAATCAGAATAGAATCAGAATAGTACTTTATTTGCCAAATTTGCTTTGCAACATACGAGGGATTTCATTTGCCAAGTCAGCCATACAAATAAAACGCAACAGATCATCCAAACACACATCTTAACATGAACATCCCCCACAGTGACTCCTACACATTGCTCACTGTGATGGGAGGTGAAATAAAGTTCACGTCTCTTCCCTTTGCTCTCACGTGGTCGGGGGCCTCGCGCCCTCCGCTGACGAGACGATCTTGACTCCCGTAGCCGGCGACGTTTTGGCCCTCCATATCGAGGCGACCAGCTCCTGCATCGGGGGGAATGTCAGCTCCCCCGCGCCGGATGATCGGACCCCGCGAAGGCGTGGGATCGAACCTTCCGCGACGTTGGAGCTCCCGACTCGGCCTCTCCCGAGACTGCGAGCCCTTGATGGCAGGTCCGCAGGCTGGACTGAAGAAGGACAGAAATTAAATGTGTTTTAAGTTGCAGGGAAGTGGGTGTGTTGTGGACAGCAAAAGGGAATGTCTGTGATAGAGTGGAGGTGAACGACAGACGAGGTGGGGATGTTGTCTGAGAGAGGGTGGTGATGGCTCATTCATCATATCCCATCTGTTTGGAGAAGGTGGACGTACAAGATAAATGAGAACAGATTAGAGAGAGAGGGAAAGTGTGGGACTTGAGACACACATGAGAAGCAGAACACACTCCGGATATTGGAAAACTGAAATAAAAAAGGGAGAAGAGGCTAATCTTTTGCTGGTCCACATCTCGGAGAGGGTTACGGGAAAAATCTAGTCTTTTATGAAGCAGGCATTTTCTGGGCCGGACATCTAATGCAACCTTAGCAGCAGGAATAGACAATAGACAATAGGTGCAGGAGTAGGCCATTCGGCCGTTTGAGCCAGCACCGTCATTCAATGTGATCATGGCTGATCATCCCCAATCGGTACCCCGTTCCTGCCTTCTCCCCATATCCCCGACCGCTATTTTTAAGAGCCCTATCTAGCTCTCTCTTGAAAGCATCCAGAGAACCGGCCTCCACCGTCCTCTGAGGCAGAGAATTCCACAGACTCACCACTCTCTGTATGCAAAAGGTGTTGAATATCTACATTTATTCTATTTATAAATTCAATTATTGACCTTGATTACAAGCAGCATTTTTTGATGAAATTCTTAATCTTACTATTCATTTAATGATCTGAAATTATTACAAAGAATCAGGGCCGCACGCTGTCATAGCGGTAGAGTTGCTGCCTTACAGCGCCAGAGACCCGGGTTCGATCCTGACCAGGGGTGCTGTCTGTACGGAGTTTGTAGATTCACCCCGCGACCTGCGTGGTTTTTTTCAGGGTACCCTGGTTTCCTCCCACACGTACAGGTTTGTAGGTTAATTGGCTTTGATAAAATTGTGAATGGTACCAAGTGCATAGGATAGTGCTAGTGTACGGGGTGATCACTGGTTGGCATGGACTCAGTGGGCCGAAGGGCCTGCTTTGGCATTGCATCTCTAAAGCCTGAAGTCTAAAACAATCGGAAAGGGAAAGGTAGACCCAAAATGCTGGAGTAACTCAGCGGGACCGGCAGCATCTCTGAAGAGAAGGAATGGGTGACGTTTTGGGTCGAGACCCTTCTTCAGACTGAAAGGGAAAGGGTTTTTTTTTATGGGGAGTTCAGTTTAGTTTATTGTCACGTATACTGAGGTACAGTGAAGAGCTTTGAGAGAGTTCTTTAATAGTACTTATACACTGTTCTTTCATTCTACATTCCTTTGGACCACAGAATTAATGAAATTGGCTTATTTTAATGTATAGGGCATGTCCCACTTAGGCAACTCGTTTGGTGACTGCCAGGGACTAGTTTTAGTGGAATTCACCAACCACAACCTACCACAACCTATTACAGCAAAAGTTGTCGACGAAAATATTTCAACATGGATCCCAAATATATCCCAAAAAATCGCATAAGTGCCCCCTGTTAACTGAACCCTCCCACCACTGGTGGTGCTGCAGCTTGGGATGGAGATGGGAAAAATCCCTACAATAATGGCAGGTAGACAAAAATGCTGGAGAAACTCAGCGGGCGAGGCAGCGTCTATGGAGCGAAGGAAATAGGCAACGTTTCGGGCCAAAACCCTTCCATTAGAAATGAGCCCATGTATAATGGAAACATTTCATTTAATCTTGTTTTCTGATGACTTCATCTTGCAGTTCATGAAATTAGTTGATAAAATTCGATATTATTACAAATACACTAATTTTTTTTCCTGACAATATCTGCCACGGTAAAATATGCGACCAATGCTTATATGAAATGGCCAATGATATTTGCTTCTAAAGCAAAGCAAAAAAATAATTGAAAGACAGACTGACAAATATTTGCCACAGGGTTTAAAGCTAATTCAATCTTACAGTTCAGTGATTTCCATAATATTATTAAAACCATTTTGCTGCTTTGTACGGTTCCCGTTCTATGCCAGCTATTGTGTGAACTGCACCCACTGGAAACTGGTCTGGTAAATAATATGCTCATTTTAAAAATAAAAACGAGAGGCCAATGGTGACAAGCTTCACTAATCTGAGATAATTTGACAGCAACAATTCCAATTTAGTTTAGTTTATGAAGGAACTGCAGATGCTGGTGTACACCGAAGATAGACACAAAATGCTGGAGTAACTCAGCGGGACATGCAGTATCTCTGGAGAGAAGGAATGGGCGACGTTTCGGGTCGAGACCCTTCAAAACATCACATATTCCTTCTCTCCAGAGATGCCGCCTGTCCCGCTGTGTTACCCCAGCATTTTGTGTCTATCTTTAGTTTATTGTGACGTGTACTGAGGTACAGCGAAAATATTTTGTGTTGTGTTGCTATCCAGTCAGCGGAGAGTGTGTTGGGGCCCAAATATTTGTCACAGTTTTCTTTGTTCCACAGCGTCTTCAGTTTTAAGGTGTCTCACGAGACGTGACGTCCTAAATTGGAAACTTGGCGTGGCAATGACCACCAGGAGCGCCGGGGGGATGGCCAGCCCTGCCGGCAGTCTTTTTGTTATTTTTAGCATCTGTTAAAAGTTTGTTTTTATGTTCTTCAGTTTGTTTTATTTTGGGGGATCGGGGGAATCTTCTTTTCCTGAAGATGTGCTCAATTTTCGGATCACATTCTCGGGGCTCTGCGGCCTACCATCGCTGGAGCTGGGAGCCGCCTCAGACATTCGTGAGCCCCACCTCGGGGTGCAGACTAAACATCAGAGCTGATCCCTTGCTTGGGATCGCTCCCACCACGGAATCACCAACAAGGGCTTGCAGTCTCGGGAGAGGCCGAGTCGGGAGCTCCACCGCCGCAGAAGTTTCGTCCAGCCCTGACGTGAGGCTCGATCACCCGGCGCGGGGGAGCTGACATCCCCCCGATGTGGGAGCTGATCGCCTCGACGCGGAGGGCCCAAACTCAGCTGGCTATTTTTTTTTATAACAAAATTCTTTAATCAAAACAAACAAATACAAGTAGTAACACATCAAAGAATGCCTACATCTTACATCTTGGCATCTTACAAAGAAAATTATCAAATTAAAATATTAACATTTCTATCAATAATACATTCCACCTCCTGCAGTGATCAGCGTTCACGGAAGGCCTCCACAGTCCCCGTGGACACCGCGTGTTCCCTCTCCAGGGACACGCGAGCACGGACGTAACCCCGGAAAAGGGGCAGGCAGTCGACTGCTGTGCAGCCGTCGACTAGCCGCTGCCTGGAACGCCGCTGGCTATGGGAGTCAAGACCGTCCCATCGACGGAGGCTCTAGGCCCCCGACCGAGAAGAACAAAAGGAAGGACTTGAACTTTATTTCGCCTTCCATCACAGTGAGGAATGTGTAGGAGTCACTGTGGTGGGTGTTCACGTTAAAAATGTGTTTTTGAGTCTGTTGCTTTTAATTGTATGACTGCCCTGGCCAGTGAAATTCCTCGTATGTTGCAAAACATACTTGGGCGAATAAAGTGTGATTCTGATTCTGATCCTTTTATTTGTTGGATCATACAAACAGCGACACAAGGAACTGCAGATGCTGGAATCATCTGGAAAAGTGCAGAAGTAACTCAGCGGGCCAGGCGGCATCTGTGGAGGGAATGGACAGGTGACATTTCGGGTCGGGGACCTACTTCAAGTGTCCTGGCTCATTTCTGTATCTGAAATTATGTGTCACCTCCGTTGTACAGAGAGGGGAGAGAATGAGGAGGGCAGAGTGGAACGAGGGAGAGAGTGAGAGATAGGAATGAGTGGGTGTAGGGAATAGTCAGGGGAGAGAGAGGAAAGAGAGAGAGCAAGAGAAATGGGGAATAGAGACGGGAGAGGGAGAGGAAGGGAGGGAGGGAGGGAGGCAGGGAGGGATGAGGGGGAACTAGAAGTGTGTGAGAATGAGAGAAAGCGATGAGAGAGAGGGGGAAGAGAGTGGAGAGAGTGGGGGGTGGAGAGGGAGACAATGAGAAGAGAGGAGAGGAAAGGGAAAGTGAGGAGAGCGAGTCCTGGGTTCAATCCCCACTACGGGTGCTGTCTGTACGGAGTTTGTACATTCACCCCATGACCACGTGGGTTTTCTCCGAGATCTTCGGTTGCGTCCCACGCTCCAAAGGCGTGCAGGTTTGTAGATGTACAGGGTTACACAAAAAGCTGGAGAAACTCAGCGGGTGCAGCAGCATCTAAGGAGCGAAGGAGAGAGGCGACGTTTCGGGTCGAGACCCTTCTTCAGACTGGTCAGGGATCAGGGAAATGAGAGATATGACTGTCTTCGTAGGGAGGAGGAGAACTTCTTCAAAGTAGGCATACCTTGAGGAGATATCGCAGTGGAGTAGGCAAAGTGTTAAAGAAGGAACTGCAGATGCTGGAGAATCGTAGATGTATATGCTTGGTGTAAATGTAAACTGTCCCTAATGTGTGTAGGGTTGTGTTAGTGTGCGGGTGATCGCTGGTCGGGCACGGACTCGATGGGCCGAAGGGCCTGTTTCCGCGCTGTATCTGTACACAAAACTAAACTAGGAGGTATAAAGGCATCACTCCCCTCTTTAACACAGAAAACGTTTGAAATTATATCCCCGTATTTTTAAAACATGTTTCCTATTAATGGAATCGTTTCTTGAGGCTGAGAGACGGCATGGCGGATTCCAGTGCTTTGAATGCGGGCGACGTTCGTGTAAGGCTCAGGGGGACTTGGCTGCTTCTGATGGAGTTGTACGGATGAATATCAGATATTTTGAACAATGGCAAATGGCCACGGGAAACTACCAGGTCCTTTGAGTGGGAGCTAAGCCCCGACATCAGCATAATTATCACAGCTGCATTGTAAGTACAACTCGAATACCATCGCCCGAACTGACAGATTACTGTCAAACAACAGCAGATTGGGATTCAGCCTCCTGTACACAGTGTTTTCTGATTTTGCACTGAAACTAAATAGACAATAGACAATAGACAATAGGTGCAGGAGTAGGCCATTTGGCCCTTCGAGCCAGCACCTCCATTCAATGTGATAATGGCTGATCATCCACAATCAGTACCCCGTTCCTGCCTTCTCCTCATATCCCCTGACCCCACTATCTTTAAGAGCCCTATCTAGCTCTCTCTTGAAAGCATCCAGAGAACCCGCCTCCACCGCCCTCTGAGGCAGAGAATTCCACAGACTCACCACTCTCTGTGAGAAAAAGTGTTTCCTCATCTCCGTTCTAAATGGCCTACCCCTCATTCTTAAACTGTGGCCCCTGGTTCTGGACTACCCCAACATCGGGAACATGTTTCCTGCCTCAAGTGTGTCCAAGCCCTTAACAATCTTATATGTTTCAATAAGATCCCCTCTCATCCTTCTAAACTCCAGAGTGTACAAGCCCAGCTGCTCCATTCTCTCAGCATATGACAGTCCCGCCATCCCGGAAATTAACCTTGTAAACCTACGCTGCACTCCCTCAACAGCAAGAATGTCCTTCCTCAAGTAAGTTATAATCCCCAGCTCTGTAAGGCTGAGACAAAAGGTTGCTCTCAATATTAATAGAGTTTGATAAGGTGGTTTAGGGAGAAGCTGCTTCCACTGAAGGGTATCAAGAGCAGGGACGGATGACCTGAAGGTAGTACAGGACCGAAGATCTAGACACAAAATGCTGGAGAAACTGAGCGGGGACAGGCAGCATCTCTGGAGAGAAGGAATGGGTGAAGTTTCAGGTCACGACCCTTCTTCAGACTAAGAGTCAGGGGAGACATAGAGATGGAAAGGGACGATGAGGGAGAGAGATATAGAACAAATGAATGAAAGAGATGCAAAAAAGTCAAGATGATCAAGGAAAGGTGGAGCCCACAATGGTCCATTGTTGGCTGAGGGCTAGGTGATAACGAGTTACACAGATGATGAAACTCAACAGGACGACAGTGAAAGTAGTACGACGACTAGGGTGGGGGAGGACAGAGAGGGAGAGGGGGGGATGCAAGGGTTACTTGAAGTTAGGGAAATTAAAATTCATACTGCTGGGTTGTAAGCTTGCCAAGCGGGGCATTTGGGAGTGAAAACAGGAGGCACTTTCTTCACACAGAGGAGAGAGATGAACTTTAGACTTTAAGCTTTAGAGATCCAAAGCCAAAACAGGCCTTCCGGCCCACTGAGTCCGCGCTGACCAGCAATCGCCCCGTACAGATGCACTGATCTACACTCTAGGGACAATTTTACAATTCTACCAAAGCCAAATAACCTGCAAATCTGCACGTCTTTGGAGTGCGGGAGGAAACCGGTGCACCCGGAGGAATCCCCTGTGGTCACTAGGAGAACGTACAAACTCCGCACGGACGGCACCCATAGTCAAGATCGAACCCGGGTCTCTGGAGCTGTGAGGCAGCAACTCTACCGCTGTGCCACTGTGCTGCCGCTGGCTCATAGATGATTCTGCGCTTGTTTCACTTTTATTTATGCTCTTTTAACTAAGTTTTTCAAACTATCAGAATCTCATAACACAAAGTGCTGGAGGAACTCAGCCGGTCAGGCAGCATCTGTGGAGGGAATCGCCAGTCAACATTTCGGATCGGGACCCTTCCTCAGACGAACGTGAACTCGTTCTCCTCCTATCCATGCACGAGCAGAACTGGAACGTCCGGGAGAGGAGAGGCTAATTGCAATAAAACATCAGTTACAAGGTGCTGCATGCAATGCATAAGGCATGGGCATGCACTGGGAGCAGGCTGCAAACTGTGCTGGATTGTCTCTGGAGTGATCAGTAGAGAATGGTTTGAAATCACAGCCAGGAAGACTCTCTGTGAACGCTTGGGGCTGTCACTGGTTATAATGACTTTCAGCCTCCAGCTATTAACCTGCGGGGGAATATGTGTCGATCATATCAGCGCACAGCCGCTCTCATCGAGATGAGCATACAAAGGGTATCTGGATATGTTGTCCGGGCCATTGATCCGAGAGGAGCAGAAGAGATCAGCAGTGGACCACCCTGATGGGCCTGGACCACCCTGGCTGAGAACAAGGACTAGGCACAGGTGTACGCACCAGTTTAGTTTAATTTGGTTTATTTATAGGGTTTGCTGATGGATTGCCATCCTGGAAACTGTAGAGATCTTGAGAGAAGGAATTGGTGACTTTTCGGGCCAGGACCCTTCTTCAGACATCTCGACCCCGAAACATCACCCATTCCTTCTCTCCACAGATGCTGCCTGTCCCGCTGAGTTACTCCAGCATTTTGTGTCTGTCTTTGGTTTAAATCAGCATCTGCAGTTCCTTCCTACACACGATCTGTTGCGCTGCAGCAAGTAAGGATTGTCATTGCTCTATCTGGGACACATGACAATAAAACACTTGACTCTTGGGATCTTGAGAGTTGTTGTAGCTGCATTCACTCAGCCATGATCACATTGAATGGCGGTGCTGACTCAAAGGGCCGAATGGCCTACTCCTGCACCTATTGTCCATTGAGGAGTATTCCATTACTTGCCTAACCATTAGTGTAGTTTATTGTGTATTGTCACGTGGACCGAGGTACAGGGAAAAGCTTTTGTTGCGTGCTAACCAGTCAGCGGAAAGACAATACATGATTACAATCGAGCTGTCCACCGTGTACAGATCAGTTACATGATGAGGCGAATAATGCGAGTAAGGTATAGTCCAAGATAAAGCAATTAAAGTCTGACCAAAGATAGTCTGCAGATCTCCAATGTGGCAGATAGTAGTTCAGGACCGCTCTCTAGTTGTTGATAGGATGGTTCAATTGCCTGATAACAAACAGTTGGGAAGAAACTGTCCCTGAACCTGGAGCTGTATGTCTTGGCCGATGGGAGAGGGGAGAAGAGGGAGTGACCGGGGTGAGACTGGTCCTTGATGATGCTGCTGGCCTTGCCGAGGCAGCGTGAAGTACAAATGGAGTAAATGGAAGGGAGGTTGGTTCGTGTGATGGGCTGGGCTGTGTAACACAACTCTCTGCAATGCCTCAGCATGAGTTGGTTTAGTTTGGAGATACAGCAGGGAAACAGGCCCTCGGCACACCGAGTCCGTGCCGACCAGCAACCACCCATTCACACTAATTCTATTCTACACACACACCCGGGATAATTTACAGAAGCCAATTAACCTACAAACCTGCACGTCTTCAATTATACTTTATTATCACATGTACTCGAGTACAGTGAAATTATTAATTTTTTCCCTTTGGAATGGAGAAGGACCCGGGGGAAACCCACGCAGTTACAGGGAGAACGTGAAAACTCCGCGCAGACAAGCCCCCGTAGTCAGGATCGAACCCGGGTCTCTGGCGCTGTGGTGCAGGCATTCCACATCCGCACCCACTGTGCTGCCCAACAGCAAATGTGTGAGCAAGGATTTCATGGTTCTGTTTCAGTACGCATGACAATGAAGCACTCTCGACTTGAGCTTTGGTCGAGCAGCATCCATGGGGGAAGGATCTTGGAATGGGATCCTCTCCGTGCGAGATGCCGACATTCATGTCCCACCTCATGTTCCACCATTCATGTCCCACTTGTCCTGGCCATTAAAAGGCCACCCAGGGCAACATCTCAGAGTTTCCAACACATCACCACTGCAGCAACTCACAGCCATTCCTGCAGCACTCAGTACAACAACCGGACTGTCCACACACTCCAGACAAGAGAGTTTTATTGTCATATGTCCCCGAAACAGAACAACAAACCTCTTGCAGCAGCACAGCAGATATGTTAACAGTACTCTGTACAGTCAACAAGGCAGAACAGAGGATGTACTTCCTACGGCAGCTGAGGAAACACAATCTGCCACACGCAATGTTGGCGCAATTCTACGCGGCCATCGTGGAGTCTGTTCTCACTTTCTCCATCATGGTCTGGTTTGGCTCAGCCACCAAGCACGACACCCGGAGGCTGCAGTGAATCTTCCGATCAGCAGAGAAGGTTATTGGCTGCAACCTTCCCTCCATTGATGAACTGTACACTGCAAGGGCCAGGAAGTGAGCGGGCAAGATCATCTCTGACCCCTCTCACCCTGGCCACAAACTCTTTGAATCCCTTCCCTCTGGAAGGCGACTCCGGATTGTCAAAGCTGCCACAGCCAGACATAAAAAACAGTTTTTATCCACGAGTAGTTGCTCTACTCAACAGCCAAAAATCTGTAGCCTCCCTTTGATCTGGTATTTTGTTGGTTCACATGCTTGATCAATGGTGTTTTATCATGAATGTTTTATTATTATTAATGTTTAGTGTTTTTTAAGTCATTCGTAACTGCCACTGTATGTCATGTTGTTACTTGTGGGCGGAGCACCAAGGCAAATTCCTTGTATGTGAATACTTGGCCAATAAACTTACTTACTTAAAAACTTAGATAGGTTAGTTTAGAGATACCGCGTGGAAATACGCCCTTTGGCCCACCGAGTCCGCACCGACCAGTGATTCCCACACACTAACACCATCCTACACCCGCTAGGGACAATTTACAATTTTTATCAAACCTGCACGTCTTTGCAGTGTGGGATGACATCGGAGAAAACCCACGCAGGTCACGGGGAGAACATCCAAACTCCAAACAGAGTAGCTGTAGTCAGAATTAAACCCGGGTCTCTGACGCTGTAATTCCCCTGTCCCACTTGGGAAACCTGAACGGAAACCTGAATGGAAACCTGTGGAGACTTTGCGCCCCACCCAAGGTTTCCGTGCGGTTCCTGGAGGTTTTTGTCCTCCGGCAACCACCTTCAACTAGCATCGCAACCGGCTTTGAGCAAACAAATTATCGATTTTTAAAACGGAAACCACTTTCGACCATTTGGGAGACTGACAAAAACCTCCGGGAACCGCACGGAAACCTTAGGTGGGGCGCAAAGTCTCCAGAGGTTTCCGTTCAGGGTTTCCTAAGTGGGACAGGGGCATAAGGCAGCAACTCTACCGCTAGGTCATCGAGCCGCCTACAAATAATAAACAGTACAAAAATCAATCAAGTCCTGTCTCTGAAATCCAACGAATGCTCACGTCAAAGAGAAAATCCAACCTCAGGCTCCAGACTAGATACATTAGCTGGGTAGGCTAATGTTATTGGTCAAAGATAGACAAAGTGCTGGAGTAACTCAGCGGGTCAGGCAGTAACCTCTGCGGAAAAGGAATCGGGAACATTTCGGGTCGAGTCCCCTCTTCAGACTGAGAGTCCGGACTCTCAGATTGAAGAAGGGTCTCGACCTGAAATGTCCCCAATTCCTTTTCCCCAGAGGTTACTGCCTGACCCGCGCAGTTACTCCAGCACTTTGTCTATCTTCAGAGTAAACCGGCATCTGCAGTTCCTTCCTACACACAATGTTTTGGGTCCTGATGTGAAACCGCCTGACCCGCTGAGTAACTCCAGCCCTTTGTATTTTGCTCGACAAACATCAGGCCCCGCGTCGTTTCATGAAGGAACTGTTTCAGAAAATTACATTAGGCTGCACCCTCGGTCATGCTCATGAAAGATGAAAGGGAATTTATAAAAAAAAATAGACAAATTATGCAGATTCATACCTTAGCATCTTTAAAAGATTAATCATTGACGTGTTTAATTTTAATTGGTGTCTATGGTTGGTATTTTTCTGTGGTTAAATCTATTTAGTTAGCTCATAATGTGAGCTTTAATGGGAGCTGTGGCTTCATGCTGTTGCCATCTTCAGCTTCTGCAGTAAATTCCCAATGCATTATTAGTAGGCAGAGAACACAAACAAAGCCACAAGAATTTGAAAGATATTTCAGACACAAATCCCGTATGGTGAATCTTTATTAACTCTTGCAGCTTTACAAAACTTTAGTTGTTCCGAATTTGGAGGATTGTGTGCAATTTTGGTCACCCTGTCGCAGGGTGCAGAGGATTTGGAGGGAGCACAGAAGATGTTTCCAGAGTGCTGCTCCTCCTCTGTCTCCCTGTCTCCCCTATACCCCACCTACCGCTGGACCCTCACCTGTTTCCCACCTCCCCCACCCCTTCCGCCTACCTTCCTTCCTCTAGCTTCACAACTCGCCACCCTTGAATCCTTTTGTCTTTTTGTTTAGTCTAGGTTAGAGGTACAGCGCTGAAATGACCAGGTTCAGGAATAGCTACTTCCCCACAGCCATCAGGCTATTAAACTTGGCTCGGACAAAACTCTGAACATTAATAGCCCATTATCTGTTATTTGCACTTTATCAGTTGATTTATTCATGTGTGTATATATTTATATAATGCTATATGGACACACTGATCTGTTCTGTAGTCAATGCCTACTATGTTCTGTTGTGCTGAAGCAAAGCAAGGATTTCATTGTCCTATCAGGGACACATGACAATAAACTCTCTTGAATCTTGAATCTTTTGAATCTTGAAACAGGCCCTTCGGCCCACCACGTCCGCACCGACCAGCGATCCCCGCACATTAACATTACCCTACACACACTACGGTAAAAATGATACCAAGCCAATTAACCCACAGACCTGGACGTCTTTGGAGTGTTGGAGGAAAGCGAAGATCGCGGAGAAATCCGACGCTGGTCCAGGGGAGAACGTACACGCACCTTACTGATAAGCACCCATTACACCTTCAGTCATTTCTTCTCTGGCCTTTGTCCAAACATCTGCCCATCAAAAACCCTCTGGTATTTGACATTTCCACATTGACATTGGGAAAATGCTTCTGACTGTGTATCCTTTCTATGCCACTCACAATTATATATACTTCTCTCAACTTCCTGTTTCCAACCCCACTTTGCAGCCAGTGTGATATCTTGTCACTGTTCACTAATGGAAGTTAAAAATTACTATTATTATCCAAGAAAAATAAATATGTTTTCTCAGTGCAAGGTGCAGCAATTGGAAAGTCCGTTCCTCAAATCTATGAAGCAAGTGTCAAAATGTGTTTCCGTATTGATTAGTTTGGTTCCTTCATACACAGCCACAGTATAGACTGATGGAATTCTTCAGCTAAGATAGACACAAACTGCTGGAGGAACTCAGGGGGTCAGGCAGCATCTCTTCGAACCCCCCCTTCGGTCATGGCTGACCATGGGTGTCTCCAGGGTGCTATTCCCTATATGGAGGACGCCTGTGCGTGACTTTGTTTAACGTGGGGAGACTGGTGCACAGACGGCCGCCCCATGGTCCTTGACAGATCTGGGTCAGGATCCAGTGGCATGGAGTCCAAGACGACCGGAGACCCTTTTCTGCCGCAGCCTTCATCCGCCTACCCAGCCGTTGTGACGCTCCACTAAGGTCAGCCATCGTCCTCCGCCTGTTCCACCGTTGAGGTCTTGGTTGGATTGCTCTTTGTCAGAGACCTCCCCCTCGACCTCATCACCTTGGGTGGCCCCACCAGGAGCATCGCTCCAGACGGCATCGCTCTCAGGATCTCAGGTCCGCACAAGCTTCTCGGAGAAGTCTCTGGAGAAAAGGAATAGGTGACGTTTTGGGTCGAGACCCTTCTTCACTCGAAACATACCCATTCCTCCTCTCCAGAGATGCTGCCTGTCCCACTGAGTTACTCCACCATTTTGCGTTTATCTCCAGTTGAAACCCGTCTTTAGACCAAGAGTCAGGGGAGAGGGAAACTAGAGGGGTGATGGGTGAAGACACATATACGGACAGTGAAATTAATCAGTAGAAGGGTCCAGGTGGGGAGAGGGGAGGGGGTAACTAGGGACTCTCCCTCACCTCCCCCCCCCCCCCACCCCATCACCTCTTTATACTGCTTATCTCCGCTCTGCACTCCCAGTCCCCATGCGGGGTCTCAATCTGAAACGTCAACCATCTCTTTGCCTCCGCACACGCTGCCCGACCCACTGGGTTCACCAGCAGTTTGTTCTTTAGTCTTTGCATGAAACAGTGAAATTATTTTTTCAGGTAGAACGCTTGATCTTAAAGCCTTTCATACCTTTCCACAGCAAGAGCTGGGATTGAAATGCCATGATAAGTGTGATTTAGCACATCCATCTTGTTTAAGAAAGAACTGCTGATGCTGGAAAAATCGAAGTTGGACAAAAATGCTGGAGAAACTCAGCGGGTGAGGCAGCATCTATGGAGCGAAGGAATATTCCTTTGCTCCATAGATGCTGCCTCACCCGCTGAGTTTCTCCAGCAATTTTGTCTACCGAGCAAATGCATCTTCATTCCTTTCCTGAAAAACATTCGGAACATTTTCCAGGACATCGATAATGCAGGACATGAGCCAAACACTTCACGAGCGTGCTTATGAGTGGACCAGTCTCACCCCAGTCGCTCCCTCTTCTCCCCTCTCCCATCAGGCAAGAGGTGCAGATAAACACGCACACCTCCAGATTCAGGGACAGTTTCTTCCCAGCTGTTATCAGGCAACTGAATCAACCTATCACCAACTAGAGAGCAGTTTCAAGCTACTATCTACCCATCATTCTTCCCATCAGAACAGCCCCCTCCATCGACTCCTTTAAAACTCATCTTTATTCTCAAGCCTTTCTTGACGTCCTCTGAGTGAGGGCTATATGTGTGTATTTATGTATGTACTTAATCTATGAACCACTGTTGTATAACGTTAGTACCTCCACCAAAGTAAAGCACATTGGCCAACGAGAGTTGTTTTTTAACTGTGCTATAGAAATAAACGTGACTTGACCTCAGTGGAGAACCTCGGACTATCTTTAATTGGACTTCACCTTGCGTTAAACGAGGGTCTGGACCCGAAACGTCACCCATTCCTTCTCTCCAGAAATGCTGCTTGTCCCGCTGAGTTACTCCAGCGTTTTTGTGTAATTCACTTTGTTATTCCCTTCATCATGTATCTGGACTCTGTGGGCGGCACTGTCCATTGTAATCACGTCTAGTCTTTCCGCTGACTGGGTTCACTGTACTTCGGTACGCGTGACAATAAACTAATTGTGTAGGAAGGCAGTTTATGCTGGTTTGTACTAAAAATAGACGCAAAAGTCAGTCTGAAGAATGGTCTCGACCCGAAACGTCGCCCGTTCCTTCTCTCTAGAGATGCTGCCTGTCCCGCTGAGTTACTCCAGCTTTTGTGTGGTTTAATCCAGCATCTGTTATTCCTCCCTATAAATATCTGAGGAAATATTTTCTCATGCTGTAAAATGGTCTGTAATGTAGTGTCAGAGAGAAGGAGGTTGATTCCACTGTAATTTTCAAGATGGATCTGGGTAGGTATCAGAGAAGAAGAGGATTTGAAGGGCTAAGGGTAAGAATGGGGGAGCAAGAACTAGCTTTCTCCTATATACACCTATGTACACCTCCCTTCTCACAGAGTTAAAGGTGTGGTTCCATTAAAAAAAACGGGACTTGCTAGCGCCTGCCGGGGGCTCCAACGTCAAGACCCGGAGCGCGTCCTTACATCGCCCGGCGCGTCCCTAATGGCCGCGGGACTTACCATCGCCTGCCGAGGGGCTTTCACTTTGCCTTTGACTTAGACATCGGGAGAAGAATGGGGAGCGGGGGAGAGACAAGACTTTGCCTTCCATCACAGTGAGGAGGAGATTCACTGTGATGGATGTTTGTGTGAATTGTGTGGTGTCTTGGTTCTTTTCTTGTTGTTTGACTGCAGAAACCAAATTTCGTTTGAACGTCATTTGAGGTTCAAATGACAATAAACGGTATTGTATATCGAGCCAGTATAAACACAATGGGCCGAATGGCCTCCCTCTGTGCTGCAACCACTGTGATTCTGACGGAGAGAGGGGATGTTCAGCCAAAGCCTAATTGGAAAACAGACTTCCTATCAAAGCCTAAATTTGCAGCGTTTTGTCGTTTAGGAGGTTGATTCTTTCCATAAATAACCGCGGAATGTTTCCGCTCGGGAATTGCTGCCAATTCACATCAATGCCACAGTGAAGAATGCTGAACGCGTACAAACCCCGTGGACCGAGCCAAAACCTGCAGCTGACACCGGATGACAAGACACAAGAACAACTCCGATCTGGGTCGCACACAGAGTTAAAGGTGTGGTTCCATCGAAAAATGCCTTACGCGAACCTACCGACTGTAATCACTTTTACTCCGAATGCTTCTCGGCACTTAGAGTGCAATAGTGTTTTTTTTAAATAACCGCATTGAGGAAGCGCAAGAGTTATAAAGTGATACAGGACAAAAACACGAGGCTTGGTTCCAAACTTTCTCGTAGCTCCAGTTTCCCTCTCCCCTGACTCTCAGTCTGAAGAAGGGTCTCGACCCGAAACGCAACCTATTCCTTTCCGACAGAGATGCTGCCTGACCCACTGAGTTACTCCTCAGCTGGCCCGCCGGCTGGGCTTGGTGGGCAGTCCAGCACCCGGGCCAACTCATCATTCACCCATCCACGGCCAAGTTGTTAGGAATTTGTCCAGTATTTTGACCTTTTGTTCCTTATTTGGGAGTGAGAAAGTTGGCAACCCTACCCATACTAATCAAGAATCTATCAACCTCTGCCTTACAAATGTCCATTGACTTGGCCTCCATGGCAATGAATTCCACAGATTCACCACCCTCTGACTAACATGCCTGGTGTGGTTTATTATGGATCATTGCCACGGTTCCCTCCTCCGTGTCTTTCACAATGCTTTACACAATAGCTTCTGTTCGGTGAAACAAGTATAGGATCTGAACAATATTATCACTGTCCTACTTGGCTTCAGAGTTTGATATATTTTAGCTTCCTCAATTTGCATAAAGGAGTTAGATTTTATAAATGCAAATTTAAACAGAGAAAATACAATCCATTTAGCATGGAATGAAAGATAAAAAGCCAGCGAATCTATTAAAACTTGAGGCTGAGCAATTTTTATAATTGCTGTATGAGATTTCATCTGGTAATCTTCAAAAGGTCACCCTTCAGTTTGTTCATCATCCCTTAAGGCAGTCAGTAATAGTTAATCCACTGACATTCCGGCTCAGGCTTTGAATAAACTGGGACATTAACTGTGGGGTATCACGTCCCCAACTCTATCGCAGGAAGAGGCGCAGCGGTAGAGTCGCTGCCTCACGCCGCCAGAGACCCGGGTTCGATCCTGACCACGGGTGCTGTCTGTTGGGAGTTTGCACGCTCTCCCCTTGACCCACGTGGGTTCACTCCGGGTGCCCCGGTTTCTTCCCGCACTCCAAAGGCGTCCAGGAATTGTGGCTTTAATTGGCTTGGGTTAAAATTGTAAATTGTTCCCCGAGTGCGAACGGACAGGGTGACCGCGGGTCGGACCGGACCCGGTGGGCCGAAGGGCCTGTTTCCATCATGCACCTCTAAAGTCTTAGCGAAAAGCGGGAGCGAGGAATCTAGATCAGGCGGTCACAGCGGGAAGAGTGAAGAGTCAAGAGTGATTTAGTGTCATGTGTCCCAGATAGAAGAATTACATTCTTACTTGCAGCAGAACAACAGAATATGTAAACGTAGTACGATATGATAAGCGAGAGAGAGATAAGAAAAGTTCAGAGTGTATATATACACATGCTCACAATATATTTATATATACACATACTCAAAAACACACAAAATAGTGCAATGATAATAATAATAATAACAGTCTCTTGTAATTCAGAGCTTATATGAGGTTGTAGTGTATAATAGCCTGACGTTGCAGGGAGGGAGCTGTTCCTGAACCTGGACGTTACAGTTTTCAGGCTCCTGTACCTTCTTCCCGATGGCAGTGGTCAAATAAGTGCGAGGTAGACAAAATTGCTGGAGAAACTCAGCGGGTGCGGCAGCATCTATGGAGCGAAGGAAATAGGCAACGTTTCGGGACGAAACGTTGCCTATTTCCTTCGCTCCATAGATGCTGCCGCACCCGCTGAGTTTCTCCAGCAATTTTGTCCACCTTCGATTCTCCAGCATCTGCAGTTCCTTCTCGATCAAATAAGTGTGAGGCCCGAATGGTGCGGGCTGCCTTTGCAAACTCCACATAGACAGCACCCAAGGCTGGGTGCAAACCCCGGGACTTTGGCATTGTAGGGTGGCAGCCTCTACCAGCTGTGCCACTGTTGGGCGTGCAGTGCAAGGAGACGACTGCTGGCAAATCCTATCATCCCAGCATTGTCCCAAGGTGCTGGAGTACAAGCGGTGGAGAGTATGAATCTTGCAGCAGCCACTGCAGAGGGTTTATGGGGAACGACCGCAGTCACTGTATGTCATGCTGTTACTTGTGGGCGGAGCACCAAGGCAAATTCCTTGTATGTGAATACCTGGCCAATAAACTTACTTACTTACTTACGCCCCTGTCCCACTTAGGAAACCTGAACGGAAACCTCTGGAGACTTTGCGCCCCACCCAAGGTTTCCGTGCGGTTCCCGGAGGTTTTTGTCAGTCTCCCTAATGCTCGAAAGTGGTTTCCGTTTTAAAAATCGGTAATTTTTTAGTCGAAGCCGGTTGCGATGCTAGTTGAAGGTGGTTGCCGGAGGACAAAAACCTCCGGGAACCTCCGGGAACCGCACGGAAACCTTGGGTGGGGCGCAAAGTCTCCAGAGGTTTCCGTTCAGGTTGCCTAAGTGGGACGGGGGCATTAGGCTGCTAAATTTAGATACGTAATCAGCAAAGGAAAGAGCAGCTCTGGTAAAGGTGCTCTTGCAAGAGAAGCTTGTCAGAAGTACACAGTCATGAAATATTAACAGGAGAATAGGAGATAGTGCGAGATTAAAAAGAAAGTCCTTGTACCAAGGTGAAGGGAGATCAAGAAATTAATTGTGTGAAGAAGGAACTAGAAAAAAGGGTTAGATGTCCCAAAATCCTTAATTGGACAGAGACGAGGCTCCTACAAGTGTAAGGAGCGTTGAAAGTTAAGAAGAGTTAGATAAATATTTAAAGCTAACGATGCTGATAACTATTTAACGCTGGTGATGGTACGGAGATGAGGGGAAGAGTCGTAGAGCATGGTACAGCATGGAAACAGGCCCTTCAGCCCAACATGCTCATGTTGACCTAGATGCCCCGCCTACATGAGCCCCACATGACTGCATTTGGCCCTTATGCTTCTAAATTTTTCCTATCCATATACCTGTCCAAGTGTCTTTTCGATGTTGTTATGACCCTGTCCCACTTAGGAATCCTGAATGGAAACCTCTAGATACCTTGCGCCCCACCTAAGGTTTCCGTCATGTTCCCGGAGGTTCTGGTCACTCTCCCTAATAGTCGAAAGTGGTTTCCGCGTGGTTGAGGCTTCTTCTATGTTCCTGCAATTATTTCAACAAATTCGAAACTAGCCTTGACTAAAAATAGGTTGCCGTTTGGTCGAAGCCAGTGGAGTGGGGTCGCTATTTACTTACAGGCAGTCGAAGGCAATCTCCTTCGCTGACCGGACATTTTGATTGGCTCATTGGAGTTTTCAGCAAAGATCCTGTCGGATCTTTGGTTTTCAGGACCTAGAAGATCTGCCGGAAGGTGAAATGCCCGCTAACTTTATTAAACTTCTTAAAACTGTCTCCACTCCTTCTCCCCCACTCCTTCTCTCCCCTTCTCTGTCCTTCTTTCCCCTTCTCTCCCTCCCCCCCGCGCTCTCTAAATGATTTACCGTGCTCTGTGGGAGCCGTTTACCTTCCTCTTCATCACGCAGACAGCGCTCCCCCGCTGTCCCTGGCCCCTACCTTCGCTGTGTGTGCGTGCGTGTGTGTGTGTGTGTGTGTGTGTCTGTGTGTGTGTGTGTGTGTGTGTGTGTGTGTGTGTGTGTGTGTGTGTGTGTGTGTGTGTGTGTGTGTGTGTGTGTGTGTGTGTGCGTGCATGGTCGGTAGCAAAAATCCTGTAGGATCTTCCGTCAGTCGGTCGAGGCTTTCCAGGTGAGTGACCAGAACATCTGGCGACTCACGGAAACCTTGGGTGGGGCGCAAGGTCACCAGAGGTTTCCGTTCAGGTTTCCTAAGTGAGACAGGGGCTTTATAGCTCCTGCCTCGACCACCTCCTCCGGCAACTCATTCCGTTTACCCACCGTTTACACTGTGTGAAAAAGCTGCCCCTCAGGTTCCTATTAAATCTTTCCAGTCTCACCTCAAACCCAAGCCTGGTTCTTGGTTCCCCTACTCTGGGTAAAAGACTGTCAGCCTTTTCTATTCCCCCTCGTGATCTGTGTTGTATTTTTACTAAGAACCCTGCCAACCCAAGTCACTCTGCAGAGGCTTCCCTTCCCTCCCGCTCCACCCCTTCCCTGGGCACTTTCCCTTGCAACCGCAAGAGATGCTACACTTGTCCCTTCACCTCCCCCATCCACTCTTTTCAGGGACCCAAGCAGTCCTTCCAAGTCCGACACAGGTTCACCTGCACCTCCTCCCACCTCATCTACTGCATCCGTTGCTCCAGATGCCAGCTGATCTATATCGGGGAGACCAAGCGGAGGCTGGGTGATTGTTTCGCCAAGCACCTCCGCTCGGTCCGCAATAACCAACCCGACCTCCCGGTGGCTCAGCACTTCAACTCCCCCTCCCATTCCGTATCCGACCTCTCGGTCCTGGGCCTCCTCCACGGCCAGAGTGAGCAACACCGCAAGTTGGAGGAACAGCACCTCATATTCTGCTTGGGGAGTCTGCATCCTCTGGGCTTAAACATGAATTTTCTCAATTCTGTTAACCCTGGCTGCCTCCTCCCCTCCCCAGCTTTCCCTCAGCCCTCGGGCCCTGGCATTCCTTCTCTTTCTATCTCTCCCCCACCCAAGTCGCACTAGCTTCTCATTTTCACACTACAAACAGCTTACAATGGTCTGTTTCCTTTATCATCGATACTTTTTTGCATATCTTTCATTCATTGTTCTTTATCTCTCCACATCTCCGTCTTATCTCTCGTTTCCCTGATCCCTAACCAGTCTGAAGAAGGGTCTCGACCCGAAACGTCGCCTATCTCCTTCGCTCCTTAGATGCTGCTGCACCCGCTGAGTTTCTCCAGCCTTTTGTGTACCCTCACTCTGCAGAGGCATTGAGTTGGTGATGTCACACCTTCAGTGCATCTGCTCAGTGCCCAGGCCTATCGATATCGAACAGCAGAATAAATACATTCCCATCAAAAGTTCAACAGAACACCATTAGAATACTGCGTTACCAATTCTATGAGTAAATTCTAAACTCTCGTTTAGGTCCAAGGTATCAGGGTTATAATACCTTCAAACAAGTAATGTCTAGAAGGCCACCACAAGTAATTGGAAGCGGCTAATGAGATTACGTGACTGGAATTGCAGGTTTAATGATTCAGATGTTCTTGTACTGTAACAGAGAATAGTGGTGCGCAGTGCAGCAGGAAGGAAATATCTTGCAAATGACTAAAAATCGTGCAAGGGTCTCGACACAAAACCTCACCCTTCCCTTCTCTCCATAGATGCTGCATGTCCCGCTGAGTTACCCCAGCATTTTGTGTCTATCTTCGGTGTAAACCAGCATCTGCAGTTCCTTCCCACACCAACAGACCACAGAGTCCACACCAAACCATCGATCACCAGTCCACACTAGTCCCTAAGATCATAAGAGATAGGAGCAAACATAGGCCATTCGGCCCATCAAGTCTACTCTTCCATTCAACATGGCTGATCTATCTCTACCTCCTAACCTCGTTCTCCTGCCGTCTTCCCATGACCTCGGACACCCGTACTAATCAAAAATCTATCTATCTCTGCCTTAAATGTATCCATTGACTTGGCCTCCACAGCCTTCTGTGGCAATGAATTCCAGATTCACCACCTCACATTACCTCACTTTCCCATCCACTCGCTACACACCAGGGGCAACCTACAGAGGGCCAATTAACCTACAAACACGCACGGGAATCCATACGGTCGCAGAGAGGACATGCAAACTCCACACCGGCAGCATCCGAGGTCAGGAGCAAACCTAGACTTTGGCACTGAGGCAGCAACTCTACAACAGTGCCATCCTAAATTACCATGAGCATTTGTGCAATTTTCGCGCCTGACCACCAGGGGCGCCGGGGAGATGGGCAGCCCTGCCGGCAGTCTGTTTGTTTTTTTCATCTTTTGTTATTTTTAGTGTTTGTTAAAAGTTTGATTTAAAGTACTTTGGTTTGTTTTATGTTGGGGGGGGGGGGGGGGGATCGGGGGAAACTTTTTTTCAAGCTCTTACCTTCCCGGAGATGGGATCATTTTTCGGATCACATTCTCCGGGAGCTCTGCGGCCTACCATCGCTGGATCTGGAGGCCTCCACGGACTGTCATGAGCCCCACCGCGGGGCAGGGACTTAACCGGGATCCCTCGCCTGGGATCGCTCCCACCGCGACCACTGCGGACTTACCATCAAGGGCTCGCAGTCTCGGGAGAGGCAAGTCGGGAGCTTCAACGTCGCAGAAGGTTCGACCAGCCCCGACGCGAGGTTCGGTCGCTCGGCGCGGGGAGCTGACAACCCTGCGGGAGCTGAACGCCTCGACGCGGAGGGGCCCGAACGCCACTGGCTACGGGAGTCAAGACGGTCCCGTTAACAGGGGCTTGAGGCCCCTCGACCAAGGAAGAACTCTCTTTATACTCTCTAGAATTTAGGAGATTGAGAGGGGATCTTATAGAAACTTACAAAATTCTTAAGGGGTTGGACAAGCTAGATGCAGGAAGATTATTCCCGATGTTGGGGAGGTCCAGGACAAGGGGTCACAGCTTAAGGATAAGGGGGAAATCCTTTAGGACCGAGATGAGAAGGACTTTTTTCACACAGAGAGTGGTGGGTCTCTGGAACTCTCTGTCACAGAGGGTAGTTGAGGCCAGTTCATTGGCTATATTTAAGAGGGAGTTAGATGTGGCCCTTGTGGCTAAGGGGATCAGAGGGTATGGAGAGAAGGCAGGTACGGGATACTGAGTTGCATGATCAGCCATGATCATATTGAATGGCGGTGCAGGCTCGAAGGGCCGAATGGCCTACTCCTGCACCTAATTTCTATGTTTCTATGTTTCTATGTTTCTAACACAAGGGAAGGACTTGAAGTTTATTTCGCCTTCCATCGCAGTGAGGAATGTGTAGGAGTCACTGTGGTGGATGTTCACGTTAAAATGTGTTTTTGAGTCTGTTGCGTTTAATTGTATGACTGACCTGGCCAGTGAAATTCCTCGTATGTTGCAAAACATACTTGGCGAATAAAATAAAAATCTGATTCTGATTCTGTTATAAGTTCTTTCGATGAAACATGTTTTTTTATGGCGCTAAAATGCAGTAACACTCTGCTGTGCCCACGTGACGATAGAAAACCCTTGAACCATTGATTGAACCGGATAATTTTCTATCTACCTTATTCATTTCTATCGTTTACATTTATAAAAGGTTTCACGGTAGCTCTTCCAAAGCAGATTCTGTGTCCATATAACCCTTCAATATTCTCTGTCACATCTCCTTGAGAGATTAAGTGATCTCGATATACTTCTCTGATCATGTTTATTATTTTCCCTAGCGATCTGTTGGCACTGCATATTTCAATTGGCACAGCCGACATCCCATTTCCAAGGGCCAGGTGTTTTAGGTGGTTACAAAACATGGACTGCGAGCAGCTCGCCTCACAAAGGACTGGAAAACGTACCCAAACCTTTCTGCAAAAATACACTTGCTGGTGAAATGAACTAACATCAGACCCACACGCCCAGGATTCCCGCTCTGATTACAGCAGCTGTAAAACCTGACCCATTGTTTACAAGCCCAACACCACAGAGCATGGAACGGTATAGCACAGGTCAAGGCCCTTCGGCCCACAATGGTTCGTGCTGACCACAATGCCAATTTCAGCTAATTCCCCTCATCCTTCTAAACCCCAACGAGTACAGGCCCAGCACTCAATGCTCATCGTACGTTAACCCAATCATGTTGTTAAAGAAGGAACTGCAGATGCTGGAGAATCGAGGGTTACACAAAAGGCTGGAGAAACTCAGCGGGTGCAGCAGCATCTAAGGAGCAAAGGAGATAGGCGACGTTTCGGGTCGAGACCCTTCTTCAGACTCAATCATACCTGGGATCATTCTCGTAAACAATAGACAATAGACAATAGATGCAGGAGTAGGCCGTTCGGGCCTTCGAGCCAGCACCGCCATTCAATGAGATCATGGCTGATCATCCCCAATCAGTACCCCGTTCCTGCCTTCTCCCCATATCCCCTGACTCCGCTATTTTTAAGAGCCCTATCTAGCTCTCTCTTGAAAGCATCCAGAGAACTGGCCTCCACCGCCCTCCGAGGCAGAGAATTCGACAGACTGACAACTCTCTGTGAGGAAAAAGTGTTTCCTCGTCTCCATTCTAAATGGCTTACTCCTTATTCTTAAACAGTAGCCCCTGGTTCTGGACTCCCCCAACATCGGGAACATGTTTCCTGCCTCTAGTGTGTCCAAACCCTCCCATGTCCCGCTGCACCTCCGATTTCCTTATTCGCTCCCCATTTAGAAAATAGTCTACGCCTTCACTCCCACTACTTTGGCCCCACACTTTGCCACGCCGTATTCCATCCGCAACATTCTCTGTCCACCCTCGCAACCTGCAACCGATAAACCTACACTGTATCTCTGTGCACGAGACATTAAATGAACCAGTGAACCGTAGATAAACCACAAATCCTAAACTCTGAGAAGGAGGAGGCCTTCTTCATAGGCTTATCAACTGAGGGCATATGGGGAGACCTCAGTTTAGGAGCTCTCCGTTTACAAAGCCTTCTAACGGACAGCAGGAGGTGGATACGTATTAAGCAGATATGTATTAAGATCACAGGTGTAAGAGTAAAAGGGCTCTGGTAATAGGGACATTCAACTTCTCTAACATCAACTATGATTGCTACAGAGATAAAGGTACAGAGGATGTGGCATTTTTCAAATGCATACAGGAGAGCCTTTTGAATCGGTACATACATTTTCCTACCTTACAAAGAGCACTGAACCCAAGCTTAGGTACAGAAGCTTGAAAGCACACACCACCAGACTCAGGAACAACTTGTTCCCCTCTGTTATCAGACTTCTGAACGGTCCTTCCATAAGGTAGGATACTGTCCCATTCATCACTACCCTATTGCGGACATTGGAACTTGTCTATGGAACTGGTGCACACTACAAGTCTGAAGGAGGGTCTCGACCCGAAATGTCGCCCATTCCTTCTCTCCAGACATGTTGCCTGTCCTGCTGAGTTACTCCAGCATTTTGAGTCTACCTTTAGCACGCCACAATGCTGAGAACTATATTCTGCTCTCTATCTTACCTTTTGCTCTCTACCTAATGTACTTAAAGTTTGACTTGATTGTATTTAAGTAAGTTTATTGGCCAAGTATTCACATACAAGAAATTTGCCTTGGCGCTCCGCCCACAAGTAACAACATGACATGTATAGTATTATCTGATTTGAATTGATAACATGCACAAACAAAGCTTTTCACTCTTCTAGGACTCCCGCGACAATAATAAACCAAACCTTAACATGAACCTGGATACACAAAGTGCTGGAGTAACTCTGCAGGTCAGGCAGCATCTTTGGAGAAAAAAAGATGGGTGACTTTTCACGTCAGGACCCTTCTTCAGAATCTATGGGAAGGGTCCCGAACCAAAACATCACCCATCCTTTTTCTCCAGAGATGCTGCCTGACCCGCTGAGTTACCCCAGCACTTTGTGTCCATCTTCGAAATATTCCAGCATCTGCAGCTCCTTCTCACTCTCTATACAGAAGCCTGAAGAAGGGTTTCGGCCCGAAACGTTGCCTATTTCCTTTGCTCCATAGATGCTGCTGCACCCGCTGAGTTTCTCCAGCACTTTTGTCTACCTGCGATTTTCCAGCATCTGCAGTTCCTTCTTAAACACTAAACAGAAGCCTAGAGGCTTTCAGTAGTAAACCCTGCTGTTATACTGGATCTAACATCTTCCACCTTGATTCATCTGTCGTGATTAAGAAGTTATAAATCCCTTTTTCATAACAACCAAAGTCTGTTCTTACAAAATCCCTCAATGACCATGTCCAGTTCTGTAAAGATAGTTTTCCTAGCTCGATGCACAATCTTGATAGACAGTACACTTTTACCAGCTTGTTTTTCAAGATCTTTATCTTATACCAATCAATAAAGAATACTTCTAGAAATTGCTTTCATGTGTTACGGTACCAGGCTGTTGAGTGCAAAGCTCTTCCAAAATAACGTGATTTTTCAGTACACTTGATATGATAACGGTTTCCTCAAACTTGTTTGGTCGGCAATTCATACATCTGGTCATACCTTTATCTGAAGGTTTATCTCATAGAACGTTGGACATAGAATAGCACAACACAGGAACAGGCCACAATGTCTGTGCTGAACTTGATGCCAAGGGAGACTAACTTGGGCAGCACGGTGGCACAGCAGTACAGTTGCTGCCTAATGCCCCTGTCCCACTTAGGAAAGCTGAACGGAAAACTCGGGAGACTTTGCGCCCCACCCAAGGTTTCCGTGCGGTTCCTGGAGGTTTTTGTCAGTCTCCCTAATGGTCGAAAGTGGTTTCATAGAAACATAGAAACATAGAAACATAGAAATTAGGTGCAGGAGTAGGCCATTCGGCCCTTCGAGCCTGCACCGCCATTCAATATGATCATGGCTGATCATCCAACTCAGTATCCTGTACCTGCCTTCTCTCTATACCCTCTGATCCCCTTAGCCACAAGGGCCACATCTAACTCCCTCTTAAATATAGCCAATGAACTGGCCTCAACTACCCTCTGTGGCAGAGAGTTCCAGAGACCCACCACTCTCTGTGTGAAAAAAGTCCTTCTCATCTCGGTCCTAAAGGATTTCCCCCTTATCCTTAAGCCGTGACCCCTTGTCCTGGACCTCCCCAACATCGGGACCAATCTTCCTGCAACTAGCCTGTCCAACCCCTTAAGAATTTTTTAAGTTTCTATAAGATCCCCTCTCAATAAGATCCCCTCAATCTCCTAAATTCAGTTTAGAGAGTATAAACAGAGAGTATAAACCGAGTCTATCCAGTCTTTCTTCATAAGACAGTCCTGACGTCCCTGGAATCAGTCCGTTCAGGTTTCCCCTTCTTCTATGTTCGAGCGATTATTTAAAGAAATTCAAAACCGGCCGCGACTAAAAATATGTTGCCGTTTTAAAAATCAGTCATTTTTTAGTGGAAGCCGGTTGCGATGCTAGTTGAAGGTGGTTGCCGGAGGTTGCTGGTAGTGGAAGGTAAGATCTTTTTTTCACCCAGTTTTATTCCACACGGAGGTCTTACCAAGTGTGCGTAGGATAGTGTTAGTGTGCGGGGATCGCTGGTCGGCACCGACTTGGCGACTTGGTGGGCTGAAGGGCCTTTGAGTGCTGTATCTAAATGCATCTCCTCTACCCGCATATGATCCATAACCCTCCATTCCCAGATTACCAATCTGCCTATCTAAAAGCCTCAATTGAATGAACAAATTTATGAGTAAGACGCGGGGAACTGCAGATGCTGGAATATTACATAGAACACAAAGTGCTGGAGTAGCTCAGTGGGTCAGACAGCATCTCTGGTGGACATGGGTGGGTAATGCCCCTGTCCCACTTAGGAAACCTGAACAGAAACTTCTGGAGACTTTGCGCCCCACCCAAGGTTTCCGTGAGGTTCCCAGTGGTTTTGGCCCCCGGCAACCACCGTCAACTAGCATCGCAACTGGCTTCGACTAAAAACGTACCGATTTTTAAAACGGAAACCACTTTCGACCATTAGGGAAACTGACAAAAACCTCCGGGAACCTCCGGGAACCGCACGGAAACCTTGTGTGGGGCACAAAGTCTCCAGAGGTTTCTGTTCAGGTTTCCTAAGTGGGACAGGGGATAACATTCCATTTCAGGACTCTTCTTCTGTCTCAACTTTGTGATTAAACCAGGAACAAAATGTATCTAGTAGCTTACGGTCCAAAAGGCAGTCACAAACGTCAATCAGAAGGACAAAGATAAGTGAACTGACCTGATGAAGGTCAGGACTAACGAAGGGTCTCGACCCGAAATGTTACCCATTCCTTTTCTCCAGAGATGCTGCCTGTCCCGCTGGGTCATTCCAGCATTTTGTGTCCATCTCCAGTGCACTTACATTGGAGTTAGATCCGTCTGCCATGAGTTCCCATCCAGTTTCATTTCTGATTTGGTGTGTTTCTGTTTTTCAGTTCTATCACAAAGACAACTTACACAGGCGGATCCAAAGCTGTACTCCTCTGCAGTAAATGACAATTTAGGATTAAATGATACTGCAACTTCTGAATCTTCCCATCTTCCCGCCGTGGCAGAGTGGCATTCCTGTGCTCGCACCAAGGGGCATCTTGTGCAGCTGCATTCCCAGGGCCAGCAATGACTTCCACTTTATTTGCTGTTAAAATGTTTTACAGGATTTAACGCAATTTTTTCTAGATGGCACCTGTATATATGTGTGTGGGGAAGAACTGCTGATGCTGGTTTAAATCGAATGTAGACGCTAAATATTGGAGTAACTCAGCGGGACAGGCAGCACCTCTGGAGCGAAGGAATGGGTGAAGAAGGGTCTCAGCCCGAAACGTCACCCGTTTCTTGTCTCCGCCTCTCTGCCTGTCCCGCTGAGTTACTCCAGCATTTTGTGTCTATCCTGTATTTATGTGTGTTTGAGGCCTAGTTCTGAATCACCATTCACTTGTGCAGCATTTTTGGTGGCACAACGGTGGAGTTACTACCTTACAGCTCCAGAGACCCGGGGTCGATCCTCACTACGGGTGCTGTCTGTACGGAGTTTGTACGTTCTCCCCGTGAGCTGCGTGGGTTTTCTCCGGGTGCTCCGGCTTCCTCCCACACTCCAAAGACGTACAGGTTTTAAGCTAATTGGCTTGGTATAATTGCAAATTGTCCCTAGTGTGTGTAGGATAGTGTAAGTGTGCGGGGATTGCTGGTCGGTGCGGGCTGGGTGGGCCGAAGGGCCTGTTTCTGCGCTGTGTCTCTGAACTAAAGGAAACAAATGCTCAGTCTGCAAGCAAGCGTATCCTCGCTATCTATTTCCTGACAGCATTATCCAGAGCTCGGAGTGGGTTTCTCGTGAAGATTGACATCCACCTCTTGAGGTCCATGGGCTGCTGGGGTTGGGTCAGATCAGGTCAGATGAAGTGATGTTCCTCTGTGAGATCAGAAGATAAACAACCACGCTCAGCTGCTTCATGCATTCTGGTGTCGACCCCAGGCCGACTTCAAGTGTCAATGTTTCATCAACTGGAAATGCATATTTCTTTGCCTGCAAGAACAATGGCATTTTCTGTTCTGTTACTTTCGCACTGATCAGCACGATCTCGTGGGTTAGTGTGACAATCACCGTCATTGTGTCCAAGAAGGAACTGCAGATGCTGGAAAATTGAAGGTAGAAAAAAGTGCTGGAGAAACTCAGCGGGTGCAGCAGCATCTATGGAGCGAAGGAAATAGGCAATGTTTCGGGCCGAAACCCTTCTTCAGACTGATGTACGGTGTGGGGGGGGGGGGGGGTGAGGGGGGGAGTAGAAAGAGGAGGAGGAGCCAAAGGGCTGAGGGAGAACTGAAAAGGGGAGGAGACAGCAAGGGCTACCGGAAATTGGAGAAGTCAATTTCAAGCCACTAGGGTGCAGACTGCCCAAGTGGAAAATGAGGTGCTGCTCCTCCAATTTCCGGTGTTGCCATGGAGGAGGCCCAGGACAGAAAGGTCGGATTCGGAATGGGAGGGGGAGTTGAAGTGCTGAGCCACCAGGAGGTCGGGTTGGTTATTGCGAATCGAGCAGAGGTGTTCGGCGAAACGATCGCCCAGCCTCCGCTTGGTCTCACCGATGTAGATCAGCTGGCATCTAGAGCAGCGGATGCAATAGATGAGGTTGGAGAAGGTGCAGGTGAACCTCTGTCACACCTGGAATGACTGCTTTGGTCCTTGAATGGAGTCGAGGGGGGAGGTAAAGGGACAAGTGCAGCATCTCTTGTGGTTGCAAGGGAAAGTGCCCGGGGAGGGGGTGGTGCGGGCGGGAAGGGAAGAATTAACAAGGGAGTTGCGGAGGGAGCTGTCTTTGCGGAAGGCAGACTGGGGGAGGGATGGGAAGATGTGGCGAGTGGTGGGGTCACGTTGGGGGTGGCGAAAATGACTATGTGTTGTATGTGATGGCTAGTGGGGTGGAAGGTGAGGACTAGGGGAACTCTGCCCCTGTTCCGAGTGGGGGGAGGCAGGATCGATTTCAACATTTAAAAGTAAAGTGGATAGGTATATGGATGGGAAGGGAATGGAGGGGTATGGTCTGAGTGCAGGTAGATGGGAGTAGGGGAAAATAAATGTTCGACATGAACTGGAAGGGCCGAGAAGGCCTGTTTCCGTGCTGTAATTGGTATATGGTTTATGAGAAGTCGTTCAATGAGTTGTGTCTAGGTTTATTGTTCACTTCATTTTATTGTTATTTTGCTTTGTTTTTAACTTTTTTTGTTTTGCATCTTCAAAATAAACTATATACCATTATTGTAATGTTCTAATGACTCTGTCGGATAACCACTAAGGTTTCCACACTCTACAGGGCAGGTATAGATGTGTCTTTTTCTGCAGGAGAAGTATTACTCACTTCCTTCATGCTGCACCTGGCTGGGATCCAAGACTGGGGTCTGGAAGAAACACTTGCTGAATTTTAATTACGCTGCTTTCATTGTTCGCCGGTCCGCAGGCTGCCACTTCAATAGTTATTCCATCGCAATGTGCCGATCCCACTCCCCACTGGATGAAAGATTTTGCTGCCTCAACATGAACTTCAACCTTGCTTCGGCAGCTGTGTGGAGCGGAGGAGACAAATGGTCTGGTGACGACCCTTCAGGACGCAACTCTGAGAGGAAGCCGCCTGGATGGTTGATGCTGTCTGCAGGGGTATGTCAAGATGCCACTGTCTGCTGCGAATCTGCAATGAGCTTATGTAAACACTGTCTCTCGATGATGGAACCCACGACAAACTCACCTCTTTCTTGATTCCCCTTTAACATTACCTCACCACACATTTGCATAGAGTCAAGAGATTGTTTTATTGTCATATGTCCCGGATAGAACGACGACATTCGTACTTACAGCTGCACAACTGAGTATGTGAACAGAGTACTCTGTAAACAATGTAATAAACAAGAAAATAAGTTCAGTGTGTCTGTACATATTCGCCAACTTGAGCGCCCTGGAGCGGAAAAGCCTACAAAAAGTAGTAAACACTGCCCAGTCCGTCATCAGCTCTGACCTTCCTTCCATCGAGGGGATTTATCGCAGTCGCTGCCTCAAAAAGGCTGGCAGCATCAACAAGGACCCACACCACCCTGGCCACGCACTCATCTCCCCGCTACCTTCAGGTAGAAGGTACAGGAGCCCGAACTGCAACGTCCAGGTTCAGGAATAGCTACTTCCCCACAGCCATCAGGCTATTAAACCTGGCTCGGACAAAACTCTGAACATTAATAACCCTTTATCTGTTATTTGCACTTTATCAATTTATTTATTCATGTGTGTATTTACATATATAATGGTATATGGACACACCGATCTGTTCTGTAGTCAATGCCTACTATGTTCTGTTGTGCTGAAGCAAAGCAAGAATTTCATTGTCCTGTCAGGGACACATGACAATAAATTATTTTGACTTTGAATTTGACTTTGATATATATATATATAACTATACATCAAAGATAGACACAAAATCTTCTTCAGACTTATGCCTCGTTGTCACCTACCCCCCAGCTAACAATGAACCATTCTACGTTTTCTTTGAGCAATGTCCCCTTTGATCTGTCCCTTTCACGCCTTACCCTTCCATATCTCCAGTCTCCCTCTCCCCAGACTCTGTCTGAGAAACTTTCTCTGAACCACTTCCAATGCATTAACATCCTGGTACTTGCATGTTCTGCGTAACATGGAACCGCAGACGCTGGTTTAAACCGGAAGATAGACACAAAAAGCTGGTGTAACTCAGTGGGTCAGGCAGCATCTCTGGAGAGAAGGAATGGGTGATGCGTTGGATCGAGAAGAAGGGTCTCAACCCGAAATGTCACCCATTCCTTTTATCCAGAGATGCTGCCTGACCCACTGAGTTTAGTTTAGAGCTACAGCGCGAAAACAGGCCCTTCGGCCCACCGAGTCCGCACCGACAAGCGATCCCCGCACATTAACACTATCCTACACACACTGGGGACAATTCTCACTTATACCAAGCCAATTAACCTCCAAGCCAAAAAACCTAAAAAGCTACAAATCCTAGACATCTTTGGAGTGTGGGAGCAAACCGGAGTACCCGGAGTAAACCCACGCAGATCACGGGGAGAACGTACAAACTCCGTACAGACAGCATCCGTAGTCGGGATCGAACCCGGATCTCTGGCGCTGTAAGACAGCAACTCTACCGCTGCGTCACCGTGCCATCCTTAATCCAGCTTTATTCCAGCTTTTTGTGTCCATCTTCTGCCTTTTAAGTGTCTGTTATCTATGTCAACACCTTGACATTGGAACTATGAATATTGTTACAAAGTGAGATGGCATTCCGAGTGGCAAGCCACGATTTCAATAATACAGCGTGGTTTCAAGAAGGGAAGACAGTTTTAATGGTATCCTTGTTTGTTGAAATGAGCTGCCATGGTTCTGAAACTCCGAGTGCCATGTGTAAACAAGCTGGCCCTTCACACGCAGTGGGGGTTGCATTGGAGCAGAGATGTGCTTCAATGACAGAAGTGTTCTTGTCATTTTTAGCTCAACAGCCTTTGACTGTCGAACATTTCAGAGCTGAAACCAGACATTCGTGCTTCCAACAGTCTAGTGGCTTTGTTATAGAAGGATGAGGGGCAGGAGCTCATTGAAACTTGCCGAATAGTGCAAGGCTTGGATAGGGTGGATGTGGAGAGGATGTTTCCACTAGCGGGAGAGTCTAGGACCAGAGGCCACAGCTTCAGAATAAAAAGATGTACCTGTTTAGAAATACAGAGTAGAAACAGGCCCTTAGACCATCGATCAAAGCTCTGTCCTACACACCAGGGACTATTTAGAACGGAGACGAGGAAGCACTTTTTCTCACAGAGAGTGGTGAGTCTGTGGAATTCTCTGCCTCAGAGGTCGGTGGAGGCAAGTTCTCTGGATGATTTCAAGAGAGAGCTAGATAGGGCTCTTAAAAATAGCGGAGTCAGGGGATATGGGGAGAAGGCAGGAATAGGGTACTGATTGGGGATGATCAGCCATGATCACATTGAATGGCGGTGCTGGCTCGAAGGGCTAAATGTCCTACTCCTGCACCTATTGTCTATTGTCTATTTACAGAAGCCAATTAACCGACAAATGTCTTTGGAGCGTTGGAGGAAACCAAAGCATCCGGAGAAAAGCCACGCGGTCACAGGGAGAACGTAGATATTCTGCAGAGACAGGATCGAAACCGGGGCTCTGGCGCTGTGAGGCAGCAACTCTACCGCTGCACCACTGTGCTGCCTATCTGCCGTACATCCACCCGACCCCATTAATATGGATCACACCCGTGAAGTTGGTTTGGCGTTCCAGTACCACCCTTGGCCAGTCCGAGGCGCAGGTGGATCACAGAGCTATTTGTTCAGGAGTCCCATACCTACCGAGGCTGCGTTTTGCACAATGTCACCAAGTACTTGGAGCGCAGGAGGATGAGGGCTGATCGTATAGAGGTGTACAAAATCACGAGAGGAATAGATCGAGTGGACACACAGTGTCTCTTGCCCAGATTAGGGCAATCGAGAACCAGAGGATATAGATTTAGAGTGGGGGTGGGTGGGGAGGGGAAGATTTATTAAAAGGGATGAGTGGGAAAGGGAGGGTCATTTTCTCACGCAAAGGGTGCAGCGTGCATCGAACGATCTGTCGGAGGAGGAGGTAGTTGAGGCAGGGACTATCACAACGTTTCAGAAACATTTAGACAGGCACATGGATGGGACAGGTTGAGAGGGATATGGGCCAAATGCAAGCAGGTGGGACAAGCGTAGATGGGGCATGTTGGCTGGTGTGGGCAAGTTGGGCCGAAGGGCCTGTCTCCATGCTGTGTGACTATGGCTCCATCTACAATCTGTGCTTTGCAGCTGACCCTAATACTTTCCCAGTGACTCTGCAGCAAGCGGAAAGCCTTAATGACACGAGTATTAAACTTAGTCCTTCCTGGACTGGTGCCAGTTTGCTTGTGGACTGCATTAAGTAGTCGAATGTGCAGATGAAAGATGAGCTTTGGACTGTGACATTAGTGAAATCCAGTCGCCTGAATTTCTACTTAAATCATGGGTGAGATAATGCCTCACTAAATCTTTATACCGCTACATATTATAATAAAGGCAGTGTGTCTGCCTATGACTTCCCTCAGCATCTCACACAATAGAGGGTTTGATAGCCTTTTCTACAGATTATATATGACAGCAGCTATTGTCTCCTAAGTTCCACCTGGGGAGGAATGATGACAGTAATTGCTATTGTTCAAGATGTTGTGTGAAAATAATTGATGGCACTCCATTTTCCGGGCTGCCATTTACCCTCGGATAGCTGGCTGACCATCGAGGATGACACCTTTTCACCACAGAATATAGCTTAATGTATAATTCAGCAACTCTGCATGAATACAGAAGTGTTAAGAGGACATTTTAGAAACCCGTGCAGGGCAGACAGGATGTAAAGACAATGTCGTTGAGATTGACAGGCCAAATTGCGTCATTCTGTGTTATTGAGTCACAGAGACAAACAGCATGGAACCAGGCCCTTCAGCCCAACTTGCCCAACATGCCCCATCTACGCTAGTCCCATATCAATATCAAGAGACAATAGACAATAGGTACAGGAGTAGGCCATTCAGCTCTTTGAGCCAGCACCGCCATCCAATGTGATCATGGCTGATCATCCCCAATCAGTTCCCGCCTTCTCCCCATATCCCCTGACTCCGCAATCTTTAAGAGCCCTATCTAGCTCTCTCTTGAAAGCATCCAGAGAACCTGCCTCCACCGCCCTCTGAGGCAGAGAATTGCACAGACTCACCACCCCTTGTTCTGGACTCCCCCAACATCGGGAACATGTTTCCTGCCTCTAGCGTGTCCAAGCAATTAACAATCTTATAAGTTTCAATGAGATCCCCTCTCATCTTTCTAAACTCCAGAGTGTACAAGCCCAGCCGCTCCATTCCCTCAGCATATGACAGCCCCGCCATCCCGGGAATTATCCTTGTAAACCTACGCTGCACTCCCTCAATAGCACGAATGTCCTTCCTCAAATCAGGGGACCAAAACTGCACACAATACTACAGGTGTGGTCTCACTAGGGCTCTGTACAAAGTCTCCAATGACTCATACAAACATCTACAGATACTTTGCACAAAGTGTACTAACAGGTTGCATCACAGCTTGGTTTGGGAACAGCTCTGCCGAAGACTGCAGGAATTGCAAGAGAACTGTAGATGTAGCCCAGTCCCCCACTCACTCCAGACACCCCACCATTGACTGCATTCACACTTTATGTTACTGGCTTTACCTTGCACTAAATGTTATTCCCTTATCATGTATCTGTACACTGTAACTGGTTCGACTGCAATCATGTATTGTCTTTCCGCTGACTGGTTAGCACGCAACAAAAGCTTTTCACTGCACCTCGGTACACGTGACAATAAACTAAACTGAACTGAATGTTGCCTTGGTAAAGCAGCTAACGTAATCGAAGATTTGTCCCACCCCGGTCGTTCCTTCTTCTCCCCTCACCTGTCCTTTTTCTCCGAGTCAAGTCAAGTTTATTCGTCACATACACAAACGGGATGTGCAGTGAAATGAAAAGTGGCAGTGCCTCGCGGACTTTGTGCAAGAAACAAACAAACAAACAAACAAACAACAAACTACAAACAGAATGGAACAGAATCACACGTTCTTTTACATATTACATATTGTGGGCGGTATTGTGGTCCAGTAAAGTTAGTAAAGTTAGTCCCTGGTGAGATAGGAGTTTACAGTCCGAATGGCCTCTGGGAAGAAACTGCTTCTCATCCTCTCCGTTCTCACAGCATGGCAACGGAGGCGTTTGCCTGACCGTAGCAACTGGAACAGTCCGTTGCAGGGGTGGAAGAGGTCTCCCATTATCCTATTGGCTCTGGAGTTGCACCTCCTGGTGTATAGTTCCTGCAGGGGGGCGAGAGAAGTCCCCATAGTGCGTTCGGCCGAATGCACTACTCTCTGCAGAGCCTTCCTGTCCTGGGCAGAGCAATTCCCAAACCAGATTGTAATGTTTCCGGACAAGATGCTTTCCACAGCCGCTGAGTAGAAGCACTGGAGGATCCTCGGAGACACTCTGAATTTCCTCAATTGCCTGAGGTGGTAAAGGCGCGGCCTTGCCTTACTCACGAGTGCTGCAGCGTGTGAAGTCAGGGTAACTCCAGCACTTCGTGGCCTTTTGTGTATTAACCAACATCTGTAGTTCCTTGTTTGTGCTAGTTGATACCCGTTTATCGTCACGTGTACCGAGGTACAGTGAAAAGCTTTTTGTTGCGTGCTAACCAGTCAGCGGAAAGACAATACACGATTACAATCAATCCATTTACAGTGTGCAGAGACATAATAAGGGAATAATGTTTAGTGCAAGGTAAAGCCAGTACAAATCCAGGCATGGGGGTCACCAATGAGGGAGATGGTAGTTCAGCACTGCTCTCTGGTTGTGGTAGGATGATTCAGTTGCCTGATAACAGCCGGGAAGAAACCGTCCTTGAATCTGGATATAGACACAAAAAAGCTAGAGTCAGCGGGACAGGCAGCATCTCTGGAGAGAAGGAATGGGTGACGTTTCGGGTGAATGGGAGACCCTTCTTCGGACCTGTTAACTCACTCATCGCTTAGCTATGAATTATTAGTCCAATTATTCTTCAGAATCCTGAGTCTGGAGGCTGTGCGTTTTCACCCATGTACTTCTGGAAGGTCGTGGGTCTTTGACTGGGATCATTTTGTTGTTCTGCAGGAAATGTTGCCATCCAACCTGAAACCCACTCTCAGCAAATCCCACTGGTTCCCCATGAAAGCGGTGCCCCATCATCACCTCTCCTCTGACGGGTAATGGGCTCCATTAGAATCTGTTCCATTCTCCGTACATCACTTCGTCATGGTTTTAGTTACGGAGATTCACCGCGTACACAGATCATATATTTCATCATCAAAGGACTGTAGAATCGCCAGTGTGTAACAGCTTCATAGTTGGGAACAGTAATACAAATGGTGTTCGCCATCAATATCATCCTTCACATTGAAGAATATTTAAATTGATGTTGGGTAGCTACGCAAAGTGCTCCGGTAATTCTGTGGACGCTTCCACTGACGCGGGACTGGATTTATACTCGGAGCGGAGAGCAAGCAAATCACTCAGCTTGGTACTGACGCTGGATTTATTGAGTAGAATATATCGTGGGGAGAGAGAGAGAGAGAGAGAGAGAGAGAGAGAGAGGGAGAGCGAGGGAGAATGGGGAAGTTATTCAGCATATTAAGGGCCTGTCCTACAAGCATGCAACTCCATGCGATGAGCGCGACCTAACGTGGTCGCTTGAGCCGTCCGGCGTCGCGGGGCCGGTCCCACTTCGATCGCCGGAGACGTGCGGGATTGTGCGGAGTTCGTCCCGACATCGCGCGGGGCTCCGGAAAACTGACTATGTTCAAAAATTCCGTGCGGCAACGGCTTGTCGGCTCGCAGTCGCTATTACACACTGCCTCGACGTCGTGCCTCCGTGACCCTCTCTGTAGGTGCCTCCGTGACCCTCTATGTGTGTGGCTCCGTGGCCCTCTGTGTGTGTGCCTCTGTGCCCCTCCCTGTGTGCCCCTCTCTGTCCTGGCGAACTTACCTTAAGTCTTCGCTCCAAGTTCGCCGCACTTTGCGCCGCGTTGCGCCACTCACCCGACCTCCGCGCGGCCCTCGCTGCCAGTTTGGTCGTGCTTGCCGCATGCAGGCGCATGCTGGTGGGAACGGCCCTGTACAGGGATCACCCGACCTCCGCGCGGCCCCCGCTTCTAGTTTGATTGCGCTCATCGCATGGAGTCGGATGCTGGTAGGACAGGCCCTTTAGGCTGCATTTGTTGTGGTCTGGTGCGGAACTTTATCTGTCAAGTACTGAGGTGCAGTGAAATTAATTTTTGTACACAGTTCAGTACAGGTAGCACTATACAGAATCGCCAGCTTGGTGCCGTGTTCGAGTCCCAGTTGTTGTAAGTGCAGGAATCTCGTTCTGACCAGGCGTTGACCAGGTATTGATGGCAGTTCACGGTGGCACAGCGGTAGAGTTGCTGCCTTACAGCAAAATGCAGCGCCAGAGACCCGGGTTCGATGCCGACCACGGGTGCTGTCTGTATGCAGTTTGTACGTTCTCCCCGTGATCTGCGTGGGTTTTCTCCGCGAACTTCGGTTTCCTCCCACACTCCAAAGACGTGCAGGTTTGTAGGTTAATTGGCTCGGTAAAAATGTAACATTGTCCAAGTTGGCGATGTGCAGAGTTCTGCCCCTGCCGACTACAACATTCAGAAGATTCAGAAGGTTCGGGTTGTCCCAATATAGGAAGGGCATGGAGGCTATGGAAAGGGTGCACAGGAGATTTATCAGAATGATGTAGGAACAAAGAACTGCAGATGCTGGAATACCAAAGACAGAAGCGAAGTGCTGGGGTAACTCAGAGGGTCAAGCAGCATCTCTGGAGAAATAAGGATGGGTGACGTTTCGTGTTTGAGGAAGGGTTCCAGCTGGAAATGTCACCCGAGCTTTTTCTCCAGAGATACTGCCTGACCCACTGAGTTACTCCAGCACTTTGTGTCTACCTTCAGCAGAATTATGCCTGGGCTAGATGGTATTAGCTACAGGGAGGGGTCGGGCAGACTTAGATTGTTTTCTCTAGAACACTGGAGGTTGAGGGGATTTGATTAGCGCGGGTGTCAGGGGTTACGGGGAGAAGGCAGTAGGATGGGGTTGAGAGGGAAAGGTAGATCAACCAGAGTTGCAACATTGTAGAGTTACAATAAACAATAGACAATAGGTGCAGGAGTAGGCCATTCAGCCCTTCGGGCCAGCACCGCCATTCAATGTGATCATGGCTGATCATCCCCAATCAGTACCCCGTTCCTGCCTTCTCCCCATATCCCCTGACTCCACTATTTTTAAGAGCCCTATCTAGCTCTCTCTTGAAAGCATCCAGAGAACCGGCCTCCACCATCCTCTGAGGCAGAGAATTCCACGGACTCACCACTCTCTGTGAGAAAAAGTGTTTTCTCATCACAGTTCTAAATGGCTTACTCCTTATTCTTAAACTGTGGCCCCTGGTTTGGACTCCCCCAACATTGGGAACATGTTTCCTGCCTCTAGCGTGTCCAAACCCTTACAAATCTTATATGTTTCAATGAGATCTCCTCTCATCCTTCTAAACTCCAGAGTGTACAAGCCCAGCTGCTCCATTCTCTCAGCATATGACAGTCCCACCAACCCGGGAATTAACCTTGGAAACCTACGCTGCACTCCCTCAATAGCAAGAATGTCCTTCCTCAAATGAGGGGACCAAAACTGTACACAATACTCCAGGTGTGGTCTCACTAGGGCTCTGTACGAATGCAGAAGGACCTCTTTGCTCTTATATTTGATTCCTCTTGTTATGGGCCCAATGGCCTAAATCTACTCCTAGAACTTATGAACATGGGAGATCTGACAGAAGCATATAATATTATAAGCACCATATTTATGGTGGACAGTCAGAACCTTTACCCCAGAGTGGATATATCAAATACTTGAGGACAAAGCTTTAATGCGTGAGGGGCAAAGTTTAAAGGAGATGTGCGAGGCAAGTTTTTAAACACAGACGAAACAAAATAACACGAGAGTCTACTTTCAGAACTGGTTCCTTCTGTTGATTGCACAATGCTATTAAAATATTTGTCAAAGTAATATCACAATATATCATTTGGTAAATTATATAACACTGGTGAACTTTTCCTCTATTGTCAACTAATTTGATTAATAAAAGCAATTAGCAGTGAATATTGACACAAATATCTAGCAATCCTTTAATTGGCAAAAAAGCACTAGACTAATGGTCGGAGCTGTATATTTTATGAGGTATATGATGTATTAAATCTCATCTTGTTTACTTGTTTAAAGTTGAAGCTGAGGTCCACAGACATTAGTTTAGTTTAGCGATACAGCGCGGAAACGGGCCCTGCGGCCCGCTGAGTCTGCAGCGATTCCTGCACACTAACACGATCCTACACACTTTTATACCAAGCCAATTAACCTACAAACCTGTACGTCATTGGAGTGTGGGGGGAAACCGAAGATCTCGGCAAAATCCCACGCGGTCGCGGGGGGAAAGTACAAACTACGTACAGACGGCACCCGTGGTCAGGATCGAACCCAGGTCTTTGGCGCTGTAAGTGTTGTAAGGCAGCAACTCTACCGCTGCGCCAACGTGCCGCCCTAGAGTTGGGAATGCATAATCTGCTTTTGCTGTGTTGACAAGACAATCTCAGGGCTTCCATGTTGAAACAGTTCAGGAATCAGGATGGAGGACGTAACAATGGCCCATTTTCCCTGCATCTTGTTCCCAATCTGGCATGATGAAGAGTTGCCTGTGATCACAACATGAAACTAAGAGTAAGCCTTAGCAAGATTTTGACTAATTGCCTCGATACTTGGTCAGAATTAATGGTCGGGAGATATCAGCGCTACTCAGGCCAAATTAGATTAGCAGTCTCTCTCGGAGAGCACAGAACCAGGTAATTTATCTTTCGAAAATAAGTCTAAGAATAAACAAGGAAAACAGACCATAATCACCCATAAGCACACGTCTGATCCTGAGATGATTTGGAGCACACTTTGGTGGCACTGTTAATACGGCACAGTGCGCAGCGGTGGAGTTACTGCCCTGCAGCGCCAAACACCTGGGTTCGATCCTGACCTCGGGTGCTGTCTGAACCGAGCTTGTACGTTCTCCCCGTGACCGTGTGGGTTTTCTCACAACCTGAAACATTGGCTTACACCTTTTCCCCTTCACAAATGCAGATTGACCACCGAGTCTTTCCGTCGTTCTGTGGTTTTGATGCAGGTCTGCAGAAGGACACGACATGCTGGACAATAGACAATAGACAATAGGTGCAGGAGTAGGCCATTCGGCCCTTCGAGCCAGCACCACCATTCAATGTGATCATGGCTGGTCATCCCCAATCAGTACCCCATTCCTGCCTTGTCCCCATATCCCCTGACTCCGCTATTTTTAAGAGCCCTATCTAGCTCTCTCTTGAAAGCACCCAGAGAAACCTCCTCCACCGCCCTCTGAGGCAGAGAATTCCACAGACTCACCACTCTCTGTGAGAAAAAGTGTTTCCTCATCTCCGTTCTAAATGGCTTACTCCTAATTCTTCAACTGTGGCCCCTGGTTCTGGACTCTCCCCCAACATCGGGAACATGTTTCCTGCTTCTAGCGTGTCCAAGCCCTTAACAATCTTATATGTTTCAATGAAACATATAAGGCAGCATCTCTGGAGAGAAGGAATGGGTGACGTTTCGGGTCGAGACCCTTCTTCAGACCCGACCCGTAACGTCACCCATCCCTTCCCTCCAGAGATGCTGCATGTCCCTCTGAGTTACTCCAGCATTTTGTGTCTATCTTCGGTTTAAACCAGCATCCGCAGTTCCTTCCTACACACATCCAGTTTCTGCAGTCTCTTTTGTCTTCATTAATGTTACAAAAACAAGCTATCCACTAGATTTTATAGGTTTAAACATCTGTTTTGACTCAGTATAAAATATAAAGAAAATCTGATATGTAGCACATATAAATATTGCACAGCTATTTATCTTCACTGAAATTAACAATAAATATATGATTGAAAAAAATGCTTGGATCTCATTATTTATAATAATTCATTAATCATAATCATCTTTCTAGTCTGCAGAAAAAATGTACAAGATGCATTGTTGATGAATTATTTAATTTATGTTGGTGTAGCATTTTTTACACACATCAAATACAATTTTCATTCCCTTATCCACAGTGAATGTGCCATTATCTTGTAGCACTCGATTCCCTTAAGTTGAAATTCCTCTGAAGACTATTTTTTGGCTCATTGATTTGGTCACTCATGTGAAATTCTTTCAAATATTATTTTTATGCTTTTTATGTATTTTGTTAAAATGCTATCCTCAGAAGTTTTATATTACAGGACTAACGGAATTAAAGTTCTAATGTTATTGGAAAATCGTAATTACATATTAGAATTTTGAAATGTTGAAAGATTATGTGTTCTCAGCAAAGGCGAATCGCTGTTCCTAGTTCTTGGTGTTCATTTGATGGCACTGGTCCTGTACTCACTGGAGCTTAGAAGGATGGAGGGGGGATCCCATTGATACTTACTGAAGTGAAATGCTTGGATAGAGTGGATGTGGAGAGGATGTTTCCACTAGTGGGGGAGTCTAGGACCAGAGGCCATAGACTCAGAATAAAAGGACGTACCTTTGGAAAGGAGATGAGGGTGAATTTCTTTAGTCAGAGGGTGGTGAAGCTGTGGAATTCATTGCTCTCGAAGGCTGTGGAGGCCAAGTCAATGGATATTTTTAAGGAGGGGATTGCTAGGTTCTTGATTAGTACAAGTGTCAGGGATTATGGGGAGAAGGCAGAAGAATGAGGTTGAGAGGGAAAGATTGAACGGTGGAGGAGTTCTCCTCCCGTGACGTATGAACTTAAGACACATGTGGCACTGTCTTCATACGTGGCACTGAGTTACTGTATAATGAATAAAATCGAGGACATAAGTTCAAGGTGAAAGCAGAAAGATTTAACCCGAGGGGCACCTTTTTCATAGGTGGTAGGTGTATGGAACAAGCTGCCAGAGGAAATAGTTGAGGCAAACGATCTAACTTGTAAAATATATTTGGACAGGTACATGAATAGGCATGAACAAGGCTTGTTGTATTTGCTTGCATTTACCCATATCCTTCTAAATCCATAAAACCTTTTGAAACGCATAACTGTCCAAATCTCTTTAAAAGGTGTAACTTGATCTGCTTCTATAACTTTCTCTGGTAGCTCATTCCAGATACGGATTATACTCTGAGTGCAAAAGTTGCCCCTAAGGTATCTCCTAAATCTCTCCCCTCTCACCTCAAGACTGTGCCCTCTAGTTTTAGAATCCTCAACCCCTGGGTAAAAGACTTGTGAGTGTTCACTTTAAGTGCGCCCTTCATATCCTTGCTCCAATCTTTCATATTTTCTTCAGCGCCAAAATTGTCTGAACACTCAAAACTGAAAAGAAATTTCACAAACTCAAAGTCTGTATCAAATATTTATGGCACCATTACTAAAAATGCATTATTGCAGCTTTGTTAGATCATTTCCTCACTTTTTATTTACAACCAGAATTGAAAAGCAAGTGTTGGGGATTATTTGAAAGTGCGGGCCAAAGTTATGAGGGAGTAATTTAATTCAAAGTGCCTCTGAAACATCTATGCAACATCGTGCATTCCTGAAAAATAAGGCCTGGACAAATAGAAACATTACATTTGGTATTGAAGAGAAGGTTGTTGCATTGGGCTAGGCAGTCCGACGGGTTGCTTTGACCTGTATGCAGTAAACACTTGCAATGATAGATCTCTATGTAATGGATTTTGGTTGTAGCTGACCGAGGCTCCCATTGAACCATCCTTCCCCCTTCACCACCGCCAGTTACCCAACGAGCTTGCACCACGTGACAATGGAGGAGGCCCAGGACAGAAAGGAGTGTAGGAATGGGAGGGGGAGTTAAAATGTTTTGGCAACCAGGCGATCCGGGGACTGAGCGGAGGTGTTCAGCGAAACGATCGCCCTGTCTCGTCTATATTTTGGAGTCCACACCTGGAGCAGTGGATACAGTAGATTGGAGGAGGTGCAAGCGAACCTCTGCATCACCCGAAAAGGCTGTCGGGGTTCCTGGATGGCGTCTAGGGACCGAGAAACTATCGGTTACAAGTAACCACCGACATAATTCTGATAAATGAGCATTCAAATGCAGTAGGTTCACTGTCAGATACAGAAGTAATCCCCATTAACCATGACTACAGCTGTATTATGTCGGTCCTGCAGCCCTGCTTCAGTGAGACTAAACAAGAACACCATTCCACATGCAAGGTTAGGGGCAGCATTAATCATTTAATGTATCATAACAATGGGAGTAAAGTTGTATTGAGACAAAAATTGAAGTAGTCATGTTAAAACTGGCTGTAGTAATTGTCATATTCTGCAGTAGTTGAGAAAAATACATCTCTCTCGATTCAAAGTGCTGGAGTAACTCGACGGGTCACGCAGTATTTCTGGAGATCTTGGTGAGGTGACATTTTGGGCTGGGACCTTTCTGTAGACTGAAGAAGGGTTTCGGCCTGAAACGTCGCCTATCTCCTTCGCTTCATAGATGCTGCTGCACCCGCTGAGTTTCTCCAGCTTTTTGTCTACCCTGGATGGAGTTGGCGGTTGAGTGATTTTTACAGACAACCCCTTACCCTCCAGTCTCCTTCTACATGGTGAATGGTCTCAAGGTCAGATCCATTTAGCTGCCTGCAATTAACGAAAGACTTGGACGTAAGGGCCTGTCCCACTTACGGATTTTTTTCGGCGACTTGCCGGCACCCGTCATTGTCACTGCAGGTCCCGGGAAAGGTGCAACATGTTGAAAATCCAGCGGCAACCAGAAAAAGGTGCGGCTCTTTGGGCGACTACTCACGCCCATACAGGCGCCACCCCGCGACGCGTCAACACGTGACGCCTGTATGGTCGTGACCAGTCGCCCAAAGTCGTACCTTTTTCTGGTCGCTGCTGGATTTACAAAGTTGAAAATATTTGGCCACCTGCTGCGACTATGACGGGTGCCGGCAATCGCCAAAGAAATCACGTAAGTGGGACAGGCCGATTACTGTTGGAGATGTTTTCAAGTCAAATGTCCCTCGATCTTCCAAGACAGGCAGCAGTTATTGTATTAGTGACCCATTAAGGCGGCACGGTGGTGTAATGGTAAAGTTGCTGCCTAACAGCGCCAGAGATCCGGATTCGATCCCGACTACGGGTGCTTTCTGTACGGAGTTTCTCCCCGTGACTCCGGGTGCTTTGGTTTTGCTCCCACAATCCATAGATGTGCAGGTTTGGAGGTTAATTATCTTACTTTAGTTTAGTTTGGAGATACTGCGCTTAAACAGCCCCTTCGGCCCTCCAAGTCCGCACCGACTAGCGATCCCCGCACAGTAACACTATCCTACACTTGAGAGACAATTTTACAATTGCACCAAACCAATTAGCCTACAAACTTGTACGTCTTTGGAGCGCGAGAGGAAACCGAAGATCTCGTTGAAAACCCACGCGGTCACGGGGAGAACGTACAAACTCCATACAGACAGCACTTGTAGTCAGGATCGCTGTGAGGCAGCAACTCTACCGCTGCACCACCATGCCGGCCAGAGTATCTTCTGTAAATTGTCCCTAGTGTGTAGGGTAGAACTAGTGTACAGAGCGATCAATGGACAGCGTGGTGTCGGTGGGCTGAAGCAAAGATACTAGAGGAGCTGGTATCCTTGGGCTGAAGAGCCTGTTTCCACGCTCAATAAACTAAACTCGTTGATCTCTGTTGAAGTGATCTTTACCGAAGCCAATTAACCTACAAACCTGTACTCTTGAATTGTAAATTGTCCCTAGTGTGTAGGATTGTGCTTGTGTATGTAATGATCGCTGGTCGGAGTAGAATTGGGGGCCAAAGGGCCTGTTTCTGTGCTCAAAGTCTAAAGCCTACAAGTCTGTCCCCAAAATTAAAGTTACAAGGCTGCTCACAGCCTGGGCCTCATGTCGAGGTGACCCACTTCCTCTCCTCCCCCTACCCCCTCTCACCCCCCCTCTACACCCTCCCCCCCCCCATGTGTGTGGGGGGTGGTTAGTGTGTGTGAAGTCGAAACACCCCCCCCCTGTTGAGGGAATAGACACAGCTGGTCTGCACTTGGTCTAGTATCAATTAAAAATGCATAACTTCAGTTTGAGCAATATATTAACACGGAACTTGATGGATTGGCCTGGTGGGCTGAGGAAGGGTTGATGGCATTTAATGTGAGGTATTGCATTTTGTGAAGTCTATCATGCTGCCTGTCTAGCTGTGTTAATCCAACATCTTGTGTCTATCTTCAGTTTAAACCAGCATCTGCAGTTCCTTCCTACACTCAACTGCAGCAAATGCAGGCCTGATGATTGTGTCCACCATCAACAATCCTCATGGCTCCGAATCTCTGCCTAATGCTGTTTTAAAACTGATTTAAATAATGCTTCACTCTTTGCACCAGTTGCCATGACACCCCCTTCCATCTTCCTTCAGAGACTAAGCCAATCAGCTTTCTGTAAGTGAAGGCTTTTAATCACTCCACGGAGGGAGGCCAACGTTGGGAGGCCTGGGTCTGCCCTGAATCAATAAACTCTTGTGTTGGTGATGCTGCGGCCATCCTCAGGTCAGCTTCCGATCATCGAGCACTGACATTAGGGGGGCTGCAGTGACCTCAGATCAATCTGAAAGCCACATTTCCTGCACGGACCATGTATCAGCCCACGCAGGGCATGGCTACAGGTCCGCTGCCAATTTTCATAAGGTCATAAGTGATGCGAGTAGAATTAAGCCATTTGGGCCAACATGTCTACTCTGCCATTCAATGATGGCCGATCTATCTCTACCTCCTAAGCCCATTCTCCTGCCTTCTCCCCACAACCTCTGACACCCGTACTAATCAAGAATCTATCTATCTCTATCTCTGCCTTAAACATATCCACCGACTTGGCCTCCGCAGCCTTCTGTGACAAAGAATTCCACAGATTCACCAACCTGTGACTGAAGAAATTTCTCCTCATCTCCTTCCTAAAAGAATGTCCTTGGTTCCAGAGTCTTTCCGGATTATGTGTTTTGCCGGACCAACAGAGGTCACGGCCTTGTGGGGCCGAGATAGTGGTGCTGGGAGGTGTGATTAGACTGGGGCCACTGTGAACCACAGGGCTACAGACTGGAGTTGGGTTGGACTGGAGAGTTTTGAAGCACACCTCCACAGAGCTGGCAATGGAGATAGGTTAGATGGGTGAGCTATGGCGCACCGGGCTACAGACACAGCGGGCTGAACAGTGGCCCAGCAGTAGAGTTACTGCCTAATAGCCCTGTCCCACGGTACGAGTTCATTCCAAGAGCTTTCCCGGGTTTGCCCTGATTCCTGCTCGGAGATTTCCGGTAATGGCCACTCGTCAGTACTCGGGGCTCTCGTGGACATTTTTCAACATGTTGAAAAATCTTCACGAGTCTTCCCGTGCTTACCTGCCGTTAGCGAATCTTCCCGGGTACCTGCCGTTAACGCTAAGAGACGTCCCCGAGCTCCGACGTACCCGCTACGTTCATTCTCCATGCTTACCACGAGTTTGATTTTTTTTAAATTCGGGAGAGCTCTTGAAATGAACTCGTACCATGGGACAGGGCTTTCACAGCGCCAGAGACCCCGGTTTGAACCTGTCCATGGGTGCAGTCTGTGTGGCGTCTGCACGTTCTCCAGGACAAGGGGTCACAGCTTAAGGATAAGGGGGAAATCCTTTAGGACCGAGATGAGAAGGACTTTTTTCACACAGAGAGTGGTGGGTCTCTGGAACTCTCTGCCACAGAGGATAGTTGAGGCCAGTTCATTGGCTATATTTAAGAGGGAGTTAGATGTGGCCCTTGTGGCTAAGGGGATCAGAGGGTATGGAGAGAAGGCAGATACAGGATACTGAGTTGAATGATCAGCCATGATCATATTGAATGGCGGTGCAGGCTCGAAGGGCCGAATGGCCTACTCCTGCACCTAATTTCTATGCTTCTATGTTTCTATGTATCTCTCACCGAAACTAAACTACAAAAGACCATCCTCTGTGCAGCTGACTACATTTGTGTGTCGGCGTCTTATCATTATCAAAGGCAAGGTGAACTCACAGAGTTGTGATTCTCTCTCACTCACCCCCTACTGAAAGGTTAAACCTTGATGCTTGCTGCATCGCTCCAGGGTATTAAATCTTCATGGCCAACTTGAAGCCTAAGCTTCAGGCAACGCAGTTTCCTCCAGAAAAATCCTTTCCAACAGGTTTATGCAAGATTCATCTTTTTCATTTCTATGCAGTTGTTAACCCCACTAAAATAACAGTGAAGCCATGAACTTCTGGAGGCAATTAACCATCCTCTGTGTCCGTGGGCCATCACAGGTGAAGCCCACCTGCCAATAACATCCATGGCTAGGTTAGCTTGGTTGCAAATTGCAAACTCCAAGATCATTTCTAATTAATTTCTCATTATACCAACCAATATATCCACATCTGACTTTAATGAGGGTCTCCGCTTTAATAGTGATGCTACATCAAAGGGTGAACGAGTTCAGTCTGACATTGTTGAGAATCATTCTGTGCAGTGTAGCGTGGAGGGTGGGTTTTTTTTAGTTTAGCCTAATTTTGAGATACAGCGCGGAAACAGGCCCACTGAGTCCGCGCCGACCAGCGATCGTACACTAACTAGTTCTATCCTACACACTTAATAGGAATCTGAGGGGTAACTTTTTTCACACAGAAGGCAGTGGGTGTATGGAACATACTGCCAGAGGAGGTAGTTGAGGCTGGGACTATCCCATCTTTTCAAGAAACAGTTGGATAGGTGCATGGATAGGACAGGTTTGGAGGGTTATAGACCAAACGCAGGCAAGTGGGACTAGGGTAGATGGGATATTGTTGGCTGGTGTGGGTGAGTCGGGCCGAAGGGCCTGTTTCTACACTGTGTCACACTATGACTATGACTATGACAATTTACAGAAGACAATTAACCTACAAACCTGCATAACGTTAGAGTGTGGATGGAAACCGGAGCACCCGGAGAAAACCCACGTGGTCTCAGGGAGAACGTACAAACTCCGTACAGACAGCAACCGTAGTCAGGATCAAACCTGGGTCTCTGGACCAAAGACTTTCAGGGTTGTAGGTTAATTGGCTTTGGTAAAAATTGTAAATTGTCCCTTACGTGTTAGATAGCGCTAGTGTACGAGGTGATCACTGGTCGGCATGGACTCTGCGGACCGAAGGGCCCATTTCTGCGCTGTATCTCTAAATTATATACAAAAAAAATAAGAATAGATACAAGAATGTGGAATCTTGAGCATAACACAAAGTGCTGGAGGAACTCAGCGGGTCATAAGGTCATAAGTGATAGGAGCAGAATTAGGCCATTCGGCCCATCAGGCCTACTCTGCCATTCAATCATGGCTGAACTATCTCTCCCTCCTAATCCCATTTTTCTGCCTTCTCCCCACAGCCCCTGACACCCGTACTAATCTGCAGGCAGCATCTGTGGAGGGAATGTACAGGCGACCCTTCTTCAGACTCAGCAGTTGGTATTAGCTGAGCCACAGCCCTGATGTCAGTTCCAGTAGCAGGATTGGGATTAGCAGACTGCTTACCCAGTGAGTGAACCTGGAATGTGAAGTATTCTAACATCTCCCAACACCAGTGTCATATCCTCGCCAAGCCCAAAGCAGCATTAGATACAGACGGCACATGCAGTCACCACTTGGGCTGGATTTATCGTATGTGTTCCCACCAGATGTTGTTAGCTCACTTATGTTATAATAAAACCCCGGCATTTCTTCCACTGCAGCTGTCAGGTTAACAGCGGCATGATTACCACCATCAGACTCCTGACCTTTTGAAAGATTGTAATCGCCTCTGCCTTCCTGCAGCCTTATGCTTCTGCGTTGAGTGCCAATGAGCACTGTGGAGCCTGCTTCGTGCTTCGTGCGCTGCCGCTGATGCCACCGCTGTGTGTGTGTGTAGTGAGATTCCTCCGCGGCAGAGTCACGTTGAACCTCAGCGTACCGACGGCAAGATGGATTCCGCCCGTCCACGGGTCTGCTTCCTCTGCCCAGATTTATGTCTTGGTTTATCATTGCCATTTTGTCCCCCCAAGCGTTTTCCCCTAGCAGCGGGAACATTCATTTTATTACCCTTGCTCTGTGTCGCACAGGAGGGTAATGGCATTGTGATCATCGCCGTTGATGTACATACACCAACTCTGTTTCAAGCTGCCTAAAGCTCACCATTAAATGGCAGTTCTGCTGCGATCGCTTTCTCCGCTACTCTGTCACCCACTGCTCTGTTCGTTCCTTCAACGTGTCGCTGTTGTTGTAAAGTCAGTTATTCACCTGGGGATAAAGGTTCTGACTGTCCACCCTGTCTACGCCTCTCATAATTCAATGTCTGTTTTGCTTGTGATGTCTCTTAGCACCTGGGCACAAAGTCATAGAGTGATACAGTGTGGAAACAGGCCCTTCAGCCCAACTTGCCCATGCCAACCAACATGCCCATCAACACTAGTCCCACCTGCCTGTCTATCGATAGGCCCATATCCGTCTAAACCTGTCCTATCCATGCATCTGTCCAAATGTTTGTTAAATATTGTGATAGGACTTGCCTCAACCACCTCCTCCGGCAGCTCGTTCCATACACCCACCACACTTTGTGTAAAAAAGTTGCCCCTCAGGCTCCTATTAAAGTCCGACTAAAGATAGTCCGAGGGTCACCAGAGAGGTAGATAGTAGTTCAGCACAGCTCTTTGTTTTAATCAAAAATAATTGATTCAATTATTTACAATAATATTCACAGTACAAACTAAATCAAAACAAAACCCACCACCATAATACATCAAACAAATATTCTTCAATATTAAATGTACTATTATACAATTATATCACCATCCTTAGCAAGGATGCATTCCAGCACACTGCTCTCTGGCTGTGGTAGGATGATTCAGTTGCCTGATAACAGCTGGGAAGAAACTGTCCCTGAAACTGGAGGTGCGTATTTTCACACTTCTGAACCTCTCGCTTGATGGGAGCGGGGAGAAGAGGAAGAACATGTTCTCTTGAGAACATGGATAGGCGACGTTTTGGCTCGGGGCCCTTCTTCAGACTAATCTCCTGCATGCACGTGGTACACATCCCTCCTTTCCCTGTATATATATCCATATGCTCCTTATGGACAGTCAACATGGATTTTTTTTAAATGACCTTTTTTAAGTCGATAGTCCAAAACTATCATCTCAATTTAACACTTTTTAAAATATTATTGAGCTTAGAAATTCTATAACGGACCCAATAATCATTTTTCATCCAATCCTCTTTGAGTTTTCCTCAATATAATTTATTGGGGATGATCAGCCATGATCACATTGAGTGACGGTGCTGGCTCGAATGCCGACTGGCCTACTCCTGCACCTTTTGTCTATTGTCTATTGTAATATTGACTTTAATTGTATTCATTTTATACGCTGTAATCATTAAGTTCTAATACTTGAACATGCTTTGATATTTTATGTTAATCTATCTTGGCAGACTTGCAGATGAAATGTGTAAGAAATAGCAGCAATGTAAAGATTAATTTGAATTCCAAGTGACTTAACACCTTGAATAGATGACCACAATTTCACAGGCCGGAGATTATTTGCAGTTAAGAGCCGTAAGCATTAGGGTGCCCATTGAACCTAGCTTGGTTTATTCATCCAGAAATGCCTCTACTTTCCTCATCATTGTACACAATTTCCTTCGTAATAACTCTTGGCTTTTTACCATTCCAGAGAAGTTCGCCTGAAGTATTAATCCATTTATCCATAAAGAATAATTTCTTCACGTCAATTCTAAATGACCCGTTCATCTGATTGAACAATGGCCTCCATTTCCTGTCAACAAGGCTTTCAAAAGTATTGAATAAATGGGGACAGTTTGGTTTAGTTTAGATATGGTTGGAGATACAGCCCGGAAACTGGCCCTTCGGCCCACCGAGTCCACGCCAACCAGCGATCCCCGCACATTAACACCATCCTACACACACTACGGACATTTTTCACATATACACCAAGCCAATTAACCTACAAACCTGTACGTCTTTGGAGTGTGGGAGGAAACCCAAGTTCTCGGAGAAAATTCACGCAGGTCACGGGGAGAATGCGCAAACTCCGTACAGGCAAGCGCCTGTAGTCGGGATCGAACCCGGGTCTCTGACGCTGTAATCGCTGTAAGGCAGCAACTCTACCGCTGCGCCACCGTGTCACACCGATGGTAATAAGTCTCCCTTTAACTGACGGAGAAACATCTCACCGTTGAGCTCAGAGCAGCAGAGCGATTGGAGCTGAATGGATTTTCAATCTAAATAATTACTTTGTGCAATTACACAGTCCTGGATTCAAGTCGGGGTCAATCCTCTGGCACTGTAAGCGCTGCAAGGCAGTAACTCTACCGCTGCGCCACCGTGCCCGCCACCATCATTTTCCTCATCTTTGTACAGTTTCCTTCACAATAACTCATGGCCTTTACCATTCCAGTGCGAAGTTCACCCAAAACATGAATCCACTTATTTATAAGAATAATTTTTTGACGTCAATTCTAAATGAGCCATTCGTCTGGTTCAACCTGTGGCCTCCATTTCCTATTTCCAAGACGTGAAAAGTATTGAATACATGTGATGATTACCAAGGGGGAGATAAGGACTGGCACATGATCGGTGATATTACATTCCATTGAAGCGTCCATCCAGCAAGGTACCTGTTAACTCACTGTGCGGGCAGGAACTGCAGATGTGGGTTTACACCAAAAATAGACACAAAAAAGCTGGAGTAACTCAGTGGGACAGGCAGAATCTCTGGAGAGAAGGAATGGGTGATGTTGCGGGTCGAGACCCTTCTTCAGACCTGTTAACTCACTCCTCTCTTAGCCATGAATTATTAGTCTAAAATATCTCAACGTTTCAATACATAGACCAACACAGCACACGAGCAGGCCATTCGGCCCACAATGTCCGTATCAAGCAAGATGCCAAGTTAAACTATTCTCCTGCACATATGGAATGGCAGTAATGGGGTTTATTTAGAAACATAGAATATAGGTGCAGGAAGAGGCCATTCGGCCCTTCGAGCCAGCACCACCACTAATCATTGTGATCATGGCTGATCGTCCCCAATCAATAACCCGTGCCTGCCTTCTCCCCATATCCCTTGATTCCACTAGCTCTATCTAACTCTCTCTTAAATCCATCCAGTGATTTGGCCTCCACTGCCCTCAGGGAATTCCACAAATTCACAACTCTCTGGGTGAAAAGGTTTTTTCTCACCTCAGTCTTAAACGGCCTCCCCTTTATTCTAAGAGGGAACTTATTTAATAAGGTCATAAGTGAAAAAGACCAGGATTAGGCTATTTGACCCATCAAGATCATGGCTGATCTATCTTTCCCTCTCAATCACATTCTCCTGCCTCCTCCCCATATCCCCTGATACCCGTACAATCAAGAATCTGTCAATCTCCACCTAAAAAATACCCACTGACTTGGCTTCCACAGCCGTCTGTGGCAATGAATTCCACAGATGCACCACCCTCTGACCAAATACTTAAAGAAATAAAGACATGTTACCCGTCCATTCCCTCCACAGATGCTGCCCGACCCACTGAGTTCCTCCAGCACAGCGCGTGTTATTTTGCTCAAGATTCCACCATCTGCAGTTCCTCGTGTCTCTAGTTAGGAGGTATTGGATTAAATTGGTCCATAAAACCACTCTCTGCTCACCAAATGAGATTAGTGAGTAGGTTGTTGAGGTAAATTGTTAAAAATTTCCAGTTGACATGGCTCAGATACTCAAGTAACATTGCCACTTTTAATTAGTTCTTGTATATTTTCTCTCACAGTCACAATTTAAGTACTTGTCCAATAATGATTCGAGTAACAACTGTCAACGAGAGAGCTTTTCATTAAATCGGGGCAATTATCCATGTAACCTTATGATCACAGGATTACTGGGCTTCTATTAGTTTGTTAAGTGGCAGTTATCACCGCACTTGGTACTCCAACCAACCTAAAATGGATTTTCAAATGAAGATCAGATATCTCAAATCATGAGAGGTAACGATTGGATAGACTCACAGAGTCTCTGGCCCAGAGTCGGGGGATCGACAACCAGAGGGGGCGTTGGTTTAAGGTGAAGCGGGGAAATAGTTTAATAGGAAGCTGAGAAGGTGGTGGGTGTGTGGAACAGGTTGCCAGAGAAGGTGGTCGAGGCAGGTGCTATAGATATGGAGGGCAGTGTGTGGTGGAGATGCCCCAAAAAATAAGGGAAGGGATTCCACGCCTGTGGGCCACATGAGTAGCAAGGGTGGGGGATAAACTTGTGAAATTTATGTAAACAGTATAGAATGTACAGCCTCTGAGAATGTAGGATGATTTTTTTTACACAGTTCCTGTATTGTATATGTTTATTACTTGAATATAGTCTATTTCGAAAGTTATAAAAAAATGTACTTTAGCAACATTTAAGAAACACTAGAACAAGCGGGACCCGTTGGGCCCTGTTCTCCCAACGCAATATTCCACCACTCACCCATAGCCCCCAACTGTGCAGGCGCGGCTGATGGGTTCCCCGCTGAGACGTAATTATGAATGAAAACAGAAGAATTTGAATAAAACTGCTTTTTTTTAAAAATCGCTATTTTTTATGTAAATGAGATTTGGGAACCCATTGTGACGTCATCGCGACATCGAATGCTGCTCTCAGGCAGGGAAAGTGGTTAAAAAAGTGTTTTTTGTAAAGTTTAAAATGTCAATAACTCGTAAAATATAACATCAATTCGAACAAAATGTGCTTCTTTTTCAACCCAGGACAATGGCGAGTAAGGTGGGCCAAAAATTGTAGCGCTATCGTGTACTCTTTTGGCCGGGGTTTTGGAATATTGCGCACATGCATGGACACATACATACAAACAAACAAGATGAGAGTTTTAGTAATATATAGATTTAAGCAGGTACATAGATAGGATGGGTTTAGAGGGAAGAGGGTCAAACGCAGGTAGATGTGACTAGTATAGATTGGACATGCTGGCTGGTATGGGCAAGTTGGGCCGAAGGGCCTGTTTCCACGCTGTAAGACTTTATGACTCCATATGTATTGAAAGTTTGAAAGAATCAACAGACTCACAAAGGTAAGGGCATTAATCAGTTGTGGCATTGTGCATAAGAGTCAGGAGGTCAGTGTGCAGCTTCATAAGACTTTGGTTAGATTGCATTTAGACTATTGCATGAGGTTCAGGTCACCCGATTAAATGAAAGGATGTAGAAGCGTTGGAAAGAGTGCAGAAATGGTTTATGAGTTCATGAATTTAGTTTATAGACACGTGTACTGAGGCACAGGGAAAAGCTTTGGTTGTGTGCTAACCAGTCAGCGGATAAACAATGCATGGTTGCAATTGAGCCGTCCACAGTGCACAGATACACGATAAAGGAAATAATGTCAATAATGTTTAGTGCAAGATAAAGTCCAGCACCGTCCAATCAATCGGAGGCTTGGCGATCGTTTCGCCGAACATCTCCGCTCGGTCCGCAATAACCAACCCGACCTCCCGGTGGCTCAGCACTTCAACTCCCCCTCCCATTCCGTATCCGACCTCTCGGTCCTGGGCCTCCTCCACGGCCAGAGTGAGCGACACCGCAAGTTGGAGGAACAGCACCTCATATTCCGCTTGGGGAGTCTGCATCCTCTGGGCTTAAACATTGAATTTTCTCAATTCTGTTAACCCAGACTGCCTCCTTCCCCCTCCCTACCTCTCCCTCAGTCCTCGGGCCCTGACATTCCTTCTCCATCTCCCCCCCCCCCACCCAAGTTGCACTAGCTTCTCATTTTCACACTACAAACAGCTTACAATGGCCTGTTTCCTTTATCATCTATACTTTTTTGCATATCTTTTATTCATTGTTCTTTATCTCTCCACATCACTGTCTATATCTCTCGTTTCCCGGATTCCTGACCAGTCTGAAGAAGAGTCTTGACCCGAAACGTCACCTATCTCCTTCGCTCCTTAGATGCTGCTGCACCCGCTGAGTTTCTCCAGCTTTTTGTGTAACCGTCCAATCAATGATAGTCCAAGTTGATAATCAGAGGTTGAATGGCGATCTGATAGAAATATATAAAATAATTAGGTATAGATAGGATAGACAGTCAGAACCTTTATCTTTGAGTGTACAATGAAGACTAGAGGACACAGCTTTAAAGTCAGAGGGGAAATGCTTAAAGGCGGTGCATGTTTTGTACAGAGTGCTGGGTGCCTTAAATACACTGCCAGATATGGTAGTGGAAGGTGATATGAAAGTGGGGATTAAGAGGCTTTTAGATAGGCACATGGATATGCAGGGAATGGGGGATATGGATCACGTGGAAGCGGATGAATTTGTTTACCTTGGCATCAAATCTGTCCCTGTGCCGTGTTCTATGTTCTGTGTAGATTGTAGGATTGTAGTAGATTGTATTTTGTATAGGGTGCTCTTTTATAAAGGAGGAACTTCTTTAGTCAGAGGGTAATTAATCAGTCAAACTCATTGCCAGAGGGGGCTGTGGAGGCCAAGTCAGTGGATATTTTTAAGGCAGAGATAGACAAATTCTTGATTAGAACGGGTGTCAAGGGTTACGGGGAGAAGGCAGGAAAATGGGAGTAGGAGGCCAAGATCAGCCATGATTGAATGGCGGAGTAGACCCGATGGGCCGAATGGCCTAATTCTACTCCTATAACTTGTGAACTTGTTCACAGTGACAAGCTGACTGTACACTTTACATGGTCTGTATACACAGGTTGGCCATTTTTCAAATTGGACAAAACAAACACTGTGTGCTTCTCCCTCAACAGATGCCACCTCCTTCCAGAACAAACACAGCAATTTCTGCTTTCATTTGTAATCTCCAACAGCCCCAGAATTTTTTCTTCTTTAGAGGTACAGCATGGAAACAGGCCCTTCGGCCCATCAAGTCCACAACGGCCAGCAACCCCCAGTACATTTGCACTATCCTATACACTGGAGACAGTTTACAATTCCTTTTACCAAAGGCAATTAACCTACAATCCTGCACGTCTTTGCACGGGAGAAAACCGGAGCACCCGGAGAAAGCCCACGCAGGTCACGGGGAGAACGTACAACAACTCCATACAGACAGCACCCATAGTCAGGATCAAACCCGGGTCTCCGGCCCTGTAAGGCGGCAACTCTACTGCTACGCCACTGTGCCGCCTCTGAATTTGGTTCCAACCAAGTCTGTTGGCAAACTTTTGCGAAAGTGCAAATTGATGCAGGTTGAAACTAAAAGCACAAGTTTGTGCAAAAATTGCAAACTCTGTCACCACAAATAAGAATCTTTGATGAAGATTCAAGGTCTCTGCTGTTTGATAATCAATTTTAAAATGATTCAGTCGCTCCAAGATGGATAGGAATTTAAGGAGAATGTTGTTGGCTGTCTGATGAATTGTTTATTGAATCAGGCTCGAGATATTGCCTGGTGAAATGTAATATCAGGACAGATCATTGCTTTCTGAGAATCATGGACAGTAGGCTAACACCGAGTGTAGGAACGTCAACACCTACAAACCTGCGTGTGTTGGGAGTGTGGGTGGAAGCCGGAGCACCCGGAGAAAAACTATGCGGTCACAGGGAGAACGTGCAAACTCTGTACAAATATTACCCGTAGTCAGGATGGAACCCGGGACTCTGGATCAACGACTTTCAGGGTTGCAGGTTAATTGGCTTTGGTAAAAGTTGCAAATTGTCCCTGTAAGGTGGCAACTCTACCGCTGTTCCACCGTGTCGGAGCTAGCGGTCAGCGAGCAAGGTAATAACTGAATAGAATGCAACCACTCACATTATGAATATTGAAGGTTTCCTGCTGGGTTTTGCTGCATAGAAAAATTAATGACATTCCAGCAAAATTATTGTGAAAAACAATGAACAGTGAAGTTATCTAAAAGTTGTGGTGTAAAATGCTCTGATTTAATCTGAATTCAGTCCATACACGAAGAACGCCATCCTTAACGGCCTGTCCCACCAGCATGCAACTCCATGCGATGAGCGCCCTAACGTGGTCGCTTGAGCCGTCCGGCGTCGCGGGGCCAGTACCACTTCGATCGCCGGAGCCGTGCGGAATTGTGCGGAGTTCGTCCCGACATCACGCGGGGCTCCGAAAAACTGACCATGCTCAAAAATTCTGCGCGGCAACAGCTTGTCGGCTCTCAGTCGCCTCGACGCATTACACACCGCCTCAACATTGTGCCTCCGTGACCCTCTCTGTAGGTGCCTCTGTGACCCTCTCTGTGTGTGGCTCTGTGGCCCTCTTTGTGTGTGTGCCTCTGTGCCCCTCTCTGTGTGCCCCTCTCTGTCCTGGCGAACTTACCTTTAAGACTTCGCTCCAAGTTCGCCTCACTTTGCGCCGCGTTGCGCCACTCACCCGACCTCCGCGCGGCCCTCACTGCCGGTTTGGTCGCGCTTGCCGCATGCAGGCGCATGCTGTTGGGAACGGCCCTGTACAGGGGATCACCTGACCTCCGCGCAGCCCCCGCTTCTAGTTTGATCACGCTCATCGCTTGGAGTCGGATGCTGGTAGGACAGGCCCTTTATCCAATCTGAAAGGTCACTACTAGGTCACCGTCATGCTAGTCTCGGAAGCACCTTCCAATGCATCAAAGAACTCAGTTCAGTTTGGGCAATAAATTCAGCCCAGCAATAGTATCACGCCGCACCAACACTTAATGTTTAGTTTTAGAGGTACAGCACAGAAACAGGCCCTTCGGCCCATCGATTTCGTGACGACCAGCGATCCCCGCACAATCACACTATCCTACACACTAGGGACAATTTATAATTTTACCTAAGACAATTAATCTACAAACCTGCATGTCTTTGGAGTGTGGGAGGAAACCGGAGCCCCCGGAGAAAACCCACACAAGTCATGGGGAGAACGTATATATATACTGTAGTGAGGATCGAACTTGGGACTCTGGCGCTGTAAGGCAGCAACTCGACCGCTGCGCCTTCATGCCGCCCCAACTCAAATGCTGCGAGGCAGCAGCTCCACCCGCCGCATGAAGAGTTGCCCTCAACAGTTCCCTGCGGCTCAGGGTACAGGTTTATTAAATAACACCGTTGTGTGATGTTCCACCATGTTAAAGCCGTCGCAACAAAGCTGTTGATGCTCAGTGCATCAATACCACTGGAAGACAAAGCAATACATGGCTAAATAACACTCATGCATGTTCTAAACAATGGTGCTTTCTGTATGAAGTTTCCCTGGGACAGGATGCTGATGCCATTAAATAGAGTGGTTACAGGTTGATCCCGCAGACTCCACAGTCCTGACTTTGATTCAGGGTTGGTCACTGTCTAGGGATGATCATGAATGCTGCAGAGAGCAAGGAACAGGAAGGAGGCAGGAGTTCCTCCGTCTATAGGAGAATTGAGGAACAGAGGACATAGGTTCAAGGTGAGGAAGGAAGGATTTAATAGGAACCCGAGGGGTAACTTTTTCACACAAAGGGTGGTGGGTGTATGGAACGAGCTGCACGAGGAGGTAATTAAGACAGGGGCTATCCCAACGTTTAGGAAACATTTGCACAGGTATATGGATAGGACAGGCTTAGAGGGATATGGACTAAATGCAGACTGAAGAAGCCCCTCGACCCGATAACATCACAAATTCCTTCTCTCCAGAGATGTTGCCTGTCTCGCTGAGTTACTCCAGCATTTTGTGTCTATCTATCCATTCAGGTTGGACAGAAGCTACGCTCTCAGTGGGAAATCCCGGGGTGGTGGTGTGTGCATTTACACTAATAACAGCTGGTGTAAAAATGCCACAGTGGTGTCAAATTATTGCTCCCCAGACATTGAGTTTTTGACAATAAAATGCAGACCCTTCTATCTGCCCAGGGAATTCACCATTATAACCATCACAGCCGTGTACATTCCACACAGTGCAAACACTAAGGAGGCCCTGAATGCTCTTTATTGTTCCATTAGTGACCTACAATCTACACATCCAGATGGTGTCTTCATTGTTGCTGGGGATTTTAACCAGGCCAACATGAAGACTGTTCTCCCACATTACTACCAGCATGTAGACTTTGCAACCAGGGGAATCAATACACTGGACCTAGCCTACACTAACATCAAGAAGGCATTCAAAGCAGTCCCCCGCCCCCACCTTGGCTCATCAGACCATATCTCTGTGATGCTAATTCCTGCATACAGGCCCCTGCTGACCCGAGAAAAACCTACTGTGAAGCAGGTTAGGGTCTGGCCAGAGGGAGCTATGGCAACACTACAGGACTGTTTTGAATGCACGGACTGGGACATGTTCAAGAAGGCTGCAACTGTCAGCCAACACATCAACCTGGAGGAGTATGCTGCGTCCGTGTCTGCTTAAATGGAGAAGTGCATTGAGGATGTCTGTGTCACCAAGACCATCACTGTACGGGCCAACCAGAAACTCTTCCTTCTGAGGGGGGGGTGCGACTTTCTGTCGTATTCCCCGTCTCTGTCTGCGCCGAGGCCTAATGGCGGAGCTGGCGGCCTCGGGCCCGGAGCGGTTCCAGCAGCGGCGGCGGCCCGACTCCCGGAGCGGTACCGGCGGCGGCGGCCCGACTCCCGGAGCGGTTCCGGCGGCGGCGGCGGCCCGACTCCCGGAGCAGTTCCGGCGGTGGCGGCGGCGGCGGCCCGACTCCCGGAGCGGTTCCGGCGGCGGCGGCGGTGGCGGCCCGACTCCCGGAGCGGTTCCAGCAGCGGCGGCGGCGGCAGCGGCGGCCCGACTCCCGGAGCGGTTCCAGTGACTGCCAGAGCGGTTCCGGCAGCGGCGGCGGTGGCAGCAGCGGCCCGACTACCGGAGCGGTTCCAACAGCGGCGGCGGCGGCAGCAGCGGCCCGACTACCGGAGCGGTTCCAGCAGCGGCGGCAGCGGCAGCAGCGGCCCGACTACCGGAGCGGTTCCAGCAGCGGTGGCGGCGGCAGCAGCAGCGGCGGCCCGACTACCGGAGCGGTGCCGGCAGCGGCGGCGGCGACAGCGGCGGCGGAAACCCGACTCGGTCCCGGGGCGGCGACCCGACTTGGTCCCGGAGCGGTTGCAGCGGCCCGACCACGGGCCCCGTGGACCCCCCAGGCCGCGGAGTTGAACCGGCCCATTCGTGGAGCTCGGTTGAACCGCGAGACTGACTTACCATCGCCCAGTGCGATCGCGGCATCTGAGGCCTGGATCACCTCGGCGCAGAGGGAAACAAAGAGGGAAAAGACACAGACTTTAAGACTTTGCCTTCCACCACAGTGAGGAGGTGTTTGGTGAACTCACTGTGGTGGATGTTAAATTTGTGTTTACTGTGTGTTCTGTCATTTTTTATTTATTTATTTTTAATTATATGTATGACTGCAGGGAAACAGAGTTTCGTTCGGACCGAAAGGTCTGAATGACAAATAAAGAATCTAATCTAATCTAATCTAATCTAAAAAAACCCTGGATGACCACAGAGGTACGTGGAATGCTGAGAGCACGTAATGCCACGTTTAAATCCGGCGATGTGGTGGCACTCAGATCCGCAAGAGCCAACCTGAACCGAGTCGTCAGGCTGGCCAAGCGTGCCCATGGTCAGAAAATCCAGAGCTTCTTCCATGACCCCAAGAACACCAGGCGCATGTGGCAGGGAATCAAATCAATCACGGACTATAAGACTGCTTCACCACCCTGTGATGACAACATTGAGTTCCTCAATGAACTCAACAACTATTTTGGTCGGTTCGAGGCATTAAATAACACACCTGCAAGCAAAGGTATTCCTCATTGTGAGGAAAAGGCACTCAGTCTTGACATAGTGGATGTTCGGAGGACCCTAAAAGGCTCCCCTCAGGGCTGTGTCCCGAGTCCACTGCTGTTCACCCTGATGACTCATGACTGTTGTGCCAGGTTTAGTACAAACCACATAATGAAGTACGCAGATGACACAACAGTGGTGGGCCTCATCAGCGACGACAATGAGCTGGCTTACAGGGAGGAGGTGAAACAACTGGCGGACTGGTGAAATATGAACAACCTGATCCTGAATGTCGAGAAAACAAAGGAGGTTATCGTCGACTTCAGGAAAACCCGGCACAGTCCCACACCACTTCACATCAACGACAGCGATGTGGAGGTGGTCAGTAGCACAAAGTTCCTGGGGGTGCAGATCACTAACAGTCTGACCTGGTCGAATAACATCTCATCAACTGTTAAGAGAGCGCAGCAGCGGTTGCACTTTCTGCGCCGGATGAGAAGAGCTCACCTCCCCCATCCCATCCTCACTACTTTCTACAGGGGCACCATAGAGAGTATTCTGACTAGCTGTATCTCTGTCTGGTTTGGGGACTGTAGAGCCTCCGACTGGAAGTCTGTGCAGAGAGTGGTGAGGACAGCGGAAAAAATCATCGGGACCTCTCTCCCCTCAATCGGGGATATTGCGACCAAACGCTGCGTGTCTAAGGCCAGCAGTATTATAAAGGACCCCACACATCTCCATCACGGACTGTTCACTCTGCTGCCCTCGGGCAAAAGATACCGCAGCATAAGGAGCAGAACATCAAGGTTCCGCAACAGCTTCTTCCCACGAGCCATCAGACTCCTGAATGCCATGTAATGGGCTGCCACCATTGTCTATTTATCCTTTTCATCCATGCCTATCCTTCGGTTAATTTATTGTGTAGCACAGGGAGCCAAATGCAACGTAATTTCGTTTGGAACGGCATATATCAATGTATTTCTAAATGACAGTAAAGTTTGTTTGACTTTTGACTTGACTTTTTGACTATCTTCGGTGTTACAGCATCTGCAGTTCCTTCCTACACAGGGTCACGCTCCAGCTCAGCTTCGACAAGTTGCCACAGATCATGTACCTCGTAAACACTTCAATGGCACTTTGAAACTTGCTCTGCTCCAGGTCCCTGGAGCCTCTGACCACAGTGAGAATCCTTTGCTGCAATGCTTTGTTGAAATGCCAGTGTATGTTACTGAGAACCGTGCAATCAGGTGCTGCAGTTTGTAATGAAATGTATGATTGCATCTTCCTGCTCTCACTGATTCTAGCTTGAGCTTTCAGGATAGTCCAATCCACATTATCCAGGCTAATCCAGTCCACATTATCCAGGCAATTCCAGGGGTGGGAGATTGCAACCTTCACGTGGTCCGCCCTGTTTCGACGAATGCAATCAATCTGGCGTGCACAATCAAATAAGATCAAATAGAACAAGTTGTCCTACAACTTTAGGCTGTGCGCGCCATACACATGAAGAATGCAATTCCAATCCATATTTTCCAGGCTAGTCCAGTCCACATTATCCAAGCTATGCCAGTCCATGTTTTCCAGGCTAGTCCTGTCCACATTATCCAAGCTAATCCAGTCCACATTATCCAAGCTAATCCAGTCCACGTTTTCCAGGCTAGTCCTGTCCACATTATCCAAGCTAATCCAGTCCACATTTTCTAGGATAGTCCAGCCCACATTATCCAGGCTCATCCAGTCCACATTTTCCACGCTAGTCCAGTCCACATTATCCCACGTCTTAACCCAGACTCGCTACCACAGCCACACGTGTACATTTTTGCATATCTTTCTCACTATATCACCGTCTGTATCTCTCGTCTCCTTTACCCCGGACTCTGAAGAAGGGTCTCGACCTGAAACGTCACCCATTCCTTCTATCCTGAGATGCTGCCTGTCCCGCTGAGTTACTGCAGTGTTTTATGTGTATCTTCAGTGTAAAGCATCTGCAGTTCCTTCCAACACTCACTTACTAATCAAGAACCTGTTAATCTCCACCTTACAAATACTCACAGTGTGCGTGGCGGTGAACAGCCACGACACGAGCGGCCTGGTGTGGTTTTGGTGCCAGTGAATGGTTTACCGTGTCATAGCTAGTCGACTGGCAATCATCTGGGTGGCGCAGCGGTAGAGTTGCTGCCTTACAGCGAATGCAGCGCCGGAGACCCGGGTTCGATCCCAACTACTGTCTGTACGGAGTCTGTACGTTCTCCCCATGTCCTGCGTGGGTTTTCTCCGAGCTCTTCGGTTTCATCCCACACTCCAAAGACGTGCAGGTTTGTAGGTTAATTGGCTTGGTATATATGTAAATTGTCCCTAGTGTGTGTAGGATAGTGTTAGTGTGAGGGGACCACTGGTCGGTATGGACTCGGTGGGCCGAAGGGCCTGTTTCCGCACTGTATCCCTAAACTAAACTAAACAAAATATCTAGGCCTTCCCAACATTACGCACCATTAAGAACGCTGGGGGCACAAGAACAAGGAAATGGCCTTGGGTCACAGACACCAGACTTTTGATTGAGGCTTGGTGTGCCTTTGTGTAGCAATTAGATCCCCAGCATAAAATAGCTTTCACTTCTTCTGCTCTGCCAAACAATTCATTATCCAAGGCCAAAGCCTCCTTTGTATTTGTTTAACAAGCTTACAACCTCACCAAATAATACACTCTGACTGGAGGCAGACAAACAGGGACCTGGGGAGATGGTGTAATGAGAGCTTTGCATTTCCGCTTGACTTTGACCAATGCACGGGGCATGAAATTCACCATTGTATTCGTGCTGATTGCAAATCAGATTGTCTTTTCAGTGAGTTTCCTCTCAGGCACAGAAAATGTTTGTCATCTCCGTAGGCTCTGGCCTGTTGTCTCCCATTACACTTGCGACAACCTTCCAATCAATGGATCCTAAACGCATTCTTTGAGACACACGCCTTGTTTCCAAAACTGCAATTGGAGAACAATTCGAGAATTTTGTGTGGGAAGGAACTGCAAATGCCGGTTTAAACCGGAGATAGACACAGAACGCTGGAGTAACTCAGCGGGTCAGACAGCCATCTCTGGAGAAAAGGAACGGGTGATGTTTCTCCATAGATGCTGCCTGACCCGCTGAGTTACTCCAGCATTCTGCGTCTACAATTCGAGAGATTTGTTGAAACAGCGTGGTGTTTTCTTTCTCTGGCACAAATTATAATCTTCTGTTGCTGAATCCTACATCTGACAATGATGTGAATACAATCACTTGGTGTTACTTGGCACGTGCTGTGATTACATCACGAACGTGGAGGACTCTGAACGTTTATGGGGCAAGATGCAGTTTTATTCCCGATGATGGACATTTGATTGTCACTTGCGTTTTCTGAATAGAGCAGAGTTTTATAATAAATAATTTAAATTTACCAGCATTGTTCAGGAGATTCACAGGAGGCCATTCATTGCAAGAAAAAAATAACAATCTCATTGTTCATTAAAAAAAAATCTTCTTGGACTGCATAATGCCCTCGCCTCCAGCACTGCAGAAGGCTGGGTCCCTTCAGGATACATTTATAACCCATTCAACCATCACTGAGCAGTATCTTGGCCTGTTTCCAAACAGTTTCTTACACAATGTTGTCAGTGCAGATATCAGGAATTAGACCACCAAAGATTTCACTGGCAAATTAGCGCAAAGTCACCTCTGGAGTGAATTCATCGAGGGCGATATAATGGAGAAAATGTTAAATGCAGAACAATTTCCATAGAAAGGGCACGCAGTCAGGTTTAACACATCAGTGAGAGCTGCTATTGACTAATAAATTTGGGAGCTGACATTTTGCATTAATGCACGCTGTATGTTTGCACGTTGACACCAGCACACATACAGGATACAAATAAAGAACTCAGGGATCTTACTAAAGTAAGGCCTGTGTAGGAAAATATATTTTGTCAGTGCTGTTCTGCGATGGTGTTAAAAAAGGAACTGCAGATGCTGGAGAATCGAGGGTTACACAAAAAGCTGGAGAAACTCAGCGGGTGCAGCAGCATCTAAGGAGCGAAGGAGATAGGCGACGTTTCGGGTTGAGACCCTTCTTCAGACTGGTCAGGCATCAGGGAAACGAGAGATATAGACAGTGATGTGGAGAGATAAAGAACAATGAATGAAAGATATGCAAAAAAGTATCGATGATAAAGGAAGCAGGCCATTATAAGCTGTTTGTAGTGTGAAAATGAGAAGCTAGTGCGACTTGGGTGTGGGGGGGAGATAGAGAGAGAAGGAATACCAGGGCCCGAGGGCTGAGGGAGAGGTGGGGAGGGGAGGCGGCAGCCTGGGTTAACAGAATTGAGAAAATTCAATGTTTAAGCCCAGAGGATGCAGACTCTCCAAGCGGAATATGAGGTGCTGTTCCTCCAACTTGCGGTGTTGCTCACTCTGGCCGTGGAGGAGGCCCAGGACCGAGAGGTCGGATACGGAATGGGAGGGGGAGTTGAAGTGCTGAGCCACCGGGAGGTCGGACCGAGCGGAGGTGGTTATTGCGGACCGAGCGGAGGTATTCGGCGAAATGATCGAATATGGAGATGGAGTGGACGTTTCCACTAGTGGGAGAGCCTAGGACCAGAGGCCACAGCCTCAGAATTAAAGGGCATTCCTTTAGGAAGGAGATGAGGAGGAATTTCTTTAGTTAGAGGGTGGTGAATCTATGGAATTAATTGCCACAGAAGGATGTGGAGGCCAAGTCAATGGACATTTTTAATTCCAAGAATTACTAATTCTAGATCACAACAGGTGTTAGGGGTTATGGGGTTATGGGGATAAGGTAGGAGAATGGGATGAGGAGGGAGAGATAGATCAGCCATGATTGAATGACGGATTAGACTTGATGGGCTGAATGGCCTAATTCTGCTCCTATCGCTCATGAACTAAACCAGCACCTGTTGTTCCTTCCTACACAATGACCACTGGCAAACCTTCATGCTTTATCTTTTTGCGAGAAATGCCTTTGAGATATTTTAGCAAATAGGTTGAAAGGTGCAGATAGCAGAATACTGTGTGAACAGTGTTTTTTTTTACACTCTGGGGTCTGCGAATGCTTCATTTGTTAAATTGGAAGCATTAACGTCCAGGTTATTACATTGGCAATAATTAGTCAAATTATTATTAATCCCATAATTCAAAATTACAGTTGGAATTAGTTGGCATTTCCATTTTTAATGCACCACCTCTGCAATATTACTTACGATAAATGGATGTGCGTGATATTTTTTTTGCACAGATAATGACTACAATTTCAGGCGTGTGCTGTTTATGCAAATAATTATTTGCAGTGTTACTAAGAACTTGATTTACTATTTAGAAATTATGAGCAAGTTGGGCCAGATAAAGATTCAAATTAATGGTTAAACCCGTGCTCAGCTATAAATAGACGCTGTCATGTCTCAGCCTCGATCATTTCCATACCCTCGAGCCATGGGTTCAAAATCTGCAGGAAGATTTTCATCACAGAACGATGCCTCAGTCCCCCGAGAAGCGAGGGAGCTGCAGAATACGACACAGGCTCCCTTCACATATTTCATCTCAAAATTAAACATTACTCAGAAGGAAATATGCAAAAAGAAATAGGGAACCTCCAGCCCTTCGGACCAACTTGCCCACGCTGACCATAGATGAGGCCCTCACTCGCGTTTCCTCGATATCCCGCAGCTCCGATCTCGCTCCCTCTTCCCCCCATTCGTAACACGGACAGAGCCCCCCCCCTAGTCCTCACCTTCCACCCCATCAGCCGTCGCATACAGCACATGATGCTCCGACATTTTCGCCACCTCGAACGGGTTCCCACCACGAGCCACGAAAACGTTGGCTATTTCCTTCGCTCCGTAGATGTTGCTGGACCCGCTGAGTTTCTCCAGCACTTTTGTCTTCCCATCTCCACCGCTTTCCGTCTTCTGCAGAGACCGTTCCCTCCGCAACTCCCTGGTCAACATCCCTTCCCACCCAAACCACCCCCTCCCCAGGTATTTTCCCCTGCAACTGCAGGAGATACAACACCTGTCCCTATACTTCCCCCCTCGACTCCATCCAAGGACCCCAACAGTCTTTTCAAGTGAGGCAGAGGTTTACTTGCACCTCTTTCAACCTCATCTACTGTATCCGCTGTTCCAGGTGTCAACTCCTGTATATCGGCGAGACCAAGTGCAGGCTCGGCGATTGTTTTGCTGAACACCTCCGCTCAGTCCGCCTAAACCTACCTGATCTCCCAGTTGCTAAACACTTTAACTCCCCCTCTCATTTCCACACTGACCTTTCTGTCCTGGGCCTCCTTCACTGTCAGAGTGAGGGCCAGCGCATATTGGAGGAAGAGCACCTCATATTTCGCTTGGGCAGCTTACACCCCAGCAGTGCAAACATTGACTTCCCAAACAACAAGTAGCCCTTGCTTTTCCTCTCTATCCAGCCCTTCCCTCTTCCCAGTTCTCCAACCAGTCTAACAATTTATCTGTTTATTTCATTACCTTCTCCCAGTTAAAAATATCTATTCTACTTTTTCCATGATCTCCATCCCCTTTGTCCTATTTTCACACCTTATACTTCCTTATCTATGTATCTCCCTCTCTCCTGACTTCAATCTGAAGAAGGGTCTCGATCCGAAACGTCACCCATTCCTTCTCTCCGGAGATGCCGAGTTATTCCAGCATTTTGTGTCTATCTTCGGTATAAACCAGCATCTGCAATCCTTCCTACACAATATGCCCCATCTACACTAGTCCCACCTGCCTGCGTTTGGCCCACATCCCTCTAAACCGATCCTATCCAAGGCAGCATCTCTGGAGAAAAAGGATGGGTGACGTTTTGGGTCAAGACCCTTCTTCCGTCACCTGTCTTGCTCCAAAGATGCTGCCTGACCCGTTGAGTTACTCCAGCACTTTGCGCCTATCTTTGGTTTAAACCAGCATCTGCATTTCTTTGTTTGTAAGTCCTCCAGCAGCTCGTTTAGTTTAGTTTAGTTTAGAGATACAGCGCAATAAAAAGGCCCTTCAGCACACCGGGTCCATATTGGACAAGAGCACTATCATAAAGTGATGAGTTATAGGAGCAGAATTAGGCCACTCAGCCCATCTAGTCTATTCCGCCATTCAATCAAGGCTGACCTATCTCCCCCTCCTAGCCCCATTCTCCTGTCATCCCTCCATAATCTCTGACACCCATACTAATCAAGAATCTATCTATCTCTTCTTTAAATATATCCACTGAATTGGCAAAGAATTCCACAGATTCACCACCCTCTGACTAAAGAAATTTCTCCTCATCTCCTTCCTAAAAGAACGTCCTTTAATTCTGAGGCTATGATCCTTCACATTAGGTACAATTTGCAATATTTACAAATTAATCTACAAACCTGTACGTCTTTGGAGTGTGGGAAGAAACCAGAGGACCTGGAGAAAACCCACGTAGGTCACGGGGAGAGCGTACAAACTCCGTACAAACAGACGGCACCCGTAGTCGGGATTGAACCTGGGTCTCGGGCGCTGTAAGGCAGAACTCTACCGCTGCACAACCGTGCCGCCCCCTACCACCCATCGTGTTACAGACAATAGGTGCAGGGGTAGGCCATTCGGCCCTTCAAGCCAGCACCGTCATTCCCTGTGATCATCCACAATCAGTACCCCGTTCCTACCTTCTCCCCATATACCTTGAATCCGCTGTCTTTAAGAGCTCTATCTAACTCTCTCTTGAAAGCATCCAGAGAATTGGCCTCCACTGCCTTCTGAGGCAGAGAATTCTGTGGTAGATACTGCTGTGGTTCCTATTACATCTTTTCCCCCCCCCCACCCCCCAGGCTCACCTTAAAACAACATGTGGCTTTCTTTGCATTCATAGTGTTGCTTAGTTTTTAAATTAATAATGTTGTCAGATCAATATAGTTGCAGTCTTTGAGTCAATGCAGTGTGTGGACAGAGGGCCAATGTCACGCACGAGGTATCTTTAAACAGCGTACCCTTCGAGTGTTTGCAGGGTTGTGACGCAGGACCCAGTCCCTCAGGGGCCAGTGGCACCAAGACCCAAGGTGTTGCAATAACCAGACTAACCTCCAGTACATCCCTTATCAAGTAGACCGGTAGCCAGGGAATGTGGCAGGCAGCATAGGGTGGCACAGTGGTAGAGCTGCTGCCTCACAGTGCCAGAGACTCAGGTTCGATCCTGACCATGGGTGCTGTCTGTAGAGAGCTTGTACGTTCTCCCCGTGACTGGGTGTTCCAGATTCCTCCCACATTGCAAAGACGTGCAGGTTTGTAGGTTAATTGGCTTTGGGGAAAAGTGTCAAATTGTCCTTAGTGTGTGTAGGGTAGTATCAGTGCACAGGGTGATCGCTGGTCGGCACTGGGCTGAAGGGCCTGTTTCTGCGCTGTAATCTCTAACCTCTACACTAGGCTATGTTGTGTCCGTATGTGGACATGGGGTGCTTGTATGGGGAGTGCTGTTTAATACTGTGAGGAAGTTGTAAATGCAGGTTTCTCTGTTTTCCCACACCCACCAAGCTTCACAGGGCACTCGATCAAAATCCTGCACCCACGAGACTGAAGCCGTGATGGTGAGAGGGATAAACTGACTGCACATTTTCTGCATTCATGTCGCAGGCTCTGATTCTGGACTTGCAGGTATTATTATACCAAGCTGTTTTTTGTTAGACATAATCCTGGAATATAATCCCCTACATGCAGATGTTCTGAATTAATTAGGGGTAACCAGCACATCGTGTTCAGAAATTCTCTGCGTTTGATAGTTTATATTTTGCCCAGATCTAGGCCTCCCCTTGACTGATCTTCACGTTTGAAGAGGAAACCTATCGTTTCGCAAGGTCGGTGCAAAAACCGTCAGGATTCTATTCTCTGGAGCGCCGGAGCATGAGGGGAGATCATATAGAGGTGTAGAAATCATGAGAATGTAGCGGCACGATACGTGGCGAATAAAGAATAGACATCAGGTTGGTGCAAGTGGTTCTTTATTCTGTTGTCACACATATAGTGGGTGCGCTAACTATATGTAGGGTTGTTGTAGCTGAGCGAGGTTGTTCCCTCGGGCTCAGCTACCGGTAAACACTCCTGGTGGGTCTCGTGGTGAGAGAGCTTATGTACCAGGACACTCCCTCTGCCCATGACGTCGTGTGCCCGCCCTCGTATCTCCTGACGAGGGTTCGAGCTTAAGTGGCCTGTGTTTATGCTGACGCCACAGGACCCCCCCCAGAACAGGAGGAAGGAATAGCTTGGTCAAGGGAGGCTCCTGCATGTAGGTCTCGGACACCCCGGACGTGGGTCGGGACGGAGGGCTCCACGGGCGCAGTTGACGCTCTGCGTGGGCGATCCCGATGTACCGAGGGGTGCGAGGAGACCGATGCAGAAGCCACCGGACAGAAAAGGTCTGGGACACCCCGGGCGTGGGTCGGGACGGTGCTCTACACGGGCGCGGTTGACGCTCTGCGTGTGAGATCCCGATGTACCGAGGGGTGCGACGAGACTGAAGAGACACGGTTGCATCTCCTTGACCAGCTAAGGGAGAGTGTCCTGTGACACACGGCCCCCCAAAACGATGGGGGGTAAACCAAATACAATATACAAACTAATTGCAGTGCACACAAAAATGAACAGTAAAAAAAAACAATTAGTGTCCAGTGTCTAAATTTCAAATTGTCCAGTGTTCATCGTGCAGCCACAACATCCAGCTGGAAGGTGGCGCTGTGGACAGTGGTGAGGCTGTAGTGACGGCATCCGGCCGGAAGGTGGCGCTGTGGATGACGGTGAGGTTGCAGGGACAGCAGCCGAACTGACGGTGGCGCTGTTGCTGGCAGTGAAGCTGCAGGGACGGCATCCGGCCGGAAGGTGGCGCTGTAGACGGCGGCCAGGTAAGTTCGTAGTGCACTTCCGGCCGGCGGCGGCCATGTTTGTAGTCGGAAGCCGCCCGTTTCAAGATGGCGCGGCGGCCATTTTGCCGGCCGGGTGAAGAGGAATCACCTGGTGACTGGAGGCCGGCGAGGAGCTGAAGGGCGGCTTCGGCGGCCGCCTCAGGTAAGCCCATTTTTTCAGCTGCAGCGGTCGGCGGGGCCAGGCGTGGTGCAGGGCCTGGAGACGTGGTGAGGCCTGGAGCCGGGTCCGGTGCTGGGCCTGGAGACGCGGTGAGGCCGGGAGCCGGGTCCGGTGCAGGGGCTGGAGCCGCGGTGAGGCCTGGCGCGGTGCTGGGGCCTGGAGACGCGGTGAGGCCTGGCGCGGTGCTGGGGCCTGGAGACGCGGTGAGGCCTGGCGCGGTGCTGGGCCTGGAGACCCAGTGAGGCCTGGAGCGGTGCTGGGGCCTGGAGACGTGGTGAGGCCTGGAGCGGTGCTGGGGCCTGGAGACCCAGTGAGGCCTGGAGCAGTGTCCCCGGTCAGTTGCATTCCGGTGCAAGGCCCGGAGCCGGGGTCCGTTGTCGGGAGCGGGAGAGTGGCAGGTACTCACTCTGCTCCCAGGGCCGTCGGGCGTGTGTCGGGGCTGCCGTGGGCAGGAGGCTGCAATGCTCGCAGCTCCTGCAGCAGCTGGTGGGGCAGCGGCGACATACCTCACTGCAGGGCCTGGTTGACGGCAGCGTAGTTCTGCAGGGCTGGGCAGCCGGCTGCAGACATCAGGTCTCCCGAGGCTGCGTCTTCAGGTGAGTCCAAATTTAAATTCGGACAGTCGGGGGTCACCAATGTAGCGGCACCATACGTGGCGAATAAAGAATAGACATCAGGTTGGTGCAAGTGGTTCTTTATTCTGTTGTCACACATATAGTGGGTGCGCTAACTATATGTAGGGTTGTTGTAGCTGAGCGAGGTTGTTCCCTCGGGCTCAGCTACCGGTAAACACTCCTGGTGGGTCTCGTGGTGAGAGAGCTTATGTACCAGGACACTCCCTCTGCCCATGACGTCGTGTGCCCGCCCTCGTATCTCCTGACGAGGGTTCGAGCTTAAGTGGCCTGTGTTTATGCTGACGCCACAAGAGGAATAGATCAGGTAGACGCACAGAGTTTAAGGTGAGGTGGGGAAAGATGGGTTTAAGGTGAGGTGGGGGAAAGGTGGCTTTGAGGTGAGGTGGGGAAAGATGGGTTTAAGGTGAGGTGGGGGAAAGGTGGCTTTGAGGTGAGGTGGGGAAAGATGGGTTTAAGGTGAGGTGGGGGAAAGGTGGCTTTGAGGTGAGGTGGGGATAGATGGGTGTAAGGTGAGGGGGGGGGGAGGGGGAGGGGGAGGTGGGATTAAGGTGAGGGGGGGGGGAAGATTTAATAGGATTTTGAAGGGGTGACTTTTTCCACGCAAAGAAACTGCAGATGCTGGTTTACACTAAAGATAGACACAAAATGCTGGAGTAACTCAGCGGGTCAGGCAGCATCTCTGGATAAACGGAATGGGTGACATTGTCCCACTGAATTACTCCAGCATTTTATGTCCATAGACAGGGACATGGATAGGTCAGGTTTAGAGGGATATGGGCCAAGTGCAGGCAGGTGGGACTGGTGTAGGACATGTGGGACAGTGTGGGCAACTTGACAGAAGGACTGTTTCCATGCTGTAAGAATCTATGACTCTGTGAGTGGGATTATCGTCATGAAGGCCGGAGAACTCCAGAACAAGAGGACATAGGTTTAAGGTGAGGGGGGATTTTATAGAGGTTTTATAAAAGATTTAATAGGAACCTGAGAGGTAACTCTTTTACACAAAGGGTGGTGGGTGTATGGAGTGAGCTGCCGGATGAGGTAGTTGAGGCTGGGAATATCACAAGAGTTAAGAAACATTTGGACAGTTTGCCAGTCTGGTCTTTTCATCTTTATAATATTTCCCACTCAGGGAAATTAACTTAATCAGTTGAGTTGCGTTTAGTTTATTGTCCTGTGTACCGAGGTACAGTGAAAAGCTTTTGTTGCGTGCTAACCAGTCAGCGGAAAGACAATACGTGATTACAATCGAGCCGTTTGCAGTGTACAGGCACATGATTAAGGGAACAACATGAATAGCGTTTAGTTAAGGCTGTGTGGAAATAAAGCCAGCAGCAACACCTCTCTGACATTGCACTTTTTGTTATTCCACATAGAACATTGTACAGTACAGCACTATAATTATAATTGATCTGCCCTTTAAGGGTTAATGTGTGCTTTATAAGCTAATCATTCCCCACATCAGACAGCAGGACCATAGCACACCTCCTGACTGGGTTGCTCCAGCACTTTATGTCTTACCTTGATTCTGTACACTGTTCACATCAAGGTGATATTTAACAAAGCTTCCACCTTGATCCAGCCCCTCTCAATATGGCCGCTCCAAACTAGGCCTTCTCTGAATGGCCGCTCCAAACTAGCCCTTCTCTGAATGGCCGCTCCAAACTGGGCCCTCTCAATATGGCTGCTCCAAACTGGCCCCTCTCTAAATGGCTGCTCCAAACTGGGCCCTGTGAAAATGGCCGCTCCAAACTAGCCCTTCTCTGAATGGCCGCTCTAAACTAGGCCTTCTCTAAATGGCCGCTCTAAACTAGGCCTTCTCTGAATGGCTGCTCCAAACTGGCCCCTCTCAATATGGCTGCTCCAAACTGGCCCCTCTCTAAATAGCCGCTCCAAACTGGCCCCTCTCTAAATGGCCGCTCCAAACTGGGCCCTGTCAAAATGGCCGCTCCAAACTAGCCCTTCTCTGAATGGCCGCTCTAAACTAGGCCTTCTCTAAATGGCCGCTCCAAACTGGCCCCTCTCTAAATGGCCGCTCCAAACTAGCCCTTCTCTGAATGGCCGCTCCAAACTGGCCCCTCTCTAAATGGCCCCTCTCAAAATGGCTGCTCCAAACTGGCCCCTCTCTAAATGGCCGCTCTCTAAATGGCTACTCCACTAGACCCTGACCCACTTGCTGCTAAGGCTGACAGGCCAAAAAAACAACAAGTCCTTACCTCAAGAGTCAAGAATGTTTAATTGTCATACAGTATGTCCAGAACCGAAACAATAAATTCTTACTTGCTTCTGTAAACACAACACTTCTGTAAACACAGTACTCAATAGATTACGACTCAATGGTATGAACATTGAATTCTTCATATTTAGGTAACCTCTAACAACTCCCAACCCCCTCCCATGTTCCCGCCTATCTTCCCCCCTCCCAGAACCGCACCTGAGCCTGCACCAATTTCTTCCCACCACCCTTCCCCCTCCCCCGACAACATTCCTTCCTCCAGCTTCACAATTCATAACTCTTCAATCCTTTTGTCCCAGCGGTGACGCAGCGGTAGAGTTGCTGCCTTACAGCGAATGCAGCGCCAGAGACCCGGGTTCGATCCCAACAACGGGTGCTTGCCTGTACGGAGTTTGTACGTTCTCCCCGTGACCTGCGTGGCTTTTCTCCGAGATCTTCGGTTTCCTCCCACACTCCAAAGACGTACAGGTTTGTAGGTTAATTAGCATGATAAATGTAAAAGAAAATGTCCCTAGTGGGTGTAAGATAATGTTAATGTGCTGGGATCGCTGGTCGGCGCGGACCCGGTGGGCCGAAGGGCCTGTTTCAGCTCTGTGTCCCTAAACTAAACTAAAATCTTCCATCTTTTCATCTCTGGCCTTTGTCCAACACATACCTATTAAAGGTCTCGACTCAAAACGTCACCTATTCCTTCTCTCCAGAGATGGTGCCTGACCCGTTGAGTCACTCTGGCTTTTTGTGTCTATTTTCGGTTTAAACCAGCGTCTGCAGTTCCTTCTTACACATTTGCCTATTAATCCTATGTTCACCTATCACCTGCCACGTTTTGTCTTGCTCTTCCTCTCTTCCAACTTTCTTCCCCCCCCCCCACCCCCCTGCAAGACGGGCCCCGACCCGAAACGTCACCTCTTCATGTTCCCCAGAGATGCTGCATGGCCCGCTGAGTTACTCCAGCACTTTGTGTGTGTTTTTTTTTTAATAAACCAGCATCTGCAGTTCCTTGTTTCTACTCAATGGATAACAGAAAAAACAAAATTTTTTAAAAAAGGTTAAATAAATAAAAAAACATCAATAGTAATGCAGTCAAACTCAATATTACTGCACACAAACTCCTTTGGTTCTTCCTCTCTGTAGTAGCTGTCAGTTTATTTTCCCAAATATACGATGAATTTTAATGCAAGATAAGACAGAATTAATAGATGTGGTTAGTTCCGCTGCAGAGTAGAAAAGTGTTTCATCAAGGCATTCCAGAAGGGACTGGGAGATGGAGTAACATTGACACCGACCGATGTTCCTCTTGACTGATTTGCAGAAACAATATGGGGGGGGGGGGGGGGGGGGTAAAAAAACATATGTGATAACATTTACAAAATGACCCTCCTGGCATGGAATATTCCTCACAGGAGCGACCAAGTAAATAGAAGAGTCTCCACTTTGCGTGAGATTGCTATCACTTATTGAGCTAACCATATAGAACCATAAGGGTGGCACAGTGGCGCAGCGGTAGAGTTGCTGCCTCACAGCGCCAGAGATCTGCGATCGATCCCGACTAGGGGTGCTGTCTGTACAGAGTCAGTACGTTCTCCCCACGACCTGCGTGGGTTTTCTCCCAGATCTTCGGTTTCCTCCCACACCGCAAAGACGTGCAGGTTTGTAGGTTGATTGCCTTGGTGCAATTGTCCCTAGTCCGTGTAGGATGATGTGCCGGGGTTGCTGTTCGGCACGGACTCGGTGGGCCGAAGGGCCTGTTTCCGTTCTGTATCTCTAACCTAAAGTAAACTAAACACATAACGTACCACTTTGCCTTGTTTATCCTAGGCCAGTGGGCCTGAGCACGGGGTTAACATCTGCACCTGATGTGTATAATAATTCTGGGCTGCAATACATGACATCCACCGCTGTTGTTTTTTTTCTAACTATTCTCAATAGAGCATTTAATTTCACAGGCAACTTAATGGTTCGCCCTTGAAAATCCTTGGCAAAGCAGTCAAATCAAATCTCACTCAGTTGCTTGGACTCTTGCATTACAGTCAAGTCTCCTGATGCTACGCTATCTTGCAGCCAATTCCGCTCCAACATCTAATCTCCGGCTGCCAGCAGTGGACATATCATTGTTTTTTTCGGTGTGTAACACCTTACACAGCTTTCCCTTCCCGCTCAATAACCGTTTACTAACAAAAAGGAAAATCTTCAGAAATAAAAATGGGAAGGAGAACAAAAAACGCAATCTTAATGGTTGAACCAGATAAGACTATTAAGTGTTAAAGAAGGAACTGCAGATGCTGGAGAATCGAGGGTTACACAAAAAGCTGGAGAAACTCAGCGGGTGCAGCAGCATCTAAGGGGCGAAGGAGATAGGCGACGTTTCGGGTCGAGACCCTTAACGTCGCCTATCTCCTTCGCCCCTTAGATGCTGCTGCACCCGCTGAGTTTCTCCAGCTTTTTGTGTAACCCTAAGACTATTAAGTGTTTGGACGCGCTCGAGGCAGGAAACATGTTCCCGATGTTGGGGGAGTCCAGAACCAGGGGCCACAGTTTAAGAATAAGGGGTAAGCCATTTAGAACGGAGATGAGGAAACACTTTTTCTCACAGAGAGTGGTGAGTCTGTGGAATTCTCTGCCTCAGCGGGCGGTGGAGGCCGGTTCTCTGGATGCTTTCAAGAGAGAGCTAGATAGGGCTCTTAAAGATAGCGGAGTCAGGGGATATGGGGAGAAGGCAGGAATGGGGTGCTGATTGGGGATGATCAGCCATGATCACATTAAATGGTGGTGCTGGTTCGAAGGACCAAATGGCCAACTCCAACATCTATTGTCTATTGTCTATTGCAAGGAAGCAGACAATAAGCATTAGCGCTGCCGGGGAGAAAGGTTTGGGAAATGTGCAGGAAGGAACTGCAGATGTTGGGTTGACAACAAAGATAGACACAAAATGGTGCAGTAACTGAAAGGGACAGGCAGCGCCTCTGGGGAGAAGGAATGGGCGATGTTTCGGGTCGAGACCCTTCTTCAGTCTGAAGCACCCGACCCGAAACGTCACCCATTCCCTCTCTCTGTCCCACTGAGATGCTGCCCCTCCTGCTGAGTTACTCCAGCATTTTGTGTCTGTCCAAGGTTCGGGAAGCCATGGGCTCGTGTCTCGATTTTGCGTAGAATACGTGGTGGAACAGAAGGGGAAACGGCCCTATAGCAGCGGGCGGGCGGATGGAGGGCAGCCCGTGGCAGCCGCAGGGAGCGGCGGTGGAAGGAGCGACCCCTACTTCACCCGTCCAATGCCTGGAAATTGCTGCTAGTGGTAGCGGTGGTGGCAGAGAGGGTAGTGGCATTGAAGATAACCTGTGGATTAGAACTTGGATATGCAGGGATGGAGGGAGGTGCAATATGTGCACTCTGGTCTTGGCACTGTATTCGGCACAGACAATATGGGCTGAAGGGCCTGTTCCTGTGCTGTACTCTTCCATGTTCTATGTTCTATAACATATTTCCCAATGTCTCCATCACCCCTGTGTCTGATCCAAGCCTAGGTGACAACAGTGGGATTACAGGCTCCAGTTTGTGTCTCTCTTTATTGACTTTAGTTTAGTTTAGTTAAGTTTACTTTACAGATTCAGTGCGGAAACAGGCCTTTCGACCCACCAAGTCCCCACTGACCAGCAATCCCCATACACTATGTCTGTCCTACACACTAGGGACAATTTACAATTTATCCCAAAGCCAAGTAACCTACAAACCTGTATGTCTTTGGAGCAAAGATCCTACAGCGAGCAAGATAGTCCACTTGACGAAAAAGACGTAGTACGGTCATGGGCAGATTCGTGGGTAATTTTCGGCCCCATTTCCGTAACCAGCTTCCGTCTCCGCACCAAAGATCCCGTAGCGGAGCAAAGATACTAGTGCGGAGACGGAAGCCGGTTATGGAAACATCCTCGTAAAAATAAAAGTTATTTGGGAAAAATCTTCTCCTCATTTTTCAGAATTATAATTTATTAACACAAACTGTTCCCCCGCAACGTTGATTACACTGCGAGTCGGGTCGGGTCGGGTCGGGTCGGGTTACTGAAATGGATGAAAAAAAGGGCCCACGTTCCGCTCCGTTGCGTACTACACGTCAGCCCATTGCATTTAGCAGGAGTGGTCTATATTGCTCCGCTATAGGATCTTTGCTTTGGAGTGTGGGAGGAAACCGGAGCACCCGTGGAAACCCCACGCAGGTCATGGGGCGAAAGTACAGACAACACCTGTGGGCAGGATCGAACCCAGGTCTCTGCCGCCGTAAATGCAACTCCACCGCTGCACCACTGTGCCATCCCTAAATTATGTTATATCCAAATGTCTTTACCATGTTCTATCAAGAGAGCCACAGAATACTAATGGATATCTCAACGTTTCTGCGTTCATACTGGTTTACTGGCTCATTAGCTGTTTGAGAAGATTTAACAGATTATAATTGCAGGTGCATCATGATTGAGTACGATTTTACAGATACCATCAATAAAAATCCATCCTCAGGAAATGCTCCAATTTAAAACTCCCAGTCTGTGTTTTTGTCAGTAACTGGTGATTAAAAAATGGAATGATTTTATTCCTGTTCATTTGCCAATAGTGGGCAATGCTGTCCCAGTACTAGTCGGATCTACTAGTCTGAAGACGGGTCTCGACCCGAAACGTCACCCATTCCTTCCCTCCAGAGATGCTGCCTGTCCCGCTGAGTAACTCCAGCTTGTTGTGCCTATCTTTGGTTTGAAGCAGCATCTGCAGCTCCTTCTTACAATTGCTAGTCAGATTAGTCATCCTTTACCATTGGTACTTAATCAGAGTCAGTTCAGATATAGATTGTAGCAACGTCCAATTGTCTCGAAGATAGACACAAAATACTGGAGTAACTGGTGGGCAGCACGGTGGCGCAGCGGTAGAGTTGCTGCCTCACAGCGCCAGAAACCCGGGTTCGATCCTAACTAAAGGTCTGTACAGAGTTTGTACGTTGTCCCCGTGACCTGCGTGGGTTTGTCTGTACGGAGTTTGCACACTCTACCCGTGACCTGCGCGGTTTTTCTTTGAGATATCCCGCTTCCTCTCACGCTCCAAAGACGTACAGGTTTTGTTGGTTAATTGGCTTGGTATAAATGTTTTTAAAAATTGTCGCTAGTGTGGTGTGTAGGGTAGTGTTAATATGCGGGGATCGCTGGGCGGCGTGGACTCGATGGACCGAATGGCCTGTTTCCGCGCTGTATCTCTAAATTAAACTAAATGTGCGGGGCAGGTTTTTTACACAGAGAGTGGTAGATGCCGGGTATGCATCTTCCACCGTTCACCTGTCTCTAACGTCAAGATGCCCATAATGCTCTGAAGGAAGATGCAAGGGTGGCTTTGAAAAAGCTTTTAGATTGGCATATGGACATGCAAGGGAATGAGGAAATGTGAATCACGTCAAGGCAGGTGAGATTAGTTCACCTTAGTATCATGTTCAGCAGAGACTTTGTGGGCCGAAGGGCCTGTTCCTGTTCTGTCCTGTGTCCTACATACGTTGGGATGCCAGAGCCGGAGCTGATGGACATTTCTCCCCAAAACAACATGGTTTTGGGTTCGTAAAATCCAATTTTCTGCCTGGTGGATATCAAATGAGAAAGCAGCCGCCAGCTGTGCTGAATAATCCCCACTGACACCGCTGATTCTGTCGATTTCCATTTGCTTCTGAACACACCGCATCATCCTCATGTCTTGCTGTGTGGGTTTTGAAGAGAATCCTGTGCAAGAAGGAACTGCAGATGCCAGTTTAAACTGAAGGTAGACACAAAGAGCTGCAGTGACTCAACGGGGCAGGCAGCATCTCTGGAGGGAAGGAACGGGTGACGTTTCGGGTCTCGTGCCTGCCCCGCTGAGTTACACCAGCTATTTGTGTCTATCTTTGAAGAGGAACCTGTTCTCTTTCTGCTCAAGGTTTTCCAACTTGTGTGAGAGTGTGTGTTAATCTGTTTAGGAGGGAGGATTAGCACATGAGAGAAATAATCATGTTCAAAGGTTTGACAGTAACTGCTTCCATTACGGAATTGCTTCCTGAACGTCAGAACATGGTTTCCATTGCAGCAGTTTGCTTCCTGCTACACTGAGATAAACGTTACTGTCTCTAAAACCAAGTGTGTATTTGTCATGACTGCAACAAAAAAAAAGTTTTAATTAATGTATTGGTTTATTAATGATTTCCTGAGATTTCCTGGGAGATCTGGAGGGTCTGGAAGGTCACGACTCAAGATGTCGCCCAGACCATCACACAAATCCAACCTCCCTTCTACCGACTCCATGTACACTTCACGCTGCCTCGGCAAGGCCACCATGCTGCTAGCATAATCAAGGTTAGGCAGAAAATGCTGGAGTAACTCAGCGGGTCAGGCAGCATCTGTGGAGAAAAGCAACAGGTGATGTTTCGGGTTGCAGGAAGGAACCGCAGGTGCTGGTTTTTACCAAAGATAGTTCCTTCTCTCTACTGACCTGTTGTGTTACTCCAGCCTTTTGTGCCTATCTTCAATGTGAACCAGCATCTGCAGTTCCTTTCTTAAGGGCCTGTCCCACTTACGTGACCTTGGCTCGCAAATTACACGACCTCGTGGTCGCTTGAGGCATACGGGCACCGTATGGCCGCGCGGGGCCGGTCCCACTTAGAAGCGCGGAGTTGTGCGGGGCTGGTCCCGACATCGCGCGGCTCCGAAATTCTGGCAGTGGTCGAAATCTTCGCGCGCCAACGGCCTGTCGGCACGCAGGCGCATTGTGGTCATATGCAGCGTCTTGACGTCGTATGCAGCGTCTTGACGTCGTACGTAGCATCTTGACGACGTACGCCTAGCGCATGGCATTGCGCGATGACGTCACCGCCCGATGTGGCGTTGCGTGATGACGTCACCGCCCGACGCTGTGCGACGCCCAAATTCAATCGGCCCGCCTCCTGCCCAGCTGAATGGTAAGCATGACGCAAATGACGTCACGCGTGAACATAGCGCGTACTTAGCGCGTACTTATTCACGTGAACTCCGCTTCCGTTTGGCTGCGCCAAACACACGCAATTGCATGCAAGTGGGACAGGCCCTTTAGCGTAATCAAGAACCAGCTTCATCGCAGCCATTCTCTCTTCTCCCCGCTCCCATCAGGCGAGCGGTGCAGAAGTTTGAAAACGCAAACCTCCAGATTCAGGGGGCAGTCTCTTTCAGCAGATGGTCCATCCTGACGGTGGCACAGCGGTAGAGTTGCTGCCTTACAGCAAAATGCAGCGCCAGAGACCGGGGTTCGATCCCGACTATGGGTGCTGTCTGTATGGAGTTTGTCCGTTCTCCCCGTGATCTGCGTGGGTTTTCTCCGAGGTCTTCGGTTTCCTCCCACACTCCAAAGACGTGCAGGTTTGTAGGTTAATTGGCTTGATCAATTGGCTTGATAAAAAATGTAACATTGTTCAAAGTTGGCGATATGCAGAGTACTGCCCAGCCCACTACAAAATTCAGCAGGTTCAGAAGGTCCTGTCACCAACTAGCAAGTGGTCCTGACCTACCATCTACTTCATTGGAGACCCTCGGACCATCTGACAGCCTTTCCGCTGACTGGATAGCACGCAACAAAGATCTTCAGTCTGAAGAAAGGGTCTCGACCCGAAACGTCACCCATTCCTTCTCTCCAGAGATGCTGCCCGTCCCTCTGAGTTTCTCCAGCATTTTGTGTCTATCTTCGGTGTAAATCAGCATCTGCATTTCCTTCCGCAGTTCATTCGGTTTATCTGCATAGACTCAGTTTATACTCTCTAGAATTTAGGAGATTGAGAGGGGATCTTATAAAAACTTACAAAATTCTTAAGGGGTTGGACAGGCTAGATGCAGGAAGATTGTTCCCGATGTTGGGGAAGTCCAGGACAAGGGGTCACAGCTTAAGGATAAGGGGGAAATCCTTTAAGACCGAGATGAGGAAGACCTTTTTCACACAGAGAGTCTCTGGAACTCTCTGCCACAGAGGGTAGCTGAGGCCAGTTCATTGGCTATATTTAAGAGGGAGTGAGATGTGGCCCTTGTGGCTAAGGGGATCAGAGGGTATGGAGAGAAGGCAGGTACGGGATACTGAGTTGGATGATCAGCCATGATCATATTGAATGGCGGTGCAGGCTCGAAGGGCCGAATGGCCTACTCCTGCACCTATTTTCTATGTTTCTATGTTTCTATGTTTCTATGTTTCCTACACGCAATGTCTCAACTCTGACAGAAGCATTTTTTTAATCTCTCGATCAGTCCTCATAGATTGACTTGACATCTGATGTCGTTTTTGTGCAGACTATTGTTTGTTGTCTCACCTTCTATCATAGACACAACTCTACAGGGGCTATTTGCTCCGTGGCTTCACTCCGAACTGTGGCGGCAAAGAGTAATTTTCTATCTTATTGTTTGGGGAGACAGTGGAAGAGAGGGAATGCTACGATGTTGCCTGGTGCCATGCATCATAGTTAGCCGTGGCTGGTTGCTTTTTATCATCTTTTAGCCCATCAAGAAGGAAGAATCAAACCAAACCTCCTTGATGCCGGGACATGTGCTGGAGACAAATATATGAGGCTTGGTATTTTTTTCGTTTACTTTGGAGATACGCCGCGGAAACAGGCCCTTCGACCGACCGAGTCTGTGCCCACCAGCGATCACTCATTAGGGAGAATTTACAGAAGCTGCTTAACCTACAAACCTGCACGTCTTTGCAGTGTGGATAGAAACCGGAGCACCCGGAGGAAACCCACGCGGTCACGGGGAGAAGGGACAAACTCCGTACAGACAGCACCCGTAGTCAGGGTTGAAGCCGGGTCTCTGGCGCTGCAAGGCAGCGACTCTACCGCCGCGCCACCGTGCCGCACTGTCACAACTATATCCGTTTCAGTAGCTTCATCTGGCAGAAGGTCTGGGCCACATCAATGCTTCTCCTGATTTTTCTCCGGGAGGGGTCGAGTTTCCTCACATGCTGAAATCACACAGCATCGAGGCAGTACACAGAAAGCTGCCACGTTTTGGCACCGACAAGTACGGCCTCATCTTCTGGCAGCGGTGAACCAGGCCTGCCGCTTGGGACACCGTTACTTCTCAACGCCCCCCTCCCCTCCCTACCTAGTCCTCGCTGCTATGGCATTCATTCATAATTTCCATTTTAGGTATAAGCGATCCCGACACACTGACACGATCCTACACACACACCCACCAGAGGCAATTTACAATGATACCAAATCAATTAACTTACAAACCTCTACCTCTTCGGAGCGTGGGGGGAAACCGGAGCTCCCAGAGAAAACCCACACAGGTCACGGGGAGAACGTACAAACTCCACACAGTGGGTCGAACAGCATCTGTGGAGGCAAAGGCACGATCGGCATTTCGAGTTGAGACTCTGCATTAGGACTTACTAATTTTAATTGTTTTCCGTGACTGGTCTTAAAAAGCCAAAATACATTTTTGTTGATTGAGTGTCACATCTTGGCCAAAACAATTTTTTTTAAAAATTACGACAATTATAATTGAATGATTAGCTCAAATAATCTGATTCCAGTTCATTATTTTCTTCTTGGATTAAAATAGTCTTGAAATGTTTCAAATGATTGCTTTTTATACATTGCTAATCAGAGATTTGATTCCACAATAAGTGCAATTTCTCGTCAGCGGAAATGCAAACTTGCTCATTGAGTCAGCTTTTATTCAACGAGGAGACCTGAAAGATGCGTGTGTTCATTTGGGAAATGAGAATATTTATCTCGCTGCGTAGTTTGAATGGATTGCTAAATAGGGCCAGTCCCGTCACAATGGATAAAGAATTGTGCTGGCGGCAAGAATAGTCCATTGTCCAGCCAATCGCGAGCTAACAGCTGCCATTTCCATAGTTCCATGTCCTCACAACTAGAACAGAGCAACAATTTTCTGCACATTTTCCCACTTGCATCAAATTGCAGTTTTGACATCCCTGACCCGATCATCGCCAGTCAAGTGCCCTTCAGTGAACGATGTGCCCACTGTGCAGTCTGATCACTTTTAAGCGATATAAAGAAAGCAGATATTTGGGTTATCAGTTTGGTCATGCCATTACAATTTTCTTCGTTTATTATTGACGCGTGTAGCCTTCTTCTTATCGAGCCCACACACAAGATTAGAAGTCGTTCAACCAGAGCTGAACACACTTCTCGGCATCTGCACACAATGGTGTCTGTCTTGTCGCTTCTTGTGCGTGGTGGTTCTTAAGGGGTTGGACAGGCTAGATGCAGGAAGATTGTTCCCGATGATGGGGAGGTCCAGGACAAGGGGTCACAGCTTAAGGATAAGGGGGAAATCCTTTAGGACCGAGATGCAAAGGACTTTTTTCACACAGAGAGTGGTGGGTCTCTGGAACTCTCTGCCACAGAGGGTAGTTGAGGCCAGTTCATTGGCTATATTTAAGAGGGAGTTAGATGTGGCCCTTGTGGCTAAGGGGATCAGAGGGTATGGAGAGAAGGCAGGTACGGGATACTGAGTTGGATGATCAGCCATGATCATATTGAATGGCGGTGCAGGCTCGAAGGGCCGAATGGCCTACTCCTGTACCTAATTTCTATGTTTCTATGTGGTGGAAAGATTAGTGGAAACAGGGCCGCGATCAACATGAACGCTCTTTCCTTGACCCCCATCGCGTGTAGTGAAATAAAATTGTAGCGCGCTATCCAGTCAGCGGAAAGACCATACATACTGTGAGTTCATAAGTGACAGTAGCAGATTTAGGCCATTTGGCCCGTCAAGTCAATTCAATCATGGCTGATCTATCTTTCTATCTTAATCCCATTCTCCTATCATCGCCCCATAACCCCTGACACACGCACTATAATAGACAATAGGCAATAGACAATAGGTGCAGGAGTAGGCCATTTGGCCCTTCGAGCCAGCACCGCCATTCAATGTGATCATGGCTGATCATCCTCAATTAGTACCCCGTTCCTGCCTTCTCCCCATATCCCCTGACTCCGCTATTTTTAAGACCCCTATCTAGCTCTCTCTTGAAAGCATCCAGAGAACCTGCCTCCACCGCCCTCTGAGGCAGAGAATTCCACAGACTTCCTAACACAGAATTCCTAACACTAATCACAAATCTATCTATCTCGGCCTTAAATACATGGTTACAATCAACAGACCTACCATCCACAGTGTACAGACGAAGGATATGGGGTACAAATAAAGATTTTAAGAGTGAAGCGATTGTAATGTATGATAGCAGATCCAATTCTGGGACCAACACTCCACTGTCAGATTGTGATCACACACAAATTGGAGGAAAAGCATCACAGATTTCACTTGGCAGACAAAAAATGCTGGAGAAACTCAGCGGGTGAGGCAGCATCTATGGAGTGAAGGAATTGGCGACGTTTCGGGTCTTGACCCAGATTCCTTCTCTCCATAGATGCTGCCTCACCCGCTGAGATTCTTTTTTGTCTACCCATGATTTTTCCAGCATGTGCAGTTCTTTCTTACACATATTTCACTTGGGCAGCTTACAACCCAGCATTATTTATTTTGATTTCTCTAATTTAATGTAACGCTTGCATTCCCTCACTCACCATCCTTCCCCCACCCTCGTCATCCTGCAAGTTGATACCCCTTCGTTATCTCCTCTTCCACAGCCAACAATGGACCATTGTGGGCTCCACCTTTCCTGGACTTCGGTGCCGGCTCTGATTTAACCATATAACCATATAACCATATAACAATTACAGCACGGAAACAGGCCATCTCGGCCCTTCAAGTCCGTGCCGAACAACTTTTTTCCCTTAGTCCCACCTGCCTGCACTCATACCATAACCCTCCATACCCTTCTCATCCATATGCATATCCAATTTATTTTTAAATGATACCAACGAACCTGCCGCCACCACTTCCACTGGAAGCTCATTCCACACCGCTACCACTCTCTGAGTAAAGAAGTTCCCCCTCATGTTACCCCTAAACCTCTGTCCCTTAATTCTAAAGTCATGTCCTCGTGTTTGAATCCTCCCTATTCTCAAAGGGAAAAGCTTGTCCACATTAACTCTGTCTATCCCTCTCATCATTTTAAAGACCTCTATCAAGTCCCCCCTTAACCTTCTGCGCTCCAGAGAATAAAGACCTAACTTATTTAACCTATCTCTGTAACTTAGCTGTTGAAACCCAGGCAACATTCTAGTAAATCTCCTCTGTACCCTCTCTATTTTGTTGACATCCTTCCTATAATTGGGCGATCAAAATTGTACACCATACTCCAGATTTGGTCTCACCAACGCCTTGTACAATTTTAACATTACATCCCAGCTTCTATACTCAATGCTCTGATTTATAAAGGCTAGCATACCAAAAGCTTTCTTTACCACCCTATCTATATGAGATTCCACCTTCAAGGAACTATGCACGGTTATTCCCAGATCCCTCTGTTCAACTGTATTCTTCAATTCCCTACCGTTTACCATGATTTGTTCGGTACCTTTTCATACCTCTGGTTTCCCTCTCCCTCTCGATCTGAAATGTCACCTATTCCTTTTCTCCAAAGATGCTGCCTGTCCCGCTGAGGTACTCCAGCATCCACCATCCACCTTTGGTGTAAAGGGCCTGTCCTACAAGCATGCAACTCTATGTGATGAACGCGATCAAACTAGAAGCGGGGGCCGTGCGGAGGTCGAGTGGTCCCCTGTACAGGGCCGTTCCCACCAGCATGCGCCTGCATGCGGCAAGCGCGACCAAACCGGCAGTAGGGGCCGCGCGGAGGTCGGGTGAGTGGCGCAACGCGGCGTAAAGTGAGGCGAACTTGGAGCGAAGTCTAAGGTAAGTTCGCCAGGACAGAGAGGGGCACACAGAGAGGGGCACAGAGGCACACACACACAGAGGGCCACGGAGCCACACACATAGAGGGTCACGGAGGCACCTACAGATAGGTTCACGGAGGCACGATGTTGAGGCGGTGTGTAATGCGTCGAGGCGACTGCGAGCTGACAAGCCATTGCCACGCGGAATATTTGGACATGGTCAGTTTTTCGGTGCCCCGCGCGGTGTCGGGATGAACTCGGGACGAACTCCGCACAATTCCGCACGACTCTGGCGATCGAAGTGGGACCGACCCCGCGACGCTGGACGGCTCAAGCGACCACGTTAGGTCGCGCTAATCGCATAGAGTTGCATGCTTGTAGGACAGGCCCTTAAGCCAGCATCTGCAGTCCCTTCGTACACACAAAGACTCACCTGGCTTTGGCACCATCTTGCAACGTGGTATTCTGTACTTTCTTTGTTTCTTTGCAATAATAACCACCAGGGGGCACTGACGATGTTGCCTCGCCAACAGTCTGTCTGTCTTTTCGTCTCTTTTTTGCTGTTGTTAATTTTGAGTGTGTTTTTAAAGTTTGTTTTAATATTTTCTGGTTTGTTTTATGTGGGGGGTGGGGGAGGGGGTCGGGGGGAACTATTTTTCAATCGCTCACCTTGCTGGAGATGCGATTGAACCAGATCGTATCTCCGGTCCCGCTGCGGCCTAACATCGTGGAGCTGGCGGCCTTGCTCAGGACTGACTTTGAGCCCCTCCCTCCCCCTCCCCCCCCCGCGGGGACGTGAACTTACGATCTGAGCCTGGGATCAACGTTCCAACCGCGGTGTACGGACTTCACCATCGAGGAACTCGCAGTCTCGGGTAGAGACCGTCGATGTCGGGAGCTCCAAAGACGCAGAGGGTTCAACCAGCCCCGACCCGGGGTCAGATTGCCCGGCGCAAGGGGAGCTGAGATTCCACACCGATGCAGGAGCCCTGGCGCGGAGGGTCCAAACATCACCGGCAACGGAAGCCAAGACCATCCTGTCAACCGATGGCTCGAGGCCCCCGACCGTGGGAGAACAAAGTAGGGAAGAGATTGAACTTTTTTTTGCCTTCCATCACAGTGAGGAACGGGGAGGAGTCACTGTGGTGGATGTTTATGTTAAAACGTATTTTGTGTGTTGTGTAGCTTTATGACGGTACAGCAAATGAAATTCCTCATATGTTGCAAAACATTATTGGCTAATAAAGTATGATTATGTTTATGATATAAGCACACAATTATTCTAAAGTTATTTCATATTGCCGCTGTGGATTAGCACCTTGGGATCGCAGGGTTTTGATGACAATAGTCAAGGTTCCAATTACGCAGGGCAGAATGTGATGACTCGTCACTTTGGGTAATGCGAATCTTCAGCAAATAATATCATGGAAAAAAGCAAAAAAAGTAATTTGATTTTAACCGAAGGTCTGCAACTAAGTGGGTTAAATATGGAAATATTGATCCACCCTCCTTCGAGATCAGCAGTGTTTCAGGATCAAGGTGAATTACTTTCTCTCTAGGAGTCATAGAGTCTTACTGCGTGAAAACAGGCCCTTCAGCCCGACTTTCCCACACTACCCCGACATGCCCCGTCAACACGAGTCCCACCTTCCTGCATTTGGCCTAAGTTCAGAAGTTTAGTCGACATGGTAGCAGAATTATGCCATTCGGTCCATCGGGTCCACACTGCCATTCAATCATTGCTGGTCTACATCTGTCCACAGCTCCACTGCAGGCAGCAAGGAGGCACAGCTGGTAGAGAGCTTCTGCCATACAGCGCCAGAGACCCAGGTTCGATCCTGACCTCGGGTGCTATCTGTGTGGAGTATGCACGTTCTCCCTGTGACCGCATGGGTTTCCTCCAGGTGCTACAGTTTCCCCCTACATCCTAAACACATGCAGTATGCATGCATGCGTCTAAGTTAGTTGCCCTTTGTAAATTGCCCTCAGTCTGTAGGGAGTGGATGAAAAAGTGGGATAGCATGGAAGTTGTGTGAACGGGTTGGTCGATGGTCGGCGTGGACTCGATGGGCCGAAGGGCCTGATTCATGTTTCATCTCTAAACTAAACTGAATATTACCAGTTACTGGGTGGGGATGCATTCCCCAGAGGTGGATGTCTAGCGTATTCACAACTGATTTGTCTTGGACTGTGGTGCTGGCTGTTGCTCTTACACATCACCGCACCCACAGCCAGACCAAAGAATTGATGCTCACTTTGCTTTCCCTGCTATGTAGCTGCTTGACCTTTCCCCCGCATGTCAGCCAGGACTATTTTGAAGAACACAGCTTTGCTTTGCATCCTACAAAATAAAGAATTGAAGTGCAATGACTTGAATTGAAAGATGCTGCATGGAAACACACTATTTGGCCCACCCAGTGCACGCTGACCGTTCAACACGAGACACAAAATGCTGGAGTAAAAGGCCTGTCCCACTTGCATGCAAAGGCATGCGTTTGGCACGACCGAACAGAAGCGGAGTTCGCACTAAGTTTGCGGTAAGTACGCGGTAAGTACGAGATCAATTCGCGTAATTCGTAATTTGCGTCATAGTCTCCGATCAGCTGGGCAGGAGGCGGGCCGACTCAATTTGGGCGTCACACGGCGTCGGGCGGTGATGTCATCACGCAACGCCATGTCGTGCGGTGACATCATCGCGCAACGCCACAAGCTAGGCGTACACCGTCAAGATGCTGCGTATCGCCGTCGAGACACTGCGTACGCCCTCAATGCGCCTGCGGACCGACAGGCCGTTGGCACGCGAAATTTTTGGGTAGTGCAGGATTTTGAGAGCCCCGCACGATGTCGGGACCACCCCCGCACAACTCCATATGCCTCCGCGCTTGGAAGTGGGACCGGCCCCGCGCGGCCCGTACGCCTCAAGTGACCACGTTTGGTCGCGCCAGACGCATGCTATCGCATGCAAGTGGGACAGGCCCTTACCTCAGCAGGAAGGGCAGCATCTCTGGAGAGAAGGAATGGGTGATCTATCGGGTCGAGACCCTTCTGTCCCGCTCAATTACTCCAGCATTTTGTGCCTATCTTCAGTGCAGACCAGAATCAGCAGTTCCTTTGCTGGAACATATCGACCATCGATCACCCGTTCACACTAGTTTTATATTTTCCTACTGTCGTATCCACTCACTAGACACGAGCGGCAACTTACAGAAGCCAATTAACCTACAGAGCTGCACGTCTTTGGGATGTGGGAGGAAAACGGAGCACCCGGAGGAAATCCACGCGGTCACAGGGGAGAACGTGCAAACTCCACGCAGACAGCAGCCGGGTGCAGGATCGAACCCGGGTCTGTGACTCTGTTAGGCAGCAACTCTACCAGCTGCGCCACTCTGCCCTGCGCCTGTAAAAGAGACCGTGTTATGCTCCGTAGGTAAAGCCCATTCAAACTGCACGAAAATACTTTCAACTCTGCGCTGGGATTGTCATTTGCAATTTGCAACAGAACGGTACTCGTGCACTGCAAATATATTCATTGAAGCGAGTTTCAATTCCTAGTTCCAGTCTTGAGAGCTATTGGACTCATTGGGATGTTCATCATATTACAGATATAAATCTTACATTTACATAATGAAATGTTTGTTGTTGAATTTCCAAAATCCAATTTCGAACAGCAAAACACTTGGTGGCATTGTCGAGGTTCCACGCCAAGCAGTGGGTCTATCAGACACATCTCATTTCTATTCAACGTGTGTAAGTGACTTGATAAACCCAAGTCAATCCAATTGTTCGTTCTCTCAAAGCTGTGTGATGTTTAATGAATCCATGTCTGTTTTGTTTTAGTGGAGCTCTCTGGTTTCTTGAAATATGCCTTTCATCAGACCTGAAAATAGAGATTGATTTGATCACGTTTTGATGTCAGACAGTGAGAGAGAGTGGGTAAGGCACTCACTCCCCTGCGAGAATTCCAGAAATTTAATAAGGCAACAAGATTTATAGAAATCACACCAGTAAATATCAACCTAGAATTAACCTTTCTCTCTCCGCACTTTCTAAAAGATCTTGCGCCATTTTCACAAATCCACATAGAGCAGAAACGCGCTTTCTTCTATATATCTCCTGGTAGAGCTGCTGCCTCACAGTGCCAGAGACCCTGGTTCGATCCTGACCTCGGGTCCCGTCTGTGTGGAGTTTGCGCGCTCGCCCGGTGACCGGGTGGGTTTCCTCCGGGTGCTCCGGCTTCCTCCCACATCACAAAGACGTGCTGGTTTGTCGGCTAATTGTAAATGGTCATTTTTCCCTGGTGTTTAAGGAGTGGATGGGAAAGCGGAATAATATAGAACTAGTGTGAACAGGTGGTCGACGGTCGGTGTGGGCTCGATGGGCCGAAGGGCCTGTTTCCATGCTGTATCTCCGAGCTAAGCTACAATACATTTTATAACACCTCTCTGGGCTGTGTCAGTTGAAGTTAAAATGAACTATCACTACTGGTTATTAATTATTAATTCAGATCCTAAAAAATATAATATCCAAATATTTGTTTTACAAAATATTTGTGACTCAGGTTATGACATGCAGCATTTCAAATGATTTAATAGTGGATCATGTTTATTACTTTGTGCAAACATAGTCACCAACCACGGCCTTTTATACTAACTCATAATCCATCGACAATATCAGTCCAGGACAAGATTCATATTTGATTTAGTTTGAGTTTTAGAGAAGCTGCTTGGGACCAGGCCATTCAGCCACTGAATCCCCACAGTCTTGCAATCACCCGTAAACTATCCTACACACACTAGGGACAATTTACAGAAGCCAATTAGCCTACAAACCTGCACGTCTTTGGAGTGTGGGAGGAAACCGGAGCACCCGGAGGAAACCCACCCGGTCACAGGGAGGCCATGTGGGCAAATTCCCAAACACAGATAACAGCCCTGGTGTGGACTGGAGCCAGGCCTCTGGTCCTGTGAGGCAGCAGCTCTACCAGCTGCACCACCGTGCCGGCCCTCTTGCCCCAGCTGTCCTCCATCAAGTCAAGGAGTGGGAGTTTGTCTACATCACTTGTTTTCTTTATTGCCCATTTGCTTGCTTTTTTTGCGTAATTTGGTGCGGCACGGTGGCGCAGCGGTAGAGTTGCCGCGTTACAGCGCCAGAGACCCGGGTTCGATCCTGACTACGGGTGCTGTCGGCATTGTGTTAGTACGTTCACCCCGTGACTGCGTTGGTTTTCCCCGGGTGCTCTGGCTTCCTCCCACACTCCAAAGACGTGCAGGTTTGTGGGTTAATTGGCTTCGATAAAAATTGTAAATTATCCCTTGTGTGTAGGATAGGGCTAGTGTACGGGGATCGCTGGTCGGCGCCGGTGGGCCGAAGGGCCTGTTTCCACATTAAACTAATTATCCTTTCTGCCTCAGATGCTAATGTACAGCGGGATGTTACGATTGACCTCAGTATTTTTGCAGCGTGCGTGGTTTTAACTCCAAGCAGAAAGTCTCACTGCGGGAAGAGAGTTAAAGCCCTGTCCCACTGTACGAGTTCATTCAAGAGTTCTCCGGAAAAATTTGCCCTGATTCGAACGCGGAGATTTAGGATAATGGCCGCTCGTCGGTACTCGGGGCTCTCGTGGACGTTTTTCAAGATGTTGAAAAATCTTCACGAGGCTTCCCGAGCTTATCGCGTTTCCCGAGTCCCTGCCGTTGGCGGTACGAGCCGCTAAGAGATATCCCCGAGCTCCCACATACCCGCTACGTACATTCCACGCGCTTACCACAAGTTTGATTTTTTTTTAAACTCGGGAGAGGTCTTGGAATGAACTCGTACAGTGGGACAGGGCTTTTACAAGTATCCCACAGGGATACCACATCTGATACACATGAACTCCCAGTGGATGGATGAAGCTGAGAAAGGAGACTTGACCTGTTCCAGTTCATTTACTCAGGAGCATCCAGCCCAATTACAGGTACATGGATGGAATAGGTTTAGGTACACGGGTGGGATAGGTTTGGAGAGTATGTGCAGGAAGGACCTGCAGGTGCTGGTTTAAACCTAAAGAAGGGTCTCGATCCAAAACGTCACCTATTCCTTCTCTCCAGAGAAGCTGTCTGACCCGCTGAGTTACTCCAGCTTTTTGTGTCTATCTTAGGTTTGGAGGGATATGGGCTGCATGCAGGGAGGTGGGAACTAGTGTAGATGGGACATATTGGTTGGCATGGGCATGTTGGGCTGAAGGGCCTGTTTCCACACTGTGTAACTCTATAACTCAGGATAACTCATCTGGTGAGACCGATCGTGGATATCAAGATGAAATGTGGAAGGGCCTCGTCCTGAAACGTCACCCTTTCCTTCTCTCCAGAGATCTCCGCTGCCTGTCCCGCTGAGTTACTCCAACTTTTTGTGTCTCTCCAAGATGAAATGAAAGTTGGGCTTACAAATGCTAAAACTATTTGGATAAAATAGCCTTCAGCACACATTATCAAATGCGTCCGTCAGGAAGATATTGGAGAGAGTCCGTGCAGACAAAGTGAAGACGCTGTGGATGGAATGTAAAAAAAAGTAGATAAATATTAAATATTTCAAAAAAGGATCTTTCTGCTTTTTTTTGCTTTTTTAAATATCCATCAGTTCCAGTTGAACGAGTCAACTCTTCAAAGTACTTCTGGCAGGACTTTGTCTTGGGTTAACTTATTCAATGCTAAATAATTCATGACTTGGAATGAAGATAACTCCTACTCTCCAAATGTGTAGGAAGGAACTGCAGACCCGTCTGAAGAAGGGTCTCGATCCGAAACGTCACCCATTCCTTCTCTCCAGAGATGCTGCCGGTCCCGCTGAGTTACTCCAGCTTTTTGTGTCTATCTTCCGTTCCAAAGAGCCACATGGATATTTACTGAGAACAACTGCAAAGGCAATTGTTTGACGGAGATAACAGATAACAGATATTCTTCTGTGCAGAAAATTGCATAGTTCAATAAAATCAGAATTGCTAACAATTTTTTAAATAACCAGATTTATAATTTACGCAGCGACATTTGCATATGCACCACCAATTAGTTTAGTTCATGGCTGCACGGTGGCACAGCGGTGGAGTTCCTGCCTTACAGCGCCAGAGACCCTGGTCCGATTCCGACCATGGGTGCTGTCTGCGCGGAGTTTGTCCGTTCTCCCCGTGACCTGCGTGGGTTTTCTCTGCGATCTTTGGTTTCCTCCCACACTCCAAAGACGTACAGGTTTGTAGGTTCATTGGAAGGGTGTAAGTGTAAATTGTCCCTAGCGTGTGCACGGTAGTGTTAATGTGCGGGGATCGCTGGTTGGCGCGGACTCGGTGGGCCAAAGGGCCTGTTTCCGCGCTATATCTCTAGAGACTCAATGAATGAAAGATATGCACAGAGTAGGTATGTTACAAAACTTACCTTCAATAGCGCTGCAGTTCTGTCACTGGTCATGTGCGCGACTTTGGTGCCTTTGAAGGGGGGGGGGGGGGGGGTTAAAACGCGGTTTTACCCTACCTTCCGGAATTATATTTTCTCGGAGCGCGAGCTTTTGCGAAAGTTTCGTTCCGACTGCCGGTAAGTGAAATATTTTTTTTTAATTGCCCGACTATTTCAGCGCTGGAGTAAAATAAAAATTAGCTTCTAATGCCGTGAACGCCGACAACGGGGACGGATTTTACGTAGGGGACAGGTAAAGAAAAGCCGTTTATTTTTACATATAAACTTGCTTGTTTAGATGACCTTAATCAACATTTAATGTTGCGAAATGGTGATATATTCCCCATACGAACCGGCAGTATTTTTCCTGCTGATGTGGGGTTTAAATTCACCGCAACCGCAACGTTCCAATCCATCGCATTTCATAAAATCCCACTCGCAAGATGATTTAAATGGCCGTTAATTTACGGGCATTAAAACACTAAATTCCTTCAATTTGGCCTATAAATTCATAACAATGAGATTTAAAAATCATGTTATATTGTGAATTCTTGTGTGAATGTTATTTGGACACAGGCTTTAAAAAAAATGTTAATATTTTCTTAAGAAATGGATAGATGTTTAGATCTAGTAATTGAATTTTCTAATTAGCTACAATTGGGTAACTAACTAATTATATGCTTTAATTTCAAGTCATCCAAGTAAGATTGTTTCATATTTATTTCAGAATGTTTCAATCTATAATAACTGAAATTTTCTTTCAGTTCTCTTAATTTTTAAGAAAGTTATGGGCTTTTGGCTGTCCTCGATCACAACTTTTGTGTTAAGTCAATGGAAAAGCAATAGGGAACAAGATGCTAATTTCAGAGTATGAAAATGGCAATAATTTTTTAATACTGAAGATATGAAAGTGAATTAGGTGTCAAATTAAGCTTCTTTTTATGCTTTGTCTGGTGGGATAAATTGCAGACTTGATTTTTAAAATCTCAAAACTTTGTAACATTGCTACACTAGGGACAATTTACAGAAGCCGATTCGCCTACAAACCTGCACATCTTTGGAGTGTGGGAGGAAACCGGAGCACCCGGAGGAAACCCACGCGGTCACAGGGAGACCATGTGGGCAAATTCCCAAACACAGATAACAGCCCTGGTGTGGACTGGAGCCAGGCCTCCGGCCCTGTGAGGCAGCAGCTCTACCAGCTGCACCACCTGCCGCCACTCTTGCCCTAGCTGTCCTCCATCAAGTCAAGGAGTGGGAGTTTGTCTACGTCACTTGTTTCCTTTATTGCCCATATGCTTGCTTTTTTTGCCGTCATTTGGGGCGGCACGGTGGCGCAGCGGTAGAGTTGCCGCCTTACAGCGCCAGAGTCCTGGGTTCGATCCTGACTACGGGTGCTGTCGGTATTGAGTTAGTACGTTCACCCCGTGACTGCGTGGGTTTTCCACGGGTGCTCTGGCTTCCTCCCACACTCCAAGGATGTGCAGGTTTGTGGGTAAATTGGCTTTGATAAAAATTGTATATTGTCCCTAGTGTGTAGGATAGGGCTAGTGTACGGGGATCGCTGGTCGGCGCCGGTGGGCCGAAGGGCCTGTTTCCACATTGTATCTCTAAACTAAACTCATTGTCCTTTCTGCCTCAGACGCTAATGTTCAGTGGGATGCTACGATTGACCTCAGTATTTTTGCAGCGTGCGTGGTTTTAACTCCAAGCAGAAAGTCTCACTGCGGGAAGAGAGTTACAAGTATCCCACAGGGATACCACATCTGATACACATGAACTCCCAGTGGATGGATGAAGCTGAGAAAGGAGACTTGACCTGTTCCAGTTCATTTACTCAGGAGCATCCAGCCCAATTACAGGTACATGGCTAGAATAGGTTTAGTGACACGGATGGGATAGGTTTGGAGGGAATGTGTATGAAGAACCTGCAGATGCTGGTTTAAACCTAAAGAAGGGTCTCGGCCCAAAACATCACCCATTCTTTCTCTCCAGAGACGCTGCCGGTCCCGCTGAGTTACTCCAGCTTTTTGTGTCTATCTTCCGTTCCAAAGAGCCACATGGATATTTACTGTAGGACTGCAGAGGCAATTGTTTGACGGAGATAACAGATACCAGGTATTCTTCTGTGCAGAATGCAAAATTCCAATCTATTTGCACAATTAAATAAAATCAGAATTTGTAACAATTTTTTAAATAACCATTTTTATAATTTACGCAGCGACATTTGCATATGCACCACCAATTAGTTTAGTTAATGGTGGCATGATGGCACAGCGGTAGAGTTGCTGCTTTACAGCGCCAGAGACCCTGGTTCGATCCCGACTATGGGTGCGGAGTTTGTACGTTCTCCCCGTGACCTGCGTGGGTTTTGTCCGAGATATTTGGTTTCCTCCCACACTCCAAAGACGCGCAGGTTTGTAGTGTCCATTGGAAGGGTGTAAGTGTAAATTGTCCCTAGTGTGTGTACGGAAGTGTTAATGTGCGGTGATCGCTGGTCAGCGCGGACCCAAAGGGCCTGTTTCCGCGCTGTATCTCTAGACTAAACGAGACTCAATGAATGGGCTGGGCTGGGGAAGAGGTGATAACATGAGTGTAAAGACTCCAAACTCACACAGGTTGAAACACAAACATCTTTATTGATCAGGTCATTACTTACTAAACAGGTCATCACACGTTCGCACTGCTACTCTAACTGGTAGACAGTGGGTAGGATCTTACACTGTGAATGTTATAATTAGGAGGGGTTATAATTACTATGCATTCTAATTGGCTAACATGCTATAGTCAACCTGCAAAGAGGAATACAGGGATGTGAGCAGCCATGCAGGCCAACACGATGTGTTCTGAACAGATGAATGTTTTGGGTCGAAGATGCTTTGTCAGTTCTGCTGAGTGTTTCAGCAATTTCTGCCATTTCATAGCTTTGGAACATTTCTTACTTATCGATTTACATGGTTACCTGGAGGCAAGCCGCTGGAGATTTGCATCCTGTGCACTGAAACATTCACAAATTTCCACTTAGTAGAAAGTCAAGGCACATGAATCTCCAGGTACTCTTAATTCTCAACAAATGGCATGAATCTGCATCACATCGGCAGCATGAAGCCATCGGATAACGCGTCTACTTTGAAATCCGTCAGAAGTCCACGAATTGTAAGCAATCCCACAGAGAGCAAATCTTCAAATCACAAACAACTTTGCCGAAGTAATTAGACACCAGGGCGATGGAAGATATTGATTGAACAACTAATCCATGCTAGGTTTCTTGTAAGGAATTAAGGATGAGCTGGATGCTACCAAGGCAGAAATTCACAGTGTGCGAGAATTCATTAATTTATGACTTCAGATTTTAGAGATGTAATGCAGAAACAGGACCTGTGGCCCACCGAATCCACAGTGATCACCTTGTACACTAGCATGTACTCTACCCGCTAGGGACAATTTACCATTTTTACCGAAGCTGATTAACCTACAAACCTGCAGGAAGGAACTGCATATGCTGGTTTAAACTGAAGATAGACACAAACCTGGAGTAACTCAACGGGTTAGAGAGCATCTCTGGAGAAAAGAAACGTGTGACGTTTCGGGTCTGGACCTGCAAACTTGTACGTCTTTGGAGTGTGAGAGGGGACGAGAGGGGGAGTTAAGTGGGTTAGCAACCGGGAAACCGCGTATGCCCACCTGGGCCAAATGGCCTGTTCCTGGAGTTCCATTCTCAAAATAAAACCTACGGTCTCCATTGTACTCAGCGCGGGTTCCTATATATCACTGAGAATCGTTGCATGGAACACCTTCACTCATTCTGCCTTCACAAGTTATAGGAGTAGAATTAGACCATTCGGCCCATCGAGTCCACTCTGCCAATCAATCATGACTGATCTCAGCCTCCTAATCCCGTTTTCCTGCCTTCTCCCCATAACCCTTGACATCCGTTCTAATCAAGATTTTGTCTATCTCTGCCTTAAAAATATCCACTGACTTGGCCTCCACAGCCCTCTGTGGCAATGAGTTCCACAGATGAACTACCCTCTGACTAAAGAAGTTCCTCCTCATCTCCTTTCTAAAAGAGCGGCCTTTAATTCTGGGGCTATGTATGACTTCTGGTCCTAGACTCTCCCACCAGCGGAAACATCCTTTCCACATCCACTCTATCGATGCCTTTCATTATTCTGTAAGTTTCAATGTGGTTCCCCCCTCAACCTTCTAAACTCCAGCGAGCTGGGGCAGAGTTCCATTAAACGTTCATCATGCGCTAATCCACTCATTCCCGGAATCATTCTCGTAAACGTCCGCTAGACCCTCTCCAGAGGCAGCACATCCTTCCTCAGATAAAGGATCTCCAAAACAATTCGCAATACTCCAAATGCAGTCTGACCAGCGCCTTATAAAGCCGTTGGGTTAGAATTCTGGGGGTTACACAAAAAGCTGGAGAAACTCAGCGGGTGCAGCAGCATCTAAGGAGCGAAGGAGATGGGCAACGTTTAGGGTCGAGACCCTTCTTCAGACTGGTCAGGGATCAGGGAAACGAGAGATATAGACAGTGATGTCGAGAGATAAAGAACAATGAATGAAAGAAATTCTTTGGAATTCTTCTCGACTCCCAAGTGAAGAAGAATAACTTCTTCCCCACAGCCATCAGCCTATTAAACCCAACTCAAACAAAACTCCGAACATTAGTTGCCCTTTGCACTTTATCTGCTTATTTATGTGTGTATATATATATTCAATGGTATATGGTCTCACTGATCTGATCTGTATGTATTCATTCCTACTATATCCTGTTGTGCTGAAGCAAAGCAAGAATTTCATTGTCCTATCTGGGACACATGACAATAAACTCCCTTGAATCTTGAATCTTGTGATTTTGTTCTGTCCCCACCTCCCCGCCAGCTTTCGCCCCTCGACTACAATCAGTCTGAAGAATGGACCCGACCCGGGACATTGTGTATCCGTTGTCTCCGGAGATGCTGCACGACCCTCTGAGTTACTCCAGCACTTTGGGTCTTTTTTTGCCAAAGATACCAGCCGGTCTGTTTTCAACCCATTGAAATTTGCATTTATCACAAATAGCGAACAAAAAATATGGAGTAAAGGGCCCGTCCCACTTGGCGATTTTTTCGGCGACTGCCTGCATCATTGACTGACGTATCAGGTCACCGAAACTTTGCGGCGTGATGCGGCGTGACGCGGCGTGACGACGTATTGACGCGCGCTGCTTTTTCAAGTGTCGCAACATTTTTTTGTCACCGCAGGATTTTTGAAATGTTCAAAATCTTTTGGCGACCCTGATATGACACCGGCAAGTGGGACAGGGCCTGAAGCCCACGACACAGCCTGTCGAGACGGAAGCATGAATCACCTAGGCTTCAAACGCTATTATTTGCCAGAGTTTCAAAATGATGGCTCGTTGAATGTCTTACGACAACAATTGAAACAATGAAATGCTCCTTCAAAGTGTGTCGGAGCTGGGGATTTCACTTAGTCACAGATAAGTGTCACTATTTAAAACAATCTATAACCATTAGCCGAAGGAACAAAAGGATCATCTTTTGTTCTTCCCGATTCTTAAACCTCAGCCGAAGATTTGTAAAAGTTTAAAATGTGCTTGCCTGGAAAATTTAGCGCATTTGATCAAGTACTTCACAAGCTGTTTCACATAAAGGCTGTCTCTTTATGCGACATTCTGCACAATTACACTGAAAACCTACCTTGAAATCCCAGTCGTTTTGGAGATTTATGCTTGAAGCATTGTTAACATCTATTTGTCCTGTCATCTGAATATCTCCTGCCACTGTTGCAGCTGCAATTCTGCCGCGGCTTGAATTAGCACATTAGTGTTGAGGGTGACGAAAGATGAAACGACCGTCGCAAAATTGGTAAATCAATTCTGTCAATCTGACCAAGGAGTTTAAAAAACCATCTCTGCAGTCACAGGGACCTCCGCTACTCTCTTCAGCAGAAACCCAATTACTTCCCCTCACCTGATGTTCTCCTCTGAGTGAAACGCAAAGCGCTGGAGTAAGCCAATGGCTCACGCAGCATCTCTGGAGGGGATGGATAGGTGACGTTTCGGGTTGGCACCCTTCCTCAGTCATGACCTGAAACGTTGCCTACCCATTCCCTCCACTAATGCTGCCTGACCTGCTGAGATACTTAATCATACGAAACGTACTTATAGAAACATAGAAAATAGGTGCATTCTGCCCTTCGAGCCAGCACCGCCATTCGATATGATCGTGGTTGATTATCCAAATACAGTTTCCCCCGTTCCTGCTTTCTCCCCCTATCCCTTGATTCCGTTCTCGCTAAGAGCTAAATCTAACTCTAAGGAGGAACAGCACCTCATATTTTGCTTGGGCAGCTTCCAACCCAGCATTGACTTCTCTAATTTCAGGTAACCACCGTAAATTGGAGGAGCAGCACCTCATATTTCGCTTGGGCAGTTTGCACCCCAGCGGTATGAACATTGACCTCTCTAATTTCAGGTAGTCCTTAATATCTCCTCACCTCCTGAGTTCTCCCTCAGCCCTCTGGCTCCACCTCTTCCTTTCTTCTTCTACCCTTCCCCCACCCTCACATCAGTCTGAAGAAGGGTTTCGGCCCGAAACGTTGCCTATTTCCTTCGCTCCATAGATGCTGCCTCACCCGCTGAGTTTCTCCAGCATTTTTGTCCACCAGTATGAATATTGATACTCCTCTCTCTGCATTCCTCCCCCACCCAAGTTGTATCAGCTTCAAAGTCATCTTGTTGAGTCTCATTGTCTGTAAAGCACCTGTCCCATTTACTCACGACCATACAGGCCTCACCCCACGACATGTCTGTATGGTTGTGAGTAGTCGCCCAAAGAGTCGTATCTTTTTTTGATTGATGCTGGATTTTCAACATGTTGAAAATTTTCGGCAACCTGCTGCAACTATGACAGGTGCCGGCAAGTCGCCAAAAAAATTGGGTGAGTGGGACAGGCCCTTAACTCGTTTCCTCCTAGCCCACAGCTAACAATGGCCTGTTTCCTTTATCATCGTTACTTTTTTGCATATCATTCATTCATTTGTTCTATATCTCTCTATCTTCATCGTCGATATCGCTAGCTTCCCTCTCTCCCGACTCTCAGTCTGAAGAAGGGTCTCGACCCGAAACGTCACCTATTCCTTTTCCCCAGAGATGCTGCCTGGCCCGCTGAGTTGCTCCAGCATTTTGTGTCTATCTTAAATACATGGATGGGAAAGGTTTATTGGGATATGAGCAAATTGCAGGCAGGTGGGACTAGCATGGATGGGGCATCATGGTCGGCATGGGCAAGTTGGGCCGGATGGCCTGCTCCTGTGCTGTGTGACTCTAATCCAGCATCTGCAGCTTTGCTTGACTCCAACTCCACAGTCCTGTCCAGTCTGAAGAAGGGTCTCGACCCGAAACGTCACCCCTTCCTCTTGTCCAGAGATGCTGCCTGACCCGCTGAGTTACTCCAGCATTTTGTGTCTGTCTTTGGTGTAAACCAGCACCTGCAGTTCCTTCCTGCACTCAGCACAGTCACGCTTGTTTATTTTGCTGCATTCTTCTTGCCGTAGACAAGACCACTTGAAAATATTGTGTGATTCATTTAAAGTCTATGTTTTCAATTGAATTATTCCGAATTTACCAGACAGCAATATTAATTTTGAGCATTTGACTCGCTTCTATGAAATATTTATTAGCCTCTCTTGTTGAAGTTTGAAACATTGAGAGATGAGGCAGGACACTTCATTGGTATTTGAGAGGAAAAACTAAGCAAAATTATTCAACCATAATTCAGGCAACATTTAGAACATGTCAGATAGCACAGTGCAGGAAGGAACTGCAGATGCTGGTTTACATCGAAGATAGACACAAAATGCTGGAGTAACTCAGCGGGAACCTTCGCAGCAGTGCAACTTTGCAGGAACTAAAGTGGGAGACTAATCAAAAGGCTGGAGTAACTCAGCGGGACAGGCAGCCTCTCTGGAGAGAAGGAATAGGTGACGTTTCGGGTCGAGACCCTTCTTCAGACGGGAGGTGATTTTTCAGTGCGAGATTATTCTGTTCCATCTAGCGGAAAGTGGCAGTGATTTGGGAGGTTTTTATCTTTTTATCAGTGGGCCGTAGGAAAAGAAACCACATAATATTAGGGCACAGCATAACTATATTTATTCCATCAGTCCCAGGAAGGTTAAGTCACCTCTGCTTATGAAATCTTTGATTCTGATGATAATTCTACTTAACACTGCCTTCAGGGCACATGTTCCATCAAAGTACAAGGCTCATTCCCCATCTATTAATAACTGATAGCATAACAATTTTTGCAGCTGATGTAGAATGTAAAAATGGCACACAACAATCCGGCTGATAATCAGTTGGACAAGTGGGCAAGTTTAAAGGAGAAGTTCAGGGCAAGTATTTTTTTCACCGAGTGCCTGGAACCCACTGCCTGGGATGGAGGCTGACACTATAGTGGCGTTTGAGCACGGTGGCGCAGCGGAAGAGTCGCTGCCTCACAGCGCCAGAGACCCGGGTTCCATCCTGACCACGGGTGCTGTCCGTACGGATTTTGTACGTTCTCCCCGTGACCTGCGTGGGAGAACTTTCCCCGGCCGCTCCGGTTTCCGCCCACGCTCCAAAGACATATAGATTTGTAGGTTAATTGGCTTCGGTAAAAATTGGAAATCGTCCCTAATGTGTAGCGTGTGCTGGTGTAACGGGGATCACCACGGTGGTCAGCACGGACTCGGCGGGCCGAAGGGCCTGTTTCCACACTGCATCTTTAAACTAAACTAAACTGAAAGGGATTTTTGTATCAGAATGTAGATATGTAGGGAATGGAGGGATATGGACTGTGCACAGGAAGATACGAGTTGGTCTTGGCATCATGCTTGGCATAGGAACTGTGGGCCGAAGGGCCTGTTTCTGTGCGGTGTTGGTCTACGTTCTATGTTCTAAATAGGGAGAGATAATGTTTGATTCCCATGCAATGAAATTAACTCGTGCATCTCCTGTGTACGTTCTCCCCGTGACCTGCGTGGGTTTTCCCCGGGCGCTCCGGTTTCCTCCCACACTCCAAAGATGTTCAGGTTTGTAGATTTAAGCCCTGTCCCACGGTGCGAGTTCATTCCAAGAGCTCTCCCAAGTTTAAAAAAAATCAAACTCGTGGTAAGCACGGAGAATGAACGTAGCGGGTACATTGGAGATCTCCTAGCGCTAACGGCAGGTACACAGGAAGACTCGTGAAGATTTTTCAACATGTTGAAAAATGTCCACAAGAGCCCCGAGTGCCGACGAGTGGCCATTACCGTAAATCTCCGAGTTCGCATCAGGACAAACTCGGGAGAGCTCTTGGAATGAACTCGTACCGTGGGACAGGGATTTTAATTGGCTTGGCTAAAGATTGTAAATTGTCCCTAGTGTGTGTAGGATAGTGCTAGTGTACGGGGACCGCTGGTCGACGCAGACTCGGTGGGTCGAAGGGCCTGCTTACGCGCTATGTCTCATAAACCAAACTAAATCTTCAGCAGGAGTTGTACAAGCGTCATCAGCTCAGGGAATGTACCGCAGTATTGATTGTTCCAATAGGTGGAGTACTGCACCAAAACCAACATTAGAATCCGTTTTATTTCTCAATGGAAGAACTTGAATATTTCTGGAGTTGCTGCCTGTGATTACGATACAATAGGATAATTGGCCTGATATAAGTGTAAATTGTCCCTAGTGTGTATAGGACACTGTTGATGTGCAGGGATCGCTGTTTGGTGCGGACTCGGTGGGCCGAAGGGCCTGTATCTCTAGACTAAACTAACAGAGCAGAGCTGGTCCCGGAAGTGGATCTGCGTTCATACATTACAATACGATACGATAGAACCATATTTATCCCAGGAGGGAAATTGCTCTGCCAACAGTCATAGAACACAACAAGAATATTGAAACATGAAGTTAAAGTGACGAGTGGAAAGGATCGGGGATGTGCAAAGATTAGCACACAACTAGACAATAGACAATAGGTGCAGGAGTAGGCCATTCGGCCCTTCGAGCCAGCACCACCATTCACTGTGATCATGGCTGATCATCCCCGTTCCTGCCTTCTCCCCATACCCCCTGACTCCGCTATCTTTATCTAACCCTCGCTTGAAAGCATCCAGAGAATTGGCCTCCACTGCCTTCTGAGGCAGAGAATTCCACACTCACAACTCTCTGGGTGTAAACGTTTTTGCTCATCTCCGTTCTAAATGACTTACCCCTTCTTCTTAAACTGTGGCCCCCTGGTTCTGGACCTCCATGATCAGCTGCATGTAGGGGTAGCCTGACGCAGGATTGCAAATGTCATATGGATTCAGGGGAGGATTTAAGAAGTCCACAGTGGAGTCAGTCGAGTCCACACTTTGAATCAAGAGTGAAGTTTATTTAATTGTCAGTGTGTCGGGAGAAAGTGCAGGTGTGGATTTGCACCGAAGATAGACACAAAATGCTGGAGTAACTCAGTGGGTCAGGCAGTGCCTGTTTAGTTAAGATTATCTAATTATCATGTGTGTCATGAACGGAACTATGCAATTCTTACCTGCTGCAGTTTGCAGGCACAGTAATGCAACGACAAGACAATCAAATACACAGTAAACAATAATGTCTTTTTGGCGGTCTCAAGAACGCCAACTGAAGTTTCAAACGGATCTTTATTCATAAGTTCGGTTTTCAGTAAAGAGGTTCTCTAGACACGTCTGGCCACAACAACAGTGGTCAGCGCTGGACTAACCACGTGAAAGCAAAACCGTGCGGAAACAAGCAACCCTCCCAGGTCACGTGACCGCGGCTTCCCAACGCTGGCTTCGATACCTGCGTGCACCAGTAGTTGCCGCTACATCTCATCAGTTACAGTAGAGTGTCGGGCAGCATCACTGGAGACCATGATTTGGGACCCTACTTCACATTTCTAAAACGTCACATATCCATGTGTAGGGAGGAACTGCAGATGCTGGTTTAACTTGAAGACTGCCACAACATGCTGGAGTAACTCAGTGGGACAGACAGCATCTCTGGAGAGAAGGAATGGGTGATGTTTTCAGTTGAGACCCTTCTTCAGACCTATCCATGTTCTACAGAGATGCTGCCCGAGCTGCAATATCACTAATTTATGCAGAACACAAAGTATTGAAGTAACTCAGTGAGTCAGGCAGCATCTCTGAAGAAAAGGAATAGGTGGCATTTCGGGTCGAGACCCTTCTTCGGACCTCGGCCCCAAATGTCATCTATTCCTTTGTCTCCAGAGATGTTGCCTGACCCGCTAAGTTTAGTTTAGTTTAGGTTAGTTTAGAGATACAGCGCAGAAACAGGCCCTTCGACCCACCGAATCCACACCAACCAGCGATCCCCGCACACTAACACTACCCTACACACACTAGGGACAAGTTTACATTTACACCAAGCCAATTAACCTCCAAACCTGTACGCCTTTGGAATGTGGGAGGAGACCGAAGTTCCCGGAGAAAACCCACGCAGGTCACGGGGAGAGAACGTGCAAACTCCGCACGGACAGCACCCGTATTCGGACCTCTGGCGCCGTAAGTGCTGTATGGCACTAACTCTACCAATGCGCCACTGTGCCACATCAGCTTTTTGTGTCTATGTTCAATAAGATCCTCTGATCTAATCGTTCCAGCGTGTGGATGCACTGAGTGAAAATACTGCCAATTACAAATGATCCTGTGGATATTAATAGATACAATGTCACCATGGAGATGAAGCTAGGTGTGGTATAGAAGCTGGGAATGCTGACTCCTCGTGAATCTAACTCACTCTCACATCAAAGATAGACACAAAATGCTGGAGTAACTCAGCGGGACAGGCAGCATCTCTGGTTATGGAAGAAATCGTGAAAAATATACATCTTCTAGATGAGCTGGGACACATCCTCAGTGATGTGACCTGGAGTCATCGGGTGTTTCGGGTCTCACAACATCAGACACCCTCGCCCAGGCGACCCAGCCGGGGTTGATCAGGCCCCGACTTGCGTCCCAGCAGCAACTGCCCACGGATCAGCCATCTTAATAACTACTCTGCAGGGGTTGGGAGACTCTAGTGCATGGAGGGACTGGGCTCTGTGGGGTGGCTCCCGGCCGGGCTCCTCCTGCATCTCACCAGGTTCAAGGCCTGTGCGCTCGCTGCAGTTCTTTCTCCTTCTCCGAGCATTTCATTCTCGCCCGATGGATGTTTAGGCCACGATGGTTCATTAGCCCTTTCCGTAGCTTTGTTGGGTGTCTTTCTCACGTTATAGAGACGTTTCAGGTCGAGACCTTTCTTCAGACCAAAAACGTCACCCATTCCTTCTCTCCAGTGATGCTGCCTGCCCCGCTGAGTTACTCCAGCATTTTGAGTCTATCCTCGGTTTAGACTGGCTTCTGCAGTTCCTTCCGACAATACCACTCTCACATCATCCTGCCAAACTCCTCACTGGAGATATTGCCAGTCGCAGTTCTTCTAATGGCCCACTACGACTCATTTTACAATCCTCACCTCTGGTCTATGTCCCTATTGCAGCTTTGATATTAAAGATCGGTGTTGACAGGGTCAATGTTTGGTGTTACATTCAGCATTTGCTCACAGAATATGACACAAAAGACACAAAGAGTCTTAGGGTGGCACGGTGGCGCAGCGGTAGAGTTGCTGCCTCACAGCGACAGAGACCCGGGTTCGATCCTGACTACGGGTCACACTCCAAGGACGTATAGTTTTGCAGGTTAATTGGCTACAGTAACAAATGTAAATGGGTCCTGGTGTGTAGGATGGTGTTAGTGTACGGGGTGATCAATGGTCGGCGCGGACATGGTGGTCCAAAGGGCCTGTTTCCGTGATGTAATTACAAACTAAACTAAACTAAAGTATGGTCTTCCCCATTGGGACTGGGTGAAAATAGCCGCCATGTTAGATCCTCTGTGAAAACAAGGAGCCAAATGATAGGGGCACACACGACACTGCAGGTGCTGAGATCTTGTGCAAATGACAAAGTGCTGGAGGAATCCAGCAGGTCAGGCAGCATCTGTGGAGGGAATAGACATATGACATTTTGGAGGTAGGCAAAAATGCTGGAGAAACTCAGCGGGTGAGGCGGCATCTATGGAGTGAAGAAAATAGGCAACGTTTTGGGTCAAAACCCTTCTTTCGGTTGGGGCCCCTTAGTTTAGTTTAGTTTGGTTCAGAGATACAGTATGGGAAGCAGGCCCTTCGGCCCACCGAGCCCGTGCTGACCAGCGATCCCCGCACATTAACACAATCCTGCACACACTGGGGACAATTCACGATTGTACCAAACCAATTAACCTGCAAACCTGTAAAGGGCCTGTCCTACCAGCATGCAACTCTATGCGATTAGCGCGACCTAACGTGGTTGCTTGAGCCGTCCGGCGTCGCGGGGCCGGTCCCACTTCGATCGCCGGAGCCGTGCGGAATTGTGCGCAGTTCGTCCCGACATCGCGCGGGGCTCCGAAAAACTGACTATGTCCAAAAATTCCGCGCGGCAACGGCTTGTCGCCTCGCAGTCGCCTCGACGCATTACACACCGCCTCGACATCGTGCCTCTGTGAACCTATCTGTAGGTGCCTCCGTGACCCTCTATGTGTGTGGCTCCGTGGCCCTCTGTGTGTGTGTGTGCCTCTGTGCCCCTCTCTGTGTGCCCCTCTCTGTCCTGGCGAACTTACCTTAGACTTTGCTCCAAGTTCGCCTCACTTTGCGCCGCGTTACGCCACTCACCCGACCTCCGTGCGGCCCCTACTGCCGGTTTGGTTGCGCTTGCCGCATCCAGGCGCATGCTGGTGGGAACGGCCCTGTACAGGGAGCACCCGACCTCCGCGCGGCGCCTGCTTCTAGTTTGATCGCGTTCATCGCATAGAGTTGCATGCTTGTAGGATAGGCCCTTAAGTCTTTTTCAGACCCTTTATGCAGAGGTAAGGCCTCTGGTGAGGACAGGAATGATTGGAACAATACCTCCAGATTGTTGCACCTTCCACATGACGAGTGACTGACTATTAATGGCAAAGTGACAGAGAAATATTTTAGAAACCTCTGAACTGTGTCCTGACAAACACCTGTAATGTGTTCAGAATTGTAAAGTCGGCACAAACATGTGAAAGGCAACCTGTAACCATGGCGACTTCCGTCTTCGTTTCAGCGATTGGCTCATTTCCGTTAGCATCAAGCTGCAGATTCACTGCTCTGAACCATGTTACTAATTGTTTGTGTGTGTGTGTACACACGTATACATATGTACACCTGTACAGCACAACGTCCAAGGTGATGAAGCGTGATAGTTAAAAACAGGTGCTGAAGCATCAATCATCCTAAGCCAAATACATCAGAGGGAAGTATTAATTCACCCTGAAGGTGACGTTGGAAAATCAGCCCAACTCAGTCCCAGTGCAAGAAGGCCTTCCTTTGCTAGTATGAGCGCTCGGCCATTTTCGCAAAGCTCCCATGTACTAGGCGTCTTCAAATGGCCCTTAAAAAGTCATAGAGTCTTACAGCACGAAAACTTGCCCATATCAGCCAACATGTCCCATCTACACAGGGCAGCATGTCAGAGTTGCTGCCTTACAGTGCTTACAGCACCAGAGACCCGGGTTCGATCCCGACTACGGGTGCCGTCTGTACGGAGTTTGTACGTTCTCTCCGTGACCACGTGGGTTTTCTCCGAGATCTTCGGTTTCCTCCCTCGCGACAAAGACGTACTGGTTTGTAGGTTAAGTGGGCTTGGTATAAATGTAAAATTGTCCCTAGTGTGTGTAGAGCAGTGTTAGTGTGCGGGGATCGCTGGTTGCAGCGGACTCGGTGGGCTGAGACCACCAGGGGGGAGCTCCGCATGGAGACCACGAAGGGGGAGCTCCGCGTGGAGACCACGAGGGGGAGCTCCACATGGAGACCACGAGGGGGAGCTCCGCGTGGAGACCACGAGGGGGAGCTCCGAGTGGAGACCCAGAAGGGGAGCTCTGTGTGGGGACCACTAGAGGGAGCTCCGCGTGGAGACCACGAAGGGGAGCTCCATGTGGAGACCACGGGGGAAGCATCCATAAGAACAACTGAATGTCTTGTGGAAACGGCCGCATGCTACTGAGACGCACAACTCAGATATAAAGCAGTGGGATTAAAGAACCGCTTACATAAGTGTGAGTTTATATAAATCGGGGAGTGCCTGTATTCAGAGCCAACACATATCACCCAGTGATTAACATCAAAGACAAGCTCAGTTTTAAGCAGAAGATTGAAGTCAGTGCAACTTTCCATGAAGGTTAGAAATGTGGTTCTCTAGTTTAAATAATATATTGATTACATTCAATTACGCAAGTCCTCATAATTTATTAATTCAGACTAAAGAGCCTTCAGCAGAGCATAATCCCCATTCTACTGCTTGCATGAGGACAAACAACTACACTGTGTCACAGAACCTCTTGTTAAAGGCCAGCAGGGGAAATTATTCAGTTGTAAAGTATTTCAGGATATTCTGACAGCAATATGAAAGGCAGTGGATTATTTAGGCACGTATTTCTGTTCTGAAATAAAACTCTTAGAATGCGTGTGAAGTGATGGAGGTTGAAAGCCACAATGTGGGGTCACCTGTGGGCTGTGGGGAGGTGCATCTGGCAGAGTTGCTGCCTCACAGCGCTAGAGACCCAGGTTCGATACTGACTGCAGGTGCAGAATTTCTATGTTCTCTCAATGAACGTGTAGTTTTTCTCCGGGTGCTCCGGTTTCCTCCCACACCCCAAAGACGTGCAGGTTTGCATGTTAATTGGCTTTGGTTAAAAAAAGATGGCAAATTATCCCTAGTGGGTTCCAGGATAGTGCTAGTGTACCGGGTTTGCTGGTCGGCGCGGACGCAGTGGGCCGAAGGGCCTGTTTCCACACTGTAACTTCAAACATATAAATTTACTAAGGGATTGGACACGCTAGATGCAGGAAACATGTTCCCGATGTTGGGGGAGTCCAGAACCAGGGGCCACAGTTTAAGAATAAGGGGAAGTACATTTAGAACTGAGATGTGGAAAAATGTTTCCACACAGAGAGTTGTGAATCTGTGAAATTCTCTGCCTCAGAAGGCGGTGGAGGCCGATTCACTGAAAGCATTCAAAAGAGAGTTAGATAGAGCCCTTAGGGCTAGTGGAATCAAGGGGTTTGGGGAGAAGGCAGGAACGGGGTACTGATTGTGGATGATCAGCCATGATCACATTGAATGGCGGTGCTGGCTTGAAGGGCCGAATGGCCCACTCCTGCCCCTATCAATGTAAACAATACTAAATACTACGATGCTGTAGATGTGAGGATGCTGCTCTCTATGAATTAGTGCTTGTTTGATCTGAAATGTAAATGAGCACACTTCCGTTCTGATACTCAAAACTCCAATGCAATACTACAAATCCCCAATAAGGATTGTAACATAGTTGTATAGCAGTTTATTATAGATATATGTTTGTATTGGATTATGGTGGTGGGTTCTGGCTTGTTTTATTGTAGTGTAAATATTATTTTTTAATAATTTAATAATTAAAAAAAAAAGCATACTACACAGATTATGATCAAGTGATTTCAGTTAGATTTGCCCACCCGACCCTAACAAAGACAGGCAGCATCGCTTCATTGCTGGTGATGCTTAAATGATGGTGCAGAATTTTGATTTTGCTGCCTGACCCGCTGAGTTACACCAGCATTATGTCTCTAGAACAATGTTAATCTCTTCTGAAACCAAATGTAACAGCTACAGTGTGTAGGAAGGAACGGCGGATGTTGGTTCAAACCGAAGACAGACGCAAAAAGCTGGAGTTAACTCAGCGGGTCAGACAGCAACTCTGGAGAACATAAATAGATGGCGTTTCGGGCCGAGACCATTCTTCAGAACTTCTAACATCTACAATGTGCTTGAATGGCCCCTGATCTGTACTTACCATTAAGGGGACATTGCAACTGTTTATGTCTTAACAACAAGTTTGGAACGGTTGCAGCACCTAGACTGTGGAACAGCATCCCTCTTCTCATCAGAACTGCCCCCTCCATCGACTCCTTTAAGTCTAGACCTAAAACCTATTTCTACTCACAAGCGTCTCTTGATGTCCTCTGAGGGAGCGCTGTATGTATGTATTTAAGTATGTATTGTTAGATCTATGTACCACTGTATGTAGCACGTTAGTACCTGCACTGATGTAAAGCACTTTGGTCAGCGAGAGTTGTTTTTAAATGTGCTATAGAAATAAAATTGACTTGACTTGGAAACTGTCCGTGCAAAGCTCAATGACCTTTTTCATCCCAATTGTTCCCTCTCCTCCCCTCTCCTCCCCTCTCCTCCCCTCTCCTCCCCTCTCCTCCCCGCTCCTCCCCTCTCCTCCCCTCTCCTCCCCTCTCCTCCCCTCTCCTCCCCTCTCCCGTTTGGTCAAAGATGCAAAATATTGAAAGCAAGAACCACTCGATTCCAGAACGGCTTCCTCCCTGCTGAAACTACCGAATGGTCCTTCCATAAGCTCGAGAGTTTAACCTTGCAACAGGTGTTGAAAGGAACTGCAGATGCTGCCGTATACCGGAGATAGACCCCAAGTGCTGACCCTTGGTCCCCAATGCTGAACGTGATGCCAAGCTCTACCTGGACTCTACCTGGACATTCTCCCTGAACCTCCATTCGTTACATATCCATGTGTCCACCCTAAAGTGTCTTCAATGCCACTGTTGTATCTGCCTCCAGCACCAGTCCTGAGAGCACATTCCAGACACCCACCACACTCAGGGTAAAAACCTGCCCCACACATCAACTTTACACTTTGCCCCTCTCACCTTAAAGCTGTGCCCTGCCCAATTTGACATTTCCACCGTGGGATGTTGTTAAGACTTGTTGTTAAGACATGAACAGGTGTAATGTCTCCCCTATCTACGCCCCTCATAGCTTTGTTGCTTGTCAATTCCCTCCACAAAGGCTGCCTGACCCGCTGAGATACGCCAACATTTTTTCTGTTTTGCTCAGGATTCTGCTAAAGCTTTTCTTCACCTTCTCCAAAGCCTCCTCATCATCGATCAGAAGCACTATAGTAAGTTCATACGTGATAGGAGTAGATTTAGGCCATTTGGCCCATCGAGTCCACTCCACCGTTCAATCATGGCTGATCTATTCTCCTGCCTTCTCCCCATAACCCCTGACACCCGTCCTAGTCAAGAATCTATCTATCTCTGCCTTGAAGACATCCATTGACGTGGCCTCCACAGCTTTCGGTGGCAATGAATCCCACAGTTTCACCACCCTCTGACTAAAGAAATCCCTCCTCATCTCCTTCCTAAAGGAACATCCTTTAATTCTGAGGATATGACCTCTAGTCCTAGACTCTCCCACACTAGTGGAAAAATCCTCTCCACTCTATCCAAGCCTTTCACTATTCGCCCTCTAAATGTCCTCTCAACTTAATTAGCAAGCCACTCACTATTCAGTGGCCCCGTAGCAGAAGCGTCCACATCGCGGGGCTGGAAACTGGAAGTATCCCGAGCTAATTCTGCTCCCACCGTCATCTATTGCGACAAGTGACGGCTCCCGCTGATTGTCGCCGGAAGCTTGCATCCTTTTCAGGACGAACGATGACAGCGAGGTCAACATTTGTAACACTCACTAAGACTGTTACACTAAGACTCACTAAGTTTCAATGACGTTCCTCCTCATCCTCCTAAACTCCGGCGAGGAGAGGCGAGGAGAGGTGAGGAGAGGCGAGGAGAGGGACTTATCCCCATCCCACAGATGTTGTTGGTACTCGAGCGCTTGCAGCGTTTTCTGTTTCTCAGTCTGAAAATCTTGCACATCATTGCCCGAGAGCGAAGTGAACTTGAGCTGCTTCGATGAAGGCACAATTACACTGGCAGCAGAATGGCTGGAGGAAACCGTGGAAACAGGAAAATTCCCAAGATATAAGCGGCTGGAATCTAGATGGTATCATGCAGCTTTTATTCTGTCGGTGTGCCATTGAAAATGGACTTCGCCATGAGGGCAAGTGGAGATCAACTGTTTCCAGATCCTCATTTGACTGTGTGCATTATAACATGAGTTTCAGTTGTACATTAAGTTTAAATACACAGCATGGAAGCAGGCCCTTGTATCCACCATCAAGGGCGTGTAATTGTCACATTATTGGCTGCAACCTTCCCTCCATTGATGAACTGTACACTTCAAGGGCCAGGAAGCGAGCGGGCAAGATAATCTCTGACCCCTCTCACCCTGGCCACAAACTCTTTGAATCACTTCCCTCTGGAAGGCGACTCCGGATTGTCAAAGCTGCCACAGCCAGACATAAAAACAGTTTTTATCCACGAGTAGTTGCTCTACTCAACAGCCAAAAATCTGTAGCCTCCCTTTGATCTGGTATTTTGTTGGTTCACGTGCTTGATCAATGGTGTTTTATCATTAATGTTTTATTATTATTAATGTTTAGTGTTTTCTGAGTCATTCGTAACTGTCACTGTATGTCATGTTGTTACTTGTGGGCGGAGCACCAAGGCAAATTCCTTGTATGTGAATACTTGGCCAATAAACTTACTTACTTACTTATGCACTGGCAATGGAATGATGAAGTTCTTACAAGTTGCATCTTTACAGGTCCATCAATACTATAATACAGACATAAATGTACAATAATCAATAAAGCAGTGCATTAAGAAGCAGGATTGGTATTATCGGACCATAATAGTGAAAAGTGTCGGAAGGAACTGCAAATGCTGGTTTACACCGAAGATAGACACAAAATGCCGGAGTAACTTAAAGGAACAGGCAGCATTTCTGGAGAGAAGGAATGGGTGACATTTCGGGTCGAGCCCCTTCTTCATTTTCTGGACTCTGAAGAAGGGTCTCGACCCGAAACGCCGCCCATTCCTTCTCTCCAGAGATGCTGCCTGGTCCGCTGAGTTGCTCCAAAGTACGTACTGCAAACAAAACAATGCCCATAGTTACTGACTTTAGTGTTGTGCAGTGTTCCAGAGTCCGATCGTTGCTGAGAAGAAGGTGTTCTTAAACCTGCAGATCACGGTTCCTAGGATTCTGCACCTTCCTCCCGATGGTAGTAGTGAGATGAGAGCAGGGCCAAGTTGGTGTGGGCCTTCGGCCCACTATGCCTATGCCAAGCATGATGCCAAGACCAACTCTTATCTTCCGTGCTTACCACGAGTTTTTTTTTAAACTCGGGAGAGCTCTTGGAATGTACTCGTACCGTGGGACAGGGCTTTGACTCAGCGGGTCAGGCAGCATCTGTGGAGAAAAGGAATAGGTGACGTTTCGGGTCGAGACACTTCATCAGACATCAGGCTGACCCCGAAATATCACCCATTATTTCTCTCCAGAGATGCTGCCTGTCCCGCTGAGTCAAAGCCCTGTGCCACGGTACGAGTACATTCCAAGAGCTCTCCCGAGTTTAAAAAAAAACTCGTGGTAAGCACGGAAGATAAGAGTTGGTCTTGGCATCATGCTTGGCATAGGCATAGTGGGCCGAAGGGCCTGTTTCTGTGCGGTGTTGGTCTACGTTCTATGTTCTAAATAGGGAGAGATAATATTTGATTCCCATGCAAGGAAATGAACTCTTGCATCTCCTTTGGACGTTCTCCCCGTGACCTGCGTGGGTTTTCCCCGGGCGCTCGGGTTTCCTCCCACACTCCAAAGACGACGTTCAGGTTTGTAGGTCTGTCCCACGGTGCGAGTTCATTCCAAGAGCTCTCCCGAGTTTAGAAAAAAATCAAACTCGTGGTAAGCATGGAGAATGAACGTAGCGGGTACGTCGGAGCTCGGGGACGTCTCTTAGCGCTAACGGCAGGTACTCGGGAAGACTCGCTAACGGCAGGTAAGCACGGGAAGACTCGTGAAGATTTTTCAACATGTTGAAAAATGTCCACGAGAGCCCCGAATACCGACGAGTGGCCATTACCGTAAATCTACGAGTTCGAATCAGGGCAAACTCGGGCGAACTCTTGGAATGAACTCGTACCGTGGGACAGGGGTTTTAGCTACCTCTTTGAGGCAGCACCTCCCGTAGATCGCTTTGATGGTTTGGCAGTGTCTACGACCTTCTCTCTCCCAATGCTTCTCTGTTGAAGCCGCTTCTTCAGGCAACTCCTCCACACTCTGTGTTCTCTCTTTTTCTTCTTGGGGGTCAGCACTAATGTTCAGTTTAGTTTAGTTGAGAGAAACAGCGCAGAAACAGGCCATTTGGCTCACCGAATCCGCGCCGTCCGGCTGCCTCGCACACTAGCACTCTCCTACACACACCAGGTACAATTTACAATTTTACCAAGCCGATTAACCTACAAACCTGCACGTCTTTGGAGTGTGGGAGGAAACCGGAGCACCCGGAGAAAACCCACGCAGGTCATAGGGAGAACGTACAAACTCTGTATAGACAGCACCCGTGGTCAGGATCGAACCTGGGTCTCCGGAGCCGTAAGTCAGCAACTCTACCGCTGCGCCACTGTGCCACCAACGGTTTTGTGGGCATACTGAGCAGTGTAGCAAATATGTGATGAGTATAATTTGTGCTATTCTTGATTGGCGTTATACCAACCAATGCGAGAAACAGTTCAATATTTCACGCGCTAGCTTGATGATAAAGGTTCAGGCTACAATCAATGCTTATAATTATTGTTCCATTGGCTTTCTTTACATCCGTGACTGGTGACTGATTCCGTTCTCTAGGGCATTGAACAGACCGCTGGGTTAAGATGAAAATGACAATGATTTGATGGAGCGTTCTGAACTGCGTCTGAATTTTTGCAGGGATCTGAACATAAAAGCTAGTTTGAATACCCTGTGATCTCTCTGCAGTCAGGTACCAGGACAAGACTAAAGGGGCTGTCCCACTTGGGTGACCTAATTGGCGAGTTTAGAAGAGTTTGAAAAAATGACATGTTGAAGACCTCCTTCGACTATGTAGAAGACTAGCTTCTACTAGCGAAGACTAGCTACGACTAAAGTCCCTGTCACACTTGACCGTCATTCGCGCGCCATTTATGCGACCTGCTGGCATGTGGGTAGCTTGTGGGTAGCGCGTGGGTAGCATGGGAACGGGCGCATGGAGTGGCGTGGAGGAGTGTGGACTTAGTCCTGCACTAAATCTTCGCTCGCCACCAGCCTGTAGCGTAACTGACGGCCAAAGTGGGACAGGCGCAAGACCTTGGCGCGACGCAATGTCTCACCTCCAACAGCAGCAGAAGCAGGCAAACGATTGCCGAGCTCGGCCTGGGGCTCACGGCCGTTGCGGTCCGGATCCGCCCCCACTCCTACTCCCAGAGCGGGGCCAAGATGATTGGAGTTAGACACAAAATGCTGGAGTAACTCAGCGGGACCGGCAGCATCTCTGGAGAGAAGCAATGGGTGGCGTTTTGGGTTGACTGAAGAAGAGTCACGACCTGAAACATCATCCATTTCTTCTCTCCAGAGAAGCTGTCGGTCCCGCTGAGTTACTCCGGCATTTTGTGTCTGTCTTCAAATAACGTCACGCGCTCCAGAGGGCTGTACAGATGCATGATGACGTGCCAAGTGGGACAGGCCCTTAACTTCGTTAAAATTGGACACCGAATAGTGGAGAGTGAAGACGACCTCCTTCGACCTCCCTCCGACCTCCCTTCGAATATGGTAAAGACTATCTACGACTACCTTCGACTACCCTCGATTACCTACGACCCAACATGCCGACCTACTACGACCTACCACGACTAAACCTACGAGTAAAAAAAGTATCGATTTTTTCCATGGTGACTTTTTTTACTCACGGGCATTTTTTAACATATTGAACTCTACTGCTGCGCCACAAATGACCCGCCAAGTGTGCGGTGATCACGGGTCGGTGCGGGCTCGGTGACCCAAAGATCCTGTTTCTGCGCTGTATCTCTAAACTAAACTAAACCAAAATTCAGCAGGTCAGTCAGCATCTATGGAGGCAATGGACGGGCGACTCTTTGGGTCGGGGCACTGGAACACTCTTGGTGTTTTCTGGTAGTTGTCCCTAGTGGACAACTGGGCCGTCCAGTTACCCTTGCAAGCATCGAATGCTCCAGAGAGCTCCCCCAAAGCCAAAGGAAAACTTTAGGATGGATTTCCCTACTTCACACACAACATGCTTTTCATTATAAATATATCCTCGCAGTGCAAAAAAAATCCCACAATTTCACCCAGGGCTGTTATTGAAGAAAAGTAGCCCTTTACATTTGAAGATGTTATTTTAGGGATCAAGAACATGTTCCTGATATGACAGAAAGATGTTCATTAGTTGGGTTGGAAATATGTTCATTAGTTCCCTGAAGGTGGAATTGCATATAGATAGGGTGGTAAAGAAAGCCTTTGGTGTGCTGGCCTTTATAAATCAGAGCATTGAATATAGGAGTAGGGAAGTAATGTTAAAATTGTACAAGGCATTGGTAAGACCAATTCTGGAGTATGGTGTACAATTTTAGTCGCCCAATTATAGGAAGGATGTCAACAAAATAGAGAGAGACAGAGGAGATTTACTAGAATGTTGCCTGGGTTCCAGCAACTAAGTTACAGAGAAAGGTTGAACAAGTTAGGTCTTTATTCTTTGGAGCGTAGAAGGTTAAGGGGGGACTTGATTGAGGTCTTTAAAATGATGAAAGGGATAGACAGAGTTGATGTGGATAAGCTTTTCCCATTGAGGGTAGGGAGAATTCAAACAAGAGGGCATGACATGAGAATTAAGGGACAGAAGTTTAGGGGTAACTTGAGGGGGAACTTCTTTACTCAGGGAGTGGTGGCTGTGTGGAATGAGCTTCCAGCAGAAGTGGTGGAGGCAGGATTGATTTTAACATTTAAAAGTAAAGTGGATAGGTATATAGACGGGAAGGGAATGGAGGGGTATGGTCTGAGTGCAGGTAGATGGGACTAGGGGAAAATAAATGGTCGGCACGGACTGGAAGGGCCTAGAGGGCCTGTTTCCGTGCTGTAATTGTTATATGGTTATAGTTCATAAATTGTTGGAGCTGAATTAGGCCATTTGGCCCATCTGGTCTAATCCGCCATTCAATCTTAGCTAATCTATCTCTCCCTCTTAACGCCGTTCTCCTGCCTTCTACCCGTAACCCCTGACACCCGCACTAATTAAGAATCTATCTATCTCTACATGAAAAATATCCATTGGCTTGGCTGCCACAACCTACTGTGGCACGAATTCCACAGATTCACCACCCTCTGACTAAAGAAATTTCTCCTCATCTCCTTTCTAAAGGTACATACGCCCTTTTAGTCTGAGGCTGTGCCGTCTGGTCCTAGACTCTCCCACTCTTTCACGATACAGTAAGTTTCAATGAGGTCCGCACTCAAAAATCTAAACTTCAGGCCCAGTGACGCCAAACGCTAATCATATGTTAACCCAATCATTCCTGGGATAATTCTCGTAAACCTCCTCTGGACCCTCTCCAACGTCACACGCGCGTCCTTCCTCAGATATGGAGCCCGGAACTGCTCGCAATACTCCAAACGCAGTCTGACCAGTGCCTTATGAAGCCTCAGCATGACACCCCTGTTTTTATATTCTAGTCCTCTCGAAATAAACGGTAGCGTTGCATTTGCCTTTCTTACCACCGATTGCATTTGCAAATTAACTCTTTGGGAATCCTGTATCGGCACACCCAAGTCCCCTTGCACCTCTGCTTTCTAATTTGCCTGACAATTAACTGGGGAAGTTTAATGAAGAGAGCTTGTCCGTTCAGTTTCGTTTGCTTTCGTTCTGATTATTTTTAATGATCATTGATTCGAGGAATAATTCAGTTCAGTGAAAGAACTGCGACCAAGGCTTTATCTACTGTGACTTGACCTTAATAGTATGTAAAGTTGAAAATAAAACTAATTACGGAGCAGTGCATCAGATAAGGGCACTAAGGACCTTGGTGGCACTATCTACGTCCGTGATACTTCCAAGCCACTTCAGCCAATTAATTAAACTTTGAGCTGTAATGGATTGGCATGCATGAAATGTGAAGTTAATGTAAGCAGGGAGAGAGTTAGTCATTCCCCTATCGTGGAACCAAGACACTGTGTCAGGAAAGTTAAACTAATGAGTTGGCATGATGAGAAGGTAGCTTGGAAATGAGCAGATTAAGGGGCGGCCCTGCTGTAGATTAAGTAAGTAAGTTTATTGGCCAAGTATTCACATACAAGGAATTTGCCTTGGTGCTACGCCCACAAGTAACAACATGACGTACAGTGACAGTTACGAATGCCTCAGAAAACACTAAACATTAATAATAATAAAACATTAATGATAAAACACCATTGATCAAGCACGTGAACCAACAAAATACCAGATCAAAGGGAGGCTACAGATTTTTGGCTGTTGAGTAGAGCAACTACTCGTGGATAAAAACTGTTTTTATGTCTGGCTGTAGCAGCTTTGACAGTCCGGAGTTGCCTTCCAGAGGGAAGTGATTCAAAGAGTTTGTGGCCAGGGTGAGAGGGGTCAGAGATGATCTTGCCCGCTCGCTTCCTGGCCCTTGCAGTGTACAGTTCATCAATGGAGGGAAGGTTGCAGCCAATAACCGTCTCTGCTGATCGGACGATTCGCTGCAGCCTCCAGGTGTCGTGCTTGGTGGCTGAGCCAAACCAGCGCCAGAGACCCGGGTTAGATCCTGACTACGGGTGCTGTTTGTACGGAGCTTGTATGTTCACCCCGTGACATGCCTGGGATTTCTCCGGGAACTCCGGTTTCCTCCCACACTCCAAAGATGTACGGGTTTGTAGGTTAATTGGATTGGAAAAATTGGAAATTGGCTCTCGTGTGTGTAGGATAGTGTTAGTGAGCGGGGATCGCTGGTCGGCGCGAACTCAGTGGGCCGAAGGGCCTGTTTCCACACTGTACGACTCGATTACTCCCTTTGTGTTTATTAATAAGCGGATTATTCAATGGACAACTTAACATATGATTCATAGGGGAAATATGCAGTGTTGGAAGATCATGGGAGACACTAGATCAGGCAAATGCACAATCTTTTATCCAGAGTTGGGGAAACCAAGAACTCAAGAGGACATAGGTTTAAGGGGAGGGGGGAAAGAGACGGGAAGGGAAGATAGAGGGGTTTTAGATAGGCAGATGGTTGGACAAAGGCCAGAGATGAAAAGACAGAAGATGTGAAAATGTTTTTAAGGTGAGAGGAGGAAAGAATATGTGGTATGTCCCACAATATGAGTTAATTCCAAGAGCTCTCCCGAGTTTAAAAAAAAATCAAACTCATGGTAAGCATGGAGAATGAATGTAGCGGGTACGTTGGAGCTCGGGGACGTCGCTTAGCGGCTCCTAATGCTAACGGCAGGCACTCGGGAAGACTTGTGAAGATTTTTCAACATGTTGAAAAATGTTCACGAGAGTCCCGAGTACCGACGAGCGGCCATTACTGTAAATCTCCAAGTTTGAATTAGGGCAAACCCGGGAGAGCCCTTGGAATTAACTCGTACCTTGCAACAGGGCCATTAATAGGAACCTGAGGGACAATGTTTTTACACAGAGGGTGGTGGGTGTATGGAACGGGCTGCCAAAGTAGTTGAGGACGGTAGGTACTATCATACCATCATAAGATCATAAGTGATAGGAGCAGAATTAGGCCATTCGGCCCATCAAGTCTACTATCACAACTGGTAAAATACATTTGGACAGGTCCATGGATAGGATAGGATCAGAGGGATGTTGGCCAAACACATCTGGATAAAAGCCCACGCGGTCATGGGGAAGACGTACAGACTCCGTACAGACAGCGCCCGTAGACGGGATCGAACTCGGGTCTCTGGCGCTGTGAGGCAGCAACTCTACCACTGTGCCACCGTGCTGCCCAAAACGAGAGAGCCTGTGGCAGTGTAAATCACGCACACACAAGGCTGTAACAAATTACACAATATTATTGTAGAGGGATATAGTCTAAGCAGAATAAACGAGGGGAATTACACACTGGAATCGTCTCGCTGGAAGCTGTTTCCAATGGCGTGATTATCATGCCCGTAATTCTGATTTCAGAGTAGTTTTCTCCACTAAATTACACAGCCCTGCTGTCGAAACGGGAACCGCCACTGCACCAATCACCCAGAGACCGACTGGGAAAGTTAAGCCGTGACACTTCCTTCTTGGAATGACTCCAATGTGACAGCTGTCTACAGAAGTGAAGTAGCAGTTTGTAACAAAAATAAAAATTTTATTCCAATTACCATTACGATTATATTACAAAAGTAAAAGTCGTCTACTTTCCAAACTGACGATTTAAGAAACCATTGCAAATAACATTACATATTCATAGATATAATTTATCATTAGAGATCATGATCTAAACTGTCAATGTAATTTGGAGGATAAGTGTTCATGGTTTAAAAAAAAACATATTTTTGATCTTTCAAGGTAACTCGACGGATCAGGCAGCGTCGTGATCATGGATAGATAACTTTTCAGATCATGACCCTTCTTGAGTGATTTTTTATTTTTTCATTGGTTTGATCTTTCATTTCATCCTCTGTATCGTTTCTTCAATTCATTATTCTGTTTATCGACTATTCCTCTGCTGTCAACGCCATCTTCCTCGCTGCCGCTTGCTGGGGCTCCAGGGCGAAGGGCGCGGACGCCAACAGGAGCAACAAGCTCATCAGGAACGCTGGCTCCGTCCCGGGGGTGGAGTTGGATCCATGGGAGGTTGGTCTTGGAGGGGAGGATGCTCCTCAAACTGCGGAGCATCCTGGACAATGCAGCCCACCCCCTCCATGAAACACTGGTCAACCTGAGGAGCAGCTTCAGCAACAGACTGGTTCCACCAAGATGCAGCACAGAACGCCACAGGAGATCCTTCTTCCCTGTGGCTATCAAGATGTCCTCCCTTAGTCTATCCCACAACTCCTCCCCCTTCTGTTGTGGGATAGATGGACTCCCCACCCCCTCCCCTACCTTTGCATACCCCCAATCCTGGATTTTCCACTCGCCACCTTAATTTCATGTTTCTGGTTTCTTGTCATGTTGCCAGACCAATTTCCCGCCTGGGATAAATTAAGTTGTATCGTATTGTATCGTATAATTCCATCCAAACTCATCTCCAATCTCGTGGACCTAGGAATCAGCTCTTCGAAACAGGCAGCATCTCTGGAGAAAAAGGGTGGGTGATGTTTCAGGTCAGAACCCTTTCTTCAGACTCCTTTGTTGAGGGAGGATGGGTGTTAATAGGCTTCAATAAAATTGCAAATTGTCCCTAGTGTGTAGGAAAGTGCGAGTGTACAGGGTGATCGCTGGTTGGCGTGGTCTCGGTTGCCCAATGGGCCTGTTTCCGCGCTGTGTCTCTATAGCAGTGTACCAAAGCAGAATTAAAGGACCTGTTTATGCAGCTGGAGCTAGCTTACACTTGGAAATTTGCTCTGGGGCAGAATCCCATGTCAAGACGGGACCTTCTGCAGTGGACGTTTAAGCAGCAAGGGAGGAGAGGTAGGCGATACGTTGGACTAATGTAGAACACTCAACAAACAAGGTATCGACGGGCATCGGATTCTACAAACGCCATCCATCACCCTCGATGTTCTCGGATAAATAACAGCTTCATTTCTTAGTTGTAGGGCAGAGCAGCCAGCCAGAGTGGAGAAGGGATCAGACCTCTTACAGCATCCAATTTCCAGATCATGAAAAGACTTTTAACAAGAGAATTGAAGTAGTTATTGACCTATCTCATGTTTGCATCTGACGTGAGCACAATGTGTGCTTCGGAAGCCAGGAGTAGCGAGAGGCTGTCGGTATTAGCTGGGCTGAATCGCTCCCAGCAAACACTTATATTGACCTGATTCACATATCTTGAGGTTGTATTGCACACAAAAACAAAATGTCATCTTTGATAACCACTGATATAAACACACACTGAATCTGAAAGCTTAATAAGGAGCCCAGGGAGACTTTGTGGTCTCATTGCATTTGGAGTGCAGGCATTCATAGATTTGATAATCAATTGGCTCCAGACAATCTCCACTGCCAACACATCCCTCCTCAGATATGGCCCCAAAACTGCTCACAACACTCCAAATGCAATGTGACCAGCACCTTATAAAGCCTCAGCTTCCCATCCATGCTTAGTGTAAGTAATAAAGCTGTTGATGATCAAATTGAAGAGATCATCAGCCCATTTAATAGCTGTGTAAACCTTTCATAATAGCACATAAAGCCGATCAAATTCAGAGCTGATCTCAATTTCTCACTCATAAAAACTGTTTAATCGGCAGTGTCCCAAGTGTAGATAAACAAAGTGCTGGTCTGACTGAACAAGTGCTCCTCCTTCCCCCCCCCCCCCCACTCCCCGTCTTCCCCACCCCCCCCCACTCCCCCTCTTCCCCACCCCCCCCCCACTCCCCCTCTTCCCCACCCCCCCCCCACTCCCGCTCCCCCCCCCCCCCTTTCCCCACCAAGTCCGCACCAACCAGCGATCCCCGCACACTAAAGGGCCTGTCCCACCAGCATCCGACTCCATGCGATGAGCGCGATCAAACTAGAAGCGGGGGCCGCGCGGAGGTCGGGTGATCATCTGTACAGGGCCGTTCCCAACAGCATGGGCCTGCATGCGGCAAGCGCGACCAAACCGGCAGCGGGGGCCGCGCGGAGGTCGGGTAAGTGGCGCAACATGGCGCAAACTTGGAGCGAAGTCTTAAAGGTAAGTTCGCCAGGACAGAGAGGGGCACACAGAGAGGGGCACAGAGGCACACACACACAGAGGGCCACGGAGCCACACACAGAGAGGGTCACGGAGGCACCTACAGAGAGGGTCACGGAGGCACGACGTCGAGGCGGTGTGTAATGCGTCGAGGCGACTGCGAGCCGACAAGCCGTTGCCGCGCGGAATTTTTGAACCTGGTCAGTTTTTTGGAGCCCCGCGCGATGTCGGGACGAACTCGGCACAATTCCGCACGGCTCCGGCGATCAAAGTGGGACCGGCCCCGCGACGCCGGACGGCTCAAGCGACCACGTTAGGTCGCGCTCATCGCATGGAGTTGCATGCTGGTGGGACAGGCCCACGCAGGTCACGGGGAGAACGTACAAACTCCGCACAGACAGCGTCCGTAGTCAGGAGCGAACCCGGGACCCTGGCGCTGTGAGGCAGCAACTCTACCGCTGCGCCACCGTGACGGCCCTTGTGATTTGGGTAAATGAATTAAACGGTAAAACAACGGATAAGCAGTGGCAGACATCAAAGGAAATATTTCATAATTTGCAATATAAAGATTATTGGTGAAATAAAGATACATTCCAATGAGAAATTAAAGTTGAATAAGAAGGATAAAGGGTAAACAGATAAAGTTGATACCAATTTGAAAGTGAAGGCATATAATGTTGCTAAGATTAGTGAGCGGAACCAGACAATTAGGAATATTCTAGAAACCAAAGAATGACTAAAAGGGAAAAAGTGGATCACGAGAGTAAATTGGCAAGACGTATAAAAAAACATCTTCGTCAAGTATTTAAAAAAGAAGGAAATTGCTCAAGTAAATGTTAATTGCTTTGAGGATGTGACTGAGGAGGTAAGTGGGAAATTCTGAAATGGCAGAGCAGAACAAAAATGAGAATCTAAAAGCCTACACCTGTCTCTTTCTTCTATTATCTTCTTGTTTTTAACTGGCAAGGGGCTGCACATTGCTGCCGTGCAGATGCTGGGCTTGTGGATGAAGCGTGAAGAGTTAGTGTGCAGGTACATGAAGCTAGGAAGCGTGGGTGGGGGAGGGATGGAGAGAGAGGGAGGGACAAGAGTTACTTGAAGTTACTTGAAATGCGCAAGTAAAGAAGTCCCACCACCAAGGATTCAAAGGGCTTTTACTGTGAACCAATTTTAAGGTACAGTGATATGCAAATTATCATGCAGCATTGAAAAAAAAAGCACCAAGACACACAACTTCATACAAGTTGACATAAACATCCACCACAGCTGGTTCCCCACGTTCCTCACTGTGGTGGAAGGCAAAAAAAGCCCAAACTCCTTCCTCTTTATTCTCCCGCAGTCGGGGCAGTCGGACCATCCGTCGGGGAGATTGAAGCTCCCGCAGCTGGCGGCCGAAACTAGCGCGTCGGGGCGGTCGAAGCTCCTACGATTCGGAGCTCCCGAAGTCGGCCTCCGACCAGAGACCGCGGGCACTGCCATGTTAAAGTCCGCAGGCACCCACGTTTGGAGCTCCGAGGTCGATCCCTGGCGAAGGGATCGCGGGCTCCACGATGTTGAAGTCCCGTAGGCTCCCCGCGGTGGGGGTCTCAGTGCGGACGGAGATACAATACGGTAAAAATTCCTATCTCCGTCGAGGTAAGAGATTCTAAAAAGTTTCTCCTAACCACCCCCTCCCCTTGCCTCACCCCCCACATAAAACAAGCTAAAGACCACGAGAAACATCCATTTAACGCGCACTCTTTAAAACACAAGGAAGGAATGGACAGACAGACTGTTGGCGAGGCAGCCATTGCTGGCACCACCCAGTGGTCTAATTGTGTACAGCACGACACTGAGGCACATCTGGAGCATTTGTATCTATTAAACTGAGGCAGCTCAGAGAGGTTCAGAGAGTTTGCTTGGGCAGATTACAACCCAGATGTATGAATAGTGATTTCTCCAACTTCAAGTGACCCATGTATCTATCCCCTCTCTCCCCATCCCTCCCCCACCCAAGTTCACTCACTTCCAAGTCGTATTGTTGAGTCACTTTGTCACAATGTGACTTGTTTTCACCTCGCCCGTAGCTAACAATGGCCTGTTTCCTTTATCATGGTAACTTTTTTTGCCTATCTTTCATTCCAAAAGCCCGGTCCTATTCATTCCAAGAGTTAATTCCAAGAGCTCTCCCGAGTTAAAAAAGATCAAACTCATGGTAAGCACGGAGAATGAACGTAGCGGGTACGTCAGAGCTCGGGGACATCTCTTAGCGCTAACGGCAGGTAAGCACGGGAAGACTCGTGAAGATTTTTCAACATGTTGAAAAATGTCCACGAGAGCCCCGAGTACCGACGAGCGGCCGTTACCGTAATTCTCCGAGTTTGAATCAGGGCAAACTCGGGAGAGCTCTTGGAATTAACTCGTACCGCGGGACAGGGGTTTATATCTCTCTATGCCCGCGTCTATGTCTCTCGATTCCATTTCTCCTGACTTTCAGTCTGAAGTAGGGTCTTGAAAAAACGCCACCTATTCAAAGATATTGTCTGACCCACTGAGCAAATCCAGCTTGTGGTGTCCATCTTCCGACACATATCCTTCTTGCCCACTCCTCCACCATTTGAGCCTTCAATGTATGGTAGAGGACTGGCCCGCAAGACATTATTAGTTTAGTTTAGTTTACTTTCACATGTGCCGAGGTACAATGAAAAGCTATATATGACCAATATGCACATATGCACGCACACACTAATTGACATTAGCTGACACTAAGAAATTAATATTGAATTGCTAAACTTGCTATTCTGTTATACAGCTGCAAGAACATGTAGCAATCAATAAAGGGCTATAGGTCTATTGCAAGTATATGTACAGGGACATACCTATCCATGCACTGTATACTTGTATTTATATTTATGCATTTTAAATCTGTATGTTATGTTTTATACTTTGGCAATATAACGATGTAGTTTATCATGCCAATAACGTTTTTTTTAATTGAAAAGATTGAAATTGAAATTATAACTCCATGTCCGTGACTCTACTAACCAGGTAAGAGCCAACCCTTGCAGAAGAGTTGAAGAGATTAAAAGTGTGGAGGAAATCTAAGGTCTCAGTTTCCAAAACCTACTGATAGTTGTTTAGTTAAACAGGAATGACCACATTGTGTAGGAAGTGTTACTTGAAGTTAGAGAAATCGATAATCCTACCATTGGGGTGTAAGCTGCCCAAGCGAAATACGAGGTGCTGCTCCTCCAATTTGCGCTGGGCCTCACTCTGACAATGGAGGAGGCCCAGGACAGAAAGGCCAGTGTGGGAATGGGGAATTAAAGTGTTCAGGTAGGTCCAGGCGGACTGAGCGAATGTTTTCAGCAAAATGGTCGGCCAGTCTACGTTTGGTCTCGGGCCAAATAGGCCGAATGATGGGCTGAATGGCCTAATTCTGCTTCCATCACTTATGAATTATAAATATTTTTGTTGCGGATTATAGAAGATTTGGTCTCGCTGATGTATAAGAGTCCACACCTTGAACAACGAATACATTAGATGAGGTTGGAGGAGGTTTGTATCTATTTCTTTAAGTTCATAAGTGATAGGGGCAGAATTAGGCCATTAGGCCCATCAAGTCTACTCTGCCATTTAACCATGACTGATCTATCTTTCCCTCTCAACCCCATTCTCCTGCCTTCTCCCCGTAACCTCTGACACCCGCACTAATCAGGAATCTTATCTATTTCTGCCTTAAAAATACCGTTTGAAGACCTCCACAGCCTTCTGTGGCAATAAATTCCACAGATTCACCACACTCTGACTAAAGAAATTCCTCTTCATCAGCTTCCTAAAGGAATATCCTTTAATTCTGAGGATCTGACCTCTGGTCCCAGTCATCCTCTCCACATCCATCCAAAATGGCATATTCTAAAAGATGCCCTGTTTGTTTGACCAGTGTGAAGAAGGGTCTCGACCCGAAACGTCACCCATTCCCTCTCTCCAGAGATGCTGCCTGGCCCGCTGAGTTACTCCGGCATTTTGTGCCTATAGTAGGTATGTTGCAAAACTTACCTTTAGCAGCGCTGCAGTTCTGCCGCTCCCCGTGTGCGCGACTTTGGCGCCTTTCAGAGGGGGGCGGGCTTAAAGTGCCGTTTTTCAACAGACCTGGATAATCGATGAATGTTGGGCGATTTCGTTGCGGAAGAAAAATCGCTCCGACATTTCATCAATGAAGGTATTTTTAAATTACTCTAAATTATTTGTTAACTAGAGTAATTTAAAAATCACCTTCAAAAGCCGTGAGCACTGACAACCAGAAGGATTTTCCGTAGGGGAGAAAAAAAGGTAAATAGTTTATTTTTATATTAAAAGTTGGTTTTTCGGGAGGCTTTAATAATATTTTTATGTTGCGAAATGGGGTCCCAAAAAATGTATGAACAAACAGTATTTTTCCCCCCGCCTTCACCGCTAACCACAACGTTCTAATCCACCGCATTCCACTAAAACCCACTCGCTAGTTGATTTAAATGGCCATTAATTTACAGGCATAAAACACTAAATTCCTTCCATTTGGCCCAGAAATTCATGAAAATGAGATTTAAAAATTATGTTATATTGTGGATTATTGTGTGAATGTTATTTGGACACTTAGGCAATTTAAAAAAAGTTTATCTTTTCTTAAGAAATTGATAAATGTTTAGATCTACTCATTGAATTTTGTAATTAGCTACAATTAGATAACTAACTAATTATATGCTTTAATTTCAGGTCATCCAAGTAAGATTGTTTAATATTTGTTTCAGAATGCTTCAATCTATAATAAGTGAAAATTTCATTGAGTTCTCTAAATTTTTAAGAAGGTTATGGGCTTTTAACTTTTCCAGGTCACAGCTTTTGAGTTAAGTCAATTGAAAGGCAATGGGGAGCAAGATGCTAATTTCCGAGTATGAAAATGGCCATAACTTTCTTAATACTGAAGATATGAAAGTAAATTAGGTGTCAAATTAAACTTCTTTTTACGCTTTATCTGATGGGATAAATTGCAGACTTGATTTTTTAAATCTCAAAATTTTGTAACATTGCTACCTATAGTTTGTTGTCTAATGTAGATGTCACAACCTGTAGATGTTGTGTACGGTGATCTGAGGAGATATATTTCGACAGTGTCCACTGGGAATGAATTTCACTCTTCATACCACTGTGGTGTTTACAGTGTCTAAACCGGCAGTGTGATTAAATAGGAATAGCAACACTCTTAACTACAACATTGCTCTTCAACCAGTTCTCTCTGCTTATTTAGATAACTTGAATACCAATCATCTGCTAACACAACATGAATCAATCAATGTTGCACCATAGAATAGCGGCAGCTGTTTCATATTGCACGGATTTACAGCCTGTGGGGTTTTCCTAATGATAACAACATTTTCAGAGATGTTGTTACTGCAGCAATCTGAAGATTTTCTGGTGAGTTTACATTTGGCACTGCTTTGCCTGCCCTCTGGTTCACCCTCAGCCTCACTGCGTCTCCAACCTTGCTACCAGAACCTCAACAGCCTTACATTTAATGGGCGATCACGGTGGCGCAGCGGTCGAGTTGCTGCCTGACAGCGAATGCAGCGGCGGAGACCCGTGTTCGATCACGACTACGGGTGCTGTCCGTACGGAGTTTGTACGTTTCCCCCGTGACCTGCGTGGGTTTCTTCCGAGATCTTCGGTTTCCTCCCACACTCCAAAGACGTACAGGTTTGTTTGAAGGGTCTTGACCCGAAACGTCGCCTATCTCCTTCGCTCCTTAGATGCTGCTGCACCCGCTGAGTTTCTCAAGCTTTTTGTGTAACCCTCGATTCTCCAGCATCTGCAGTTCCTTCTTTAACAGGTTTGTAGGTTAATTGGCTTGGTATAAATGTAAAAATTGTCCCTAGTGTGTGTAGGATAGTGTTAGTGTGCGGGGATCGCTATTCGGCGCTGACCCGGTGGGCCGAAGGGCCTGTTTCCGCGCTGCATCTCTAAACTATACTCAACTAAACCTTACGAGGAGTTGCTGCCTTACAACTCCAGAGACCCGGGTTCGATCCTGACCACGGGTGCTGCCTGTACGGAGTTGGTACGTTCTCCCTGTGACCTGCGTGGGTTTTCTCCGGGTGCTCCGGTTTCTTCCCACACTCCAAAGATGTTCAGGTTTGTAGGTTAATTGGCTTCGGCAAAATTGTAAATTGTCCCTGGCGTGTGTCGGATAGTGCTCGTGTACGGGGATCGCTGGTCGGCGGGAACTCAGTGGGCGGAAGAGCATGTTACCGCGCTGTATCTCTAAAGTTCAAAAGTCTAAAGAAATGGGGAGATATGCCCGAACATGGTCACAGTAGCTGAAAAGAGCTATTGTGCCATGACAAAACAGAGAGGGAGAATGTTACCCAGAGCCTCACTTGTTCATTAGATTTGCAGACGAGACTCTGACTTACAACACTTTGTTTCGTCCAGCTTCATCGGCTGAGTGCTTGACATAGACAACATGGAGCATCAGTGAGTGATGTGATGTAGCAAGAATAAAGTATTATAATTTCGCCGAACAATATTGGTCATTACTCAGTCTTACAGCATAACGTTTACAACAATGTAACAGCCATAAACAGTAGTAGAGTTTGTTTTGACGTTCTTAAGAAAGGCTGTTTTCACCAAGGGTCTGGCGGAGTTTTGTAACTGCGATTGGGAAGAAAAGTCAACAGCTGCCAAAGCAAGATGGGTTATTCAGGACACGGGGAAACTATTGGCAGCTGCTACCAACCTGAATTATAAGAGGCATGAGAAGGATAAGAAGGTGGAAGATTCCAGGTTGCAATAACAATGGAAAGGAGATGGATGCCTATTGTGGAATAAGAAGGATTTTTCCACTCGTGGGAGAGTCAAGGACTAGAAAGGAACGTCCTCTTGAAAGGATTTGTTTAAGAAGGAACTGCAGAAGCTGGAAAATCGAAGGTTGATAAAAATGCTGGAGAAACTCAGCGGGTGAGGCAGCATGTATGGAGCGATGGAAATCTCCTCTAGGAAGGAGATGAGAAGAAATGGATTTAGCCAGAGGGTGGTGAATCTGCGGAATTGTTTGCCACAGAAGGCTGCGGAGGCCGTCAATGCATATTTTTAAAGCAGAGATAGATAGATTCTTGATTACAATGGGTGTCAGAGGTTATGGGGAGATGGCAGAAAAATAGGTTTGGGACGGAGAGATAGATCAGCCATGATTGAATGGCGGGGTAGGCTTGATGGGCCGAATGGCCTAATTCTTCTCCTATCACTTATGAACTTGACCCAGCTGAATTTTCAGCTACTGGTTTGTCATTGATATGGAATTATCTTTCCCTAAATAATAATCAACTTCTAATGTTGATTCTAAGTTAGTGTTCAGTCTTACTATGAAGTGTAGTGGGATACAACTCCTTGGATGAGGGAGTTTTGCACCTAATAACTTTGATAGTGCATGGAATGTGTGTTGAATGTCATGTCAGGCCGGGTTTACAAAGTGCTCAAGGAATCCTAGCACCTCTTGTGACATTTGATAGACTCCATCTGGCCTCAATTTCAATGTTTACAGAATGGACATTCTTCCCTCCCCAGTTCTTAAACATTTAGACGTCCTTTAATTGGGGGGGGGGGGGGGGGGAAGGGCTGTGTGCATGCCCCAGACATAAACAGAGCGCTCCTCTGGACAGGATAGTTAAAGTTGAAGCCAAACAGCCGCAGCTCATTTTAAACACGAGTTTGCAGCGCTCACTCAAGGCCCAGCAACGGGAGGTCCCGCGCGTGAACTACTAAACTCGCAAACGTGGGAAGCACACCTGCCTCCAGGAAATGGAGCAAGAAGGAACTGCAGACGCTGGTTTAAACCAAAGATAGACACAAATTACTGGAGTAACGCAACGGGTCAGAGGAGGCCACTTAAGGAATTTCTTGGTTTGACACAAAAAGCCGGAGTAACTCAGCGGGTCAGGCAACATCTCCGGAGAAAAGGAATGGGTGACGTTTCGGGTCGAGACCCTTCTTCAGACTGAGAGTCAGGGGAGAGGGAAACGAGAGATATAGATGGTGACGTGGAGAGATATAGAACAGATGTATCAATGATATTCTATATCTCTCTGTATCACCATTTATATCTCTCCTTTCCCTCTCCCCTCTCTCAGTCTGAGAGGGGTCTCGACCTGAAACGTCACCTATTCCTTTTCCCCAGAGATGCTGCCTGGCCCGCTGTTACTCCAGCTTTTTGTGTCAAGCAAAGAAATTGAGGTTTAATTAAAATCCACATTTTCCCAGTGATGTAATTCTAACTTTAGACTTCATAGATACAGCATTGAAACAGGACCTTCAGTCCAGGGAGTCCGCGCCGATCCCGATCATCCCGTACACAAGCAATATCATAGACACTAGGGACAATTTAACGAAGCCAATTAACCTACAAACCTGTACATTTTTGATGTGAGCGGAGAACAACTCGCCTTGTCACACGAACAACGTACAAAGTACGTACAGACGGCACCTGCAGTCAGGCTTGAACACGGGTCTCCGGCGCTGTAAGGGAGCAACTCTACCGCTGCACCACCGCCTGGATACCACCAGGGGCGCCGCACGATTGGCGGTGGAGGGCTCTACACAAGCCGGCTGCCTGCCCCTTCTCCGGAGATATGTCCGTGCCCGGGTGGGGTTAGAACGGGAATACGCCCTGTCCACGGGCACCCTGAGGGAATTCCGGGACCACTGGGCTCCGCAGGGTGTTGGTGTATCCTCAATAAGGATTGTAACATAGTTGTATTGTAGCTTATTATGGATATATGTTTGTATTGTATTATGGTGGTGGGTTCTGGCTTGTTTTATTGTGGTGTAAATATTATTTTTTAATAATTTAATAAATCTTTTGTAAAAGAAAAAAAAGAAAAAAGAACAAAAAAGTCAGTGTGTTTTTTTGTCTTTTTTTAGTTTTTAGTGTGTGTTAAATGTCTGTGTAAATATTCTCCGGATTGTTTAATGTGGGGGGAGGGGGAGGGGTTCGGGGAAATTTTATTTCAGTCTCTTACCTTGCCGGAGATGCGGTTAATTTCCGGGTCGTATCTCCGGTTGCTCTGCGGCCTGCCATCGATGGAGCTGGAGCCTCCTCGGATTGACTTGGGCCCCACTGCGGGGCGTGGACTTAACATCGGAGTCGATCCTTTGCCTGGGAACACTCCACCCGTGCGGCGTGCGGACTTACCATCAAGCGCTCGCAGTCTCAGGAGAGGCCGGGTCGGGAAGCTCCAACGATGCAGAGGCTCGACCAGCCCCGACGCGGGATCCGATCGTCCGGCGCGAGGGAGTTGACATCCCCCCCGATGCAGGAGTTGATCGCCTCGATGTGGAGGGCCCAAACGCTACCGGCTACGGGAGGGCCCAAGGCCCCCGACCACGGGAGAGCTAAGGGAAGAGATTTGAATTTTTTTCGCCTTGCATCACAGTGAGGAATGCGGAGGAGTCACTGTGGTGGATGTTTATGTTAGAATGTATTTTGTGTGTTCCGTCGCTGTTTATTTGTATGACTGACTTGGCAAATGAAATTCCTCTTTTGTGGCAAAACATACTTGGCTAATAAAGTATTATTGTGATTGTGATTGAGTGATTGATTGTAGGTAGACAAAAATGCTGGAGAAACTCAGCGGGTGAGGCAGCATCTATGGAGCGAAGGAATAGGTGATGTTTCGGTTCGAGACCCTTCTTCAGTCTCGACCCGAAACGTCACCTATTCCTTCGTTCCATAGATGCTGTCTCACCCGCTGAGTTTCTCCAGCATTTTTGTCTACCTTCAATTTTGGCTCAGCCACTTAGCACGACACCCGGAGGCTGCAGCGTATCGTCCGATCAGCAGAGAAGGTTATTGGCTGCAACCTTCCCTCCATTGATGAACTGTACACTGCAAGGGCCAGGAAGCGAGCAGGCAAGATCATCTCTGACCCCTCTCACCCTGGCCACAAACTCTTTGAATCACTTCCCTCTGGAAGGCGACTCCGGACTGTCAAAGCTGCCACAGCCAGACATAAAAACAGTTTTTATCCACGAGTAGTTGCTCTACTCAACAGCCAAAAATCTGTAGCCTCCCTTTGATCTGGTATTTTGTTGGTTCACATGCTTGATCAATGGTGTTTTATCATTAATCTTTTATTATTATTAATGTTTAGTGTTTTCTGAGTCGTTCAGAACTGTCACTGTATGTCATGTTGTTACTTGTGGGCGGAGCACCAAGGCAAATTCCTTGTATGTGAATACTTGGCCAATAAACTTACTTTTTTCCAGCATCTGCAGTTCTTTCTTAAACGAGTGAGTGATTGTGATTGTTTTCAAATTTAGTACCTTTTACCTGATGGGAGAGGGAAGAAGAGGGAGTGACTAGGGTGAGACTGGTCCTTGATGATGCTGGTGGCCTCACCGAGGTAGCATGAAAACATTGGCGCCTGCTCCAGCATTAGTTATTTTATCACAAGCATCAGTTATCAGCACTAACTATAAGGAGCTGAACATAGCAAATCTGAATCACAGGTTTGTACAAAAGAGAAATAAAATGAAATTGCCGCTGTGACAGAGGCAGTGATTCTACATCTGGCAGTTACTATAAAACTGAGACCAGAGTAATTGAACAGAAATCCTTGCTTTGTTACTGCCATCATTTATTTTCCATTATCTTACACTTCCTAATTCTATGCATCTTTGAGCTAACAGTCTAAGTTGCACAGAACCTCTTTTGGCAGCCCATTTGGTTCGTAAACTAGATAGAACTTCCAGTGAAATAAATGATCACGGATTCACAGAACCTCCATGAAATCTTGTCCCTCCATCGATCCTTCCACAGAATCCGGCCTCGGCAAAGCCGGATACAATATAAAAGCAATTTTCAAGCAATTGAATTTCCTTTCTAGTTTTGAAATGGAGGCCCAGATAACTTTTGGGAATAATCTTTGTTGTAAAATTATTAATGCTATCCACATGTGAAGACATGGCAGGGCTTTATTGGAGGATTTTGGTATCATTTTTCTTAAACCCACAATATTGAATTTTTTTTCTCACTCTTAGCTCTCGTCTCACTCTGATATTGGACATTAAGTGGATGAAAACCCGTCTCCTGTGACTGTAGAAGTGGGAGGAAAATCATCTCCTGTGACCAAGAGCTGCAACCAAGACCCAAAAAATAACCTAATCAGTAACGTATCGATTCCCCAAATTGGTGGCGGCACGGTCGCGCTGCGGTAGCGTTGCTGCCCGACAGCGCCAGAGACCCGGGTTTCATAGAAACATAGAAAACAGGTGCAGGAGTAGGCCATTCGTCCCTTCGGGCCTGCACCGCCATTCAATATGATCATGGCTGATCATCCAACTCAGTATCCCGTACCTGCCTTCTCTCCATACCCCCTGATCCCTTTAGCCACAAGGGCCACATCTCACTCCCTCTTAAATATAGCCAATGAACTGGCCTCAACTACCTTCTGTGGCAGAGAATTCCACAGATTCACCACTCTTTGTGTGAAAAATGTTTTTCTCATCTCGGTCCTAAAAGACTTCCCCCTTATCCTTAAACTGTGACCCCTTGTTCTGGAGTTCCCCAACAAATTTCAAATTAAAAAATGCAAGATTAAAAGGAGCTACTTCAGTCAATTTACCTCCATATTAACATAACTACGATGATCCAAAGGAACTATAATTACCTAATTCTAAAGGAACGATAACTGTTTGTGGCCTACAGTGTGATCTCCCCCCCCCCACTCCACCCTCTTCCTCCGCAACAAACAGGGTGACGAACAAACGGTATTGCTGAGGCAACGAGCCGCTGCCTCAGAACGCCAGAGTCGCGAGTTTGATCCCCGCATCCTGACTATGAGTGCAGTCTATACGGTGTTTGTACGTTCTCCCCGTGACCCGTGTGGGTTTTCTCCGGATGCTAAAGTTTCCTCCCACACTCCAAAGAAGCACAGGTTCGTAGGTTAATTGGCTTTGGTAAAGATTGTAAATTGCCACCTAATGTGTGTAGGGTAGTGCGAGTGTATGGTGATTGCTGGTCGGCATGGAATTGGTGGGCCGAATGGCCTGTTTCTGCGCTGTGTCTCAAAATTAAACTAAAAAGAGACTCAACCCAAAACATCATCAACCCATGGATGCTGCCTGACCCAGTGTTTTATGCTGAAGATTCCAGCATATGCAGTTCCTTGCGTCTCCTTGTCATAGTTGGCCAGTTCTGGTAATGTTCAGGATAAGATGCAAAAATGTGAAGAACAACGGCATTTTGGCTCTCAAGGTGTTAACGGCATCGTCCTTGTGGACATGTCCTATTGTGGACATTCCTCAGTTAAAGCTCCTGTTATTTCATTTCACTATTGTCCAATTTGCTTCCTATTCCAGACTTCAGAGGTTATGCAGGAGATATGCCCAGCCATGTATAATGTCGCGGTTGCACTTGGCATCTTCAATCTTCTAGAGGCAGTCAAGGAGACACGGAGAACAAGATGCAATAAATATGTTGCCGACAGACATTGGTTGAAATCAATCTTATGTCACATACCCGAATGGAGTTCAGATGCATTCAAAATAACATATCCATTGGCGAGATGGCCCAGTTTGATTTCTCTTTGTGTCTGTGGCTCACCGCAGTATAAACGGATATTGAAAACAAATAAAAAAACACTTACCGTCAATTGCAATTGTAGAATTGTAATTGTGAGTTTAGCTCTGGGCACAGTTGTGGTACTGTGCTTTTTATCATTAAAACATGCCCCTCAGTGGGCATGGAGTGCAGCATGTTGACATATTTCACAGGTGGGCGAGTCTGGAACAAAGAGACCTAGGCTGCAAAATTAGGGCAAAGTTATTTAAAGACATAGACTTTAGAGAAACAGCATGGAAACAGGCCCTTCGACCCACCGGGTCCGCGCCGATCAGTGACCACCCCGCATACTAGCACTATCCTACACACGCTAGGGGAAATTTAGATTTACACCAAGGCAATTGACGTACAAACCTGCACGTCTTTGAAGTGTGGGAGGAAACCAAAGATCTCGGAGGAAACCTACGCAGGTCCGAACTCCGTACAGACAGCACCCGTAGTCGGGATCGAACCCAAAGCAGCAACTCGAACGCTGCGCCACCGTGCCGCCCCACACTGTCTAGATCCACAGATATCCCACTGGCATTTTTACGAGCAGAATTTCTGGGAAATTGAGGAGGAGGAAGGTCAATTTGCAGCTTCTAGATGTTCTGAGATCCAACCCTGATCGTTGCCATGGCTCCCTGTCGAAGATCTTGACTTCGTCGAATGGATGGGAAATGATGATGGAAACGCTGTGAAAGGCTGTCGGTATTTGATGACAATCTTAAAATCCCACTTAATAATGTAATGCCGGCTGACTGCTTTTCCGCTTCAGATAATCGCCGTGATGGGGAAAGTGATTGTGGGCTTCACCTAGTTACTGGTACGGGTTTTGGTTTATTAGTGCCATGTGCATCGCGACACAGACAAACTTTTGTTTGTGTTCAATCCAATTAAATCAGATCATACTGGACACGAGGGCAATCAGGTCACGCACGGGTTCAACGAGAAACATACCAGACTGCAGAATATGGTTTTTCAGCACTTAATGACTTGCTGAAAAATTATTTTCAAAAAAATATATAACAAAAAAAAACTTATCTGAACCCCAGTCCAAAAAATACTACCATTCTAGTCTGAGGGTCACCAATGAGGTAGCTCTCTTCCCTTCCAGCTTTCTTCTCACACCCTCCACCCCCCCCAATCAGTCTGAAGAAGGGTCTCAACCCGAATGGTCGCCTTTTCCTGCTCTTCATTGATGCTGCCTCACCCGCTGAGTTTCTCCAGCATTCTTGTCTACCTACTAATCTACACAACCACTGTTGATTATGTAAGGACACCGAGTGCTGGAGTAACTCAGCGGGTCAGGCAGCATCTCTGGAGAATGTGGATAGGTGATGGTTCGGGTCGAGACCCTTCCTCAGACTGATTGGAAGAGTGGGGGGGGGGGGGGGGGGGTGAAGAAAGCTGGAAGAGAGGCGAGCGACTTCATTGGTAACCCTCGGACTATCATCGATCGAACTTTGTTGGCTTAACATTGTGCTAAACTTTATGCCTTTATCATGTATCTATACACGGTAAATGGCTCGACTGTCATCATGTATTGTGCTTCTGCTGACTGGATCGCACGCAACAATAGCTTTTCACTGCACCTCGGTACATGTGACAACGAACTTAACTGTAACACAGGTCAGCAAGCTGGGATTTAAGTCAGCATTGCAGTTTAACTGTAACTGCTGAAGCAGTTTGCCACATGATTCTTACGGCCAACAGATGTTGTTCAGTCAGTGTGTGCAGGATTGGAAAGATAATTATGGCCTCACTGCACCTCCCAGTCGCCCAAGGGTAGAATTAGAACAGATCTTTTCCAGCATTCACAAGTGAGTAAGTGAGGTCCAGCTTTGCACGTCTGACATTAGCCAGTCCTGGAACAGGAATATTCAATCTTAGTTTAGTTTAGTTTGGAGATACAGCGCGGAAACAGGCCCTTCGGCCCACCGAGTCCGCACCGATCTGCGATCACCGCACATTAACACTCTCCTACACACACACACAGGACAATTCACACTTTTACCAAGCCAATTAACCTACAAACCTGCAAGTCTTTGGAATGTGGGGGGAAACCAGAGCACCCGGAGAAAACCCACGCAGGCCACGGGGAGAACGCACAAGCTCCGTACAGACAGCGCCCGTAGTCAGGATTGAAAACGGGTCTCTGGAGCTGTGAGGCAGCACCTCTACCGATGCGCCACTCAATTAAAGTATCTGATTAGAATCATAGAGTCACACAGCACAGAAACAGGCCCTTCAGGCCAATACATCCATGCTGACCATGATCCCCCATCTAAGCTGGTCCCATTTGCCTGCAGCGGTAGAGTTGCTGCCTTACAGTGCCAGAAACCCGGGTTCAATCCTGACTACCGGTGCTGTCTGTATGGAGTTTGTATGTTCTCCCCAAGATCTTTGGTTTCCGTCCACACTCGAAAGACGTACAGGTTTGTAGGGTAATTGGCTTGGTATAATTGTACATTGCCCCTAGTGCGTGTAGGATATTGGTGATGTGTGGGACCACTGATCGGCGCTGACTCGGTAGGCCGAAGGGCCTGTTTCTGCACTGTTTCGCTAAACTGCACTAAATTTGGCTCATATCCCTTTAAATGTTGTTATAGTCCTTCCTCAACTACCTCCCCGAGCAGTTCGTTCCATATATCCACTCGGGTTCCTATTAAATCTTCCTCTTCTCACCAACCATCGATCGCCCTGCGGACTAGTTCTATCCTACACACTCTAGAGACAATTTACAATTTTACCAAAGCCAATTAACCTACAAACCCGCAAGTCTTTGGAGTGTGGGAGGAAACCGGAGCACCCGGAGAAAACCCACGCGATCACGGGGAGAACGTACAAACTAAATCTAGACAGCCCCCGTAGTCAGGATCGAACCGGGATCTCTGGCGCTGCGCCACCACGCCAAGGCTATATATTTGGAAGTGCGGCAAAATTAGGCTCCACATGGTCACAATGCACAGCAGTTTCTCATGAGCTCGAAGAATATATAACTGCTAATAAGATCAGCGTTCACAATCCACCAACTTGTAAGCGGCTGCAGAGTAGTTTGTGAATTATGTATCAGCCATCACAAATATTTAGTAGTTATCTTCTGAAGCAATGGGCAAGCTACACTGCACAAGAACCCTGGGCCATGCGGTCTCCCACGTCCTTACTGACCGTTTTACCCATAACGTTGGAAACCTAAGTAAGTAAGTAAGTAAGTTTATTGGCCAAGTATTCACATACAAGGAATTTGCCTTGGTGCTCCGCCCACAAGTAACAACATGATATACAGTGACAGTTACGAATGACTCAGAAAACACTAAACATTATTAATAATAAAACATTAATGATAAAACACCATTGATCAAGCAGGTGAACCAACAAAATACCAGATCAAAGGGAGGCTACAGATTTTTGGCTGTTGAGTAGAGCAACTACTCGTGGATAAAAACTGTTTTTATGTCTGGCTGTGGCAGCTTTGACAGTCCGGAGTCGCCTTCCAGAGGGAAGTGATTCAAAGAGTTTGTGGCCAGGGTGAGAGGGGTCAGAGATGATCTTGCCCGCTCGCTTCCTGGCCCTTGCAGTGTACAGTTCATCAATGGAGGGAAGGTTGCAGCCAATAACCTTCTCTGCTGATCGGACGATTCACTGCAGCCTCCAGGTGTCGTGCTTGGTGGCTGAGCCAAACCAGGCCATGATGGAGACGGTGAGAACAGACTCGGCGATGGGCGTGTAGAATTGGACCAACATTGCCTGCGGCAGATTGTGCTTCCTCAGCTGCCGCAGGAAGTACATCCTCTGTTCTGCCTTTTTGACTGTGGAGTCGATGGTAGCCTGTAAATAGAATTTCAAATTGATGGATTAGCCGGGATGTTTAACCTTCTCACTTTTGCTTTTTATGCAAATGCTGCCGCGTTCCGAACGGATAACGATTCCATGAATTTCATTAACCGGGTGGCAGCCCAAGAAAACAAAACCTATGGAGCAAACAGTCAGGTGAGGAGCAAAGGGCGGGACCCCTAGAATATTGGCAAAACCCTCCTGCACAGTACAGGAAAAAAAAATCCCATTCTCTGGCCTTCGAGCGGGTCAAGATTAATACGAGTGATTATTTTTACATTAATTTAGGATCTATTAGACGTTCATCGGCAGCAGAGCGGCGCAGCAGTGGAGTTGCTGCCTCACAGCGCCAGAGACCCGGGTTCGATCCTGACCGCGGGTGCTGTCTGTACGGAGTTTGTACGCTCTCCTGTGGGTTTTCCCCGGGATCTCTGGTTACCTCCCACACTCCGAAGACGTACAGGTGTCGGCAAGGTTGTAAATTCTACCTAGTGCATAGAGAGCGGACGGATTGGCTGGTTCACGCGGACTCGATGGGCCGAAGGGCCTGTTTCTACGCTGTCTATCTCTAAGCGAAATTAAAAACAAATGAAACTTAATATGTAACCTAAAATAAAATCACAATTAAACAAAGGCAAAAAGCCACATTGTAATATTTAGATGAAATAACCATTGCCTGCATGATCTTCCCTTTGAAGATCCTCCATTTCAATGCAGGCTCACAATGCTAATGATCTCGCCACCACAGTGCCGGCCCTAATACCAAGTGCCATACCATTTTAGAATGCTCTATATAGAAGATAGACACAAAAAGCTGGAGTTACTCAGAAGGACAGGCAGCATCTCTGGAGAGAAGGAATGGGTAACCTTTGGGTTTTCGACCCTTCTTCAGACAGAACAGTCTGAACAAGGCTCTCAACCTGAAATGTCACCCATTCCTTCTCTCCAGGGATGTTGGCGATCGTTTCGCCGAACACCTCCGCTCGGTCCGCAATAACCAACCCGACCTCCCGGTGGCTCAGCACTTCAACTCCCCCTCCCATTCCGTATACGGCCTCTCTGTCCTGGGCCTTCTCCACGGCCAGAGTGAGCAACACCGCAAATTGGAGGAACAGCACCTCATATTCTGCTTGGGGAGTCTGCATCCTCTTGGCATGAACATCGAATTCTCTCAATTCTGTTAACCCTTGCTGTCTCCTCCCCTTCCTACCTCTCACTCAGCCCTCGGGCTCCTCCTCCTCCTTTTTCCTTTCTTCCCCCCGCCTCCCCCCACCCCCCATCAGTCTGAAGAAGGGTTTTGGCCCGAAACATTGCCTATCTCCTTCGCTCCATAGATGCTGCTGCACCCGCTGAGTTTCTCCAGCATTTTGTGTACCCTTTGATTTTCCAGCATCTGCAGTTCCTTCTTTAACAACATGCTGCCTGTCTCGCTGAATTACTCCAGCTTTTTGTGTCTACTTCGGTTTAAACCAGCATCTGCAGTTCCTTCCTGCACATAGAACAGTACAGCACAGGAACAGTCCCTTTGGCCCTCGGTGTCTGTGCCGAACATGATGCCAAGACCAAGTCTTACCTTCCTGTACATGATCCATATTTCCCTGTTCCTTGCATATCCGTGTGCCTATCCAAAAGCCTCTTCAATACCACTGGTCAGACGGTGGTGAATCTGTGGAATTCATTGCCACAGACGCCTGTGGAGGCCAAGTCGTTGGGTATTTTTAAAGCGGAGATTGGCAGGTTCTAGATTAGCAAGGGTGAGATGAATTTAGGTTATTGTCACATGTACCAATGTTGCATCCTAACCAGCCAGAGGAAAGACAATACATGATTACAATCGAGCCACCCACAGTGTACATATACATGATAAAGGGAATAGCATGAATAATGTTTAGTGCTGGATAAAGTCTGGTGAAGTCAGATCAAGGATAGTCCGTGGGTCTACGCTGTGGTAGATTGTAGTTCAATACTCCTCTCCAGTTGTTTTGTAGGATGGTTCAGTTGCCTGATAATAGCTGTGAAGAAACTGCCCCTGAATCTGGAGGTGTGCGTGTTCACACACCTGTACCGTTTGCCCGATGGGAGAGGGGAGAAGAGGGAGTGGGCGGGGTGCGACCCGTCACTGAGGGGAGAATTGGGAGGGTGTCAGGGGTTATGGGGAGAAGGCAGGAGAATGGGGTGGAGAGGGAATGATAGATCAGCCACGACTGAATGATTTGGACGAGGGAATTCAATACAACATCTCCAAATTTGCATTTGCACCAAGCTGGGGGGTATAGTTAGGTGTGAGGAGGATGCTTGGAGGCTGCACGGTGATTTGGATAGGCTGAGTGAATGGGCAGAAGCATGGCAGATGCAGTATAATGTGGATAAATGTGAGGTTATCCACTTTGGTGGCAAAAACATGAGGGTAGACTATTATCTGAATGGTGGCAGATTAGGTAAGGGGGAGATGCAACGAGACCTGGGTGTCATGGTACACCAGTCATTGAAAGTAGGCATGCAGGTGCAGCAGGCAGTGAAGAAAGCAAATGGTATGTTAGCATTCATAGCGAAAGGATTTGAGTATAGGAGCAGGGAGGTTCTACTGCAGTTGTACAGGGTTTTGGTGAGGCCACACCTGGAGTATTGCGTACAGTTTTGGTCTCCAAATCTGAGAAAAGACATCCTTGCCATAGAGGGGGTACAGAGAAGATTCACCAGACTGATTCCTGGGTTGTCAGGACTTTCTTATGAGGAAAGACTGGATAGACTCGGCTTGTACTCGCTGGAATTTAGAAGATTGAGGGGGGATGTTATAGAAACTTACAAAATTCTTAAGGGGTTGGACAAGCTAGATGCTGGAAGATTGTTCCCGATGTTGGGGGAGTCCAGAACAAGGGGTCACAGTCTAAGGATAAGGGGGAATTCCTTTAGGACCGAGATGAGGAAAACATTCTTTACACAGAGAGTGGGGAGTCTCTGGAATTCTCTGCCACAGAAGGTAGTTGAGGCCAGTTCATTGGCTGTATTTAAGACGGCGTTAGATGTGGCACTTGTGGCTAAAAGGATCAGGGGGTATGGAGAGAAGGCAGGTATGGGATACTGAGTTGGAGGATCAGCCATGATCACATTGAATGGGGGTGCAGGCTTGAAGGGCCGAATGGCCTACTCCTGCACCTATTTTTCTATGTTTCTATGTTTCTATGAATGGTAAGGTAGACTCGATGAGCCGAATGAACTAATGAACATGGCGTATGCCTCAGCCGCTACTGCTGGCAGCCTGTTCCCCTGTGTGAATGCAGGTGCCTCTCTATATTTGTTACGCTGCCACACTTGAGTGGTGCCAGTGCTTGGACTGGAATTCTGCCTGCCATCAATATTACTCACCTTAAGTGGGAGACCAATTCTTTAAAAACAGCGTGAAAATTGCTTCCCCCCTCCCCCCCCCTCCCCCCTCCCCCCCCTCCCCCCTCCCCCCCCCCCCCCCGCCCCCCCCCCGCATTACTCGAAAAGTACTCTGATAGTCCATGGGGGTGCGAAACGAGTGCTTCATGGTTGGATCGTCAGGCAGCCAGTAGGTTTGTGTCTGGCACGCTTTGTCATTTAATCCCTCCCAAATTCTATGAGCTGTTCTAATTTAATTGCAACACAAAATTGAAAGCAATTCAATTCAGCTTGCGCCTTGCTTCCAATTTGTTATTTTATATTGGGTTCTGCACTCTGCTGAGATTCATAAATGCATGGGCTTCCCATTAAATTGTTGGCAGTGTGGAAAATAAGTGAATGCTTAGAAATCTAACTGTGAAGGATGCTTAGATTGGCAGCTTCACCACGAGTCAGAATATCAGACCCATGCCAATCATTGCCAGTCATCTCTTCTTCAGATATGAAAGGTGGCGCAGCGGTACAAGAGATCGATCCTGACTACGGGCGCTGTCTGTACGGAGTTTGTACATTCCCCCCCGTGACCTGCGTGGGTTTTCCCCGAGTGCACCAGTTTCCTCCCACGCTCCAAAGACGTGCAGGTTTGTAGGTTAATTGCCTTTGGTAAAGATTATAAATTGTCCCCTATTGTGTGTAGGATAGTGATTGTGTACGGGGTGATCATTGGTTGGTGGAGACTAAAGGGCCCTGTCCCACTTTCACAACTTAATTCACGACCTCTGCCGAGTTTGCCCTTGACTCATACCCGCAGCATGGTCGTCACGAGGTCGTAGGTAGGTCGTAGCAGTTCGTGATGCTTGTCGGAGATACTCGTGGCATCAAGTAGGTTGGGGTGTTTTTCCAACGTGATGAAAAATGTCCACGAGTAAAAAAGGTTGTGAATTAGATTGTGAAAGTGGGACAGGCCCTCAAACTAAACGATGTATTTTTATTATTATAATGGGAGAGAACAATGAGGTTTTGGTTTAGGTTAATTATTATAGGTAGACAAAAGTGCTGGAGAAACTCAGCGGGTGCGGCAGCATCTATGGAGCGAAGGAAATAGGCAACGTTTCGGGCCGAAACCCTTCTTCAGACTCGGTGGGGGTGGGGGGGGGGAGGGAAGAAGAAAGGAAGAGGAGGAGCCAGAGGGCTGAGGGAGAGCTGAGAAGGGGTGGAGACAGCAAGGGTTACCGGAAATTGGGGAAATCAATGTTCAGGCCACCGGGGTGCAGACTGCCCAAGTGGAAAATGAGGTGCTGCTCCTCCAATTTCCGGTGGTGCTCACTCTGGCCATGGAGGAGGCCCAGGACAGAAAGGTCGGATACGGAATGGGAGGGGGAGTTGAAGTGCTGAATGGGAGTTGAAGTCGCTCAATAGAAGCTGCCTCACCCGCTGAGTTTCTCCAGCATCTTTGTCTCCCTTCGGGTTTCCAGCATCTGCAGTTCCTTTTTGAACACGTTAATTATTATCATGTGTATCGAAGTCTAGTGAAAAACCTTTTGTTTTGTATGCCATACACACAGATCAGATACACCATGCATAAATGCAACTCACGCACAATAGGTAGAGCAAAGGGGAAGATAGACAATAACCATATAACAATTACAGCACGGAAACAGGCCTTCTCGGCCCTTCCAGTCCGTGCCGACCATTTATTTTCCCCTAGTCCCACCTACCTGCACTCAGACCATACCCCTCCATTCCCTTCCCATCCAGATACCTATCCACTTTACTTTTAAATGTTATAATCGATCCTGCCTCCACCACTTCTGCTGGAAGCTCATTCCACACAGCCACCACTCTCTGAGTAAAGAAGTTCCCCCTCATGTTCCCCCTAAACTTCTGTCCCTTAATTCTCATGTCATGCCATCTTGTTTGAATCTTCCCTACCCTCAATGGGAAAAGCTTATCCACGTCAACTCTGTCTATCCCTTTCATCATTTTAAAGACCTCAATCAAGTCCCCCCTTAACCTTCTGCGCTCCAAAGAATAAAGACCTAACTTGTTCAACCTTTCTCTGTAACTTAGTTGCTGGAACCCAGGTAACATTCTAGTAAATCTCCTCTGTACTCTCTCTATTTTGTTGACATCCTTCCTATAATTAGGCGACCAAAATTGTACACCATACTCCAGAATTGGTCTCACCAATGCCTTGTACAATTTTAACATTACTTCCCTACTCCTATATTCAATGCTCTGATTTATAAAGGCCAGCACACCAAAAGCTTTCTTTACCACCCTATCTACATGCGATTCCACCTTCAGGGAACTATGCACAGTTATTCCTAGATTCCTCTGTTCCACAGCATTCCTCAATTCCCTACCATTTACCATGTACGTCCTATTTTAATTTGTCCTGCCAAGATGTAGCACCTCACACTTATCCGCATTAAACTCCATCTGCCATCAAAATTAAGAATAGACAATAGGTGCAGGAGTAGGCCATTCGGCCCTTCGTTCCAGCACCACTGAGTGCAGAATATAATGATGGGAGAGGGGAGAGGAGGGAGTTGCCAGAGTACAACTTGTCCTTGATTATGCTGCTGTCTTGTCGAGGCAGCGTGAGGTATAAATGGAGTCAATAGAAGGGAGGTCGTCTTGTGTGATGGTCTGGGCTGCGTCCACAATTCGATCAAAAATCTTGTGTTCTTGGGTTGGAGCTGATCCCAAACCAAGTTTCACAAAGCTACAACAGGGAATCTTTTTAAAATTAAGAATTCTCTCACTCATAGAAATCTCATGGAATGCCCTTCTTACATAACTCTTCCCAGAAATTACCAGTGCAAGTTAATAGAAAGTTGCTGACCATTTCAATAAGGGGAAGTGCGCAAGATTCAATGTTAAATTCTATAGAATGAGCGATGTTCGGTCTTAATTGAAAAGATGTCATCTGGAGAGAGGGTCAAACTCATTGGATAAATCATAACCTTTCAATTGTAATATGGAAAATTAATTAGATACTTTATGATTAAGGTTTCAATTTGTGGCAAATTGGCTTCAATGACGTGGAACTTTCAACTGAACGCTTCCTATCCCCAAGTCAATCCCTCTGCCTGAGCAAAGGAAAATAATTCCGGAAGGGAAAAAGATTGTTTAGCAATTATTTATTTGTCAACATCGATCAGTTTGGGGCGGCACAGTGGGCAGCGGTAGAGTTGCTGCCTTACAGTGCCAGAGACTGCGGGTAGAAAAGCACAAAATGCTGGAGTAACTCAGCGGATCAGGCAGCATCTCTGGAGGAAAGGAAGAGGTGATGTTTCGGGTCAAAACCCTTCTTCAGACTTACAACCATTGCTGTCTGTACGGAGTTTGTACGTTCTCCCCGTGACTGCGTGGGTTTTCTCCGGGTGCTCTGGTTTCCTCTCACTCTCCAAAGTCGTACAGTTTTGTAGATTAATTGGCTTTGGCAAAGATTGTAAATTGTCCCTAGTGTGTGTAGGATAGTGGTGGTGTACGGGGGTCGCTGGTCGGCGCGGACTCGGTGGGCCGAGGGCCTGTTTCCGCTCTGTATCTCACCAAAGTAACAAAACTAAAAGTTCAAGGACTTTGCCAGGAGACAGCTGCAGGCAAAAGTGCTTCATCAGCCTAGTCTTTACGCAGAAATTCTAGGTTCATTCCCCGTTGCAATGTGGCTTCTCCCCGGAATCCACTTTCTTGGGGATGTGTAATTGGAGGTGGTGGAATCAGTGATCCGTCTAGATGAAGACCGACCATGAAGAAAAGACGTCCGCAGTTGAGACCCAAGTTGAGGCTTCAGTTCCCAGGTGGGCTGAGGCATCATCAGTTGTTCAAAGTCCCGGTGAGTCCACACTTCCGCCAATCGTGATGGCTATCGTGATGCGGGCGACGCTGGGCACGCTTTAGCCCCCACTGCCGGCGGATGTGTGCATCGTGACCCGTCTGACCCGCTCCATCTTTTGATCGTCAGATGGTCGACGTGATCGCCGAGGATGAGGAGAGGGAGACGAGCCGCTCGTGCACCAAGTACAACAGCCCCCGAGAGCACCTCACTCACACCTGGTGACCCAACTGGATGGAGACCCAGTGAAGGCCCGACTGGCTCAGTGAGGACGTGTTTGTGTGGAGTCTGAAGCTGAGCAATGGTAGAGTTGCTGCCTTACAGCGCTTGCAGCGCCGGAGACCCAGGTTCGATCCCGACCACGGGCACTGTCTGTACGGAGTTTGCATCATTCTCCCCATGACCCCCAAGGGATTTCTCCGAGATCTTTGGATTACTCCCACACTCCAAAGACATGCAGGTTTGCAGGTTAATTGGCTTGGGTTTGTATACTTGGTATAAGTATAAATTGAGCCTGGTTTGTATAGGCTTGTGTTAATGTGCAGGGGGTCGCTGGTCGGTGTGGACACGATGGGCCGAAGGGCCTGTTTCCGCACCGTATCTCTAAACTAAACCAAGGTGGGCCATCGGAGAGCGAGATAGGGCCGACAAGAGAGCCGAGGGCCACTGAGCTTCCCAGTGGGGGGTGGGGGGCTGTTGCCAAGATCGGCGGCAGGCAGCAGATTGGACTTTTCGGGGAACCCATGTAACTTTGTCGATGTGGCGCCACCCGGTGGTTGAGCCACTTATTGGTCGAACCCTGGGCCCTGGGACTGGCAGGGTCACGTGGCTAGGCTTGGCAGGAACAAGTCATCATGTGGCTTTGGGGCGTGTGCCCTGTTATATATGTGGAACTTTGGGGGAACTCTCCCCAGTCGCGTGTGAGCAGTTCTTGGTATAACTCAACAAAGATCACTTTCTTTAGACAATAGACAATAGACAATAGGTGCAGGAGTAGGCCATTCGGCCCTTCGAGCCTGCACCGCCATTCAATGTGATCATGGCTGATCATCCCCAATCAGTACCCGTTCCTGCCTTCTCCCCATATCCCCTGACTCCGCTATCTTTAAGAGTCCGATCTAGCTCTCTCTTGAAAGCATCCAGAGAACCTGCCTCCACCGCCTTCTGAGGCAGAGAATTCCACAGTCTCACAGCTCTCTGTGAGAAAAAGTTCCTCATCTCCGTTCTAAATGGCTTACCTCTTATTCTTAAACTGTGGCCCCAGGTTCTGGACTCCCCCAACATTGGGAACATGTTTCCTGCCTCTAGCATGTCCAAGCCCTTAACAATCTTATATGTTTCAATGAGACCCCCTCTCATCCTTCTAAACTCCAGAGTGTACGAGCCCAGCCGCTCCATTCTCTCAGCAACAACACGCTACATCGGCACCAAAACGTGACCGCTCCTGCGTACTGTCCTGGCGAGGTCTTCTTTACGATTCTACCGGGTTGTTTGCGAAAGCAAAGCGATGCACAGTGTACCTAGGTATATGTGACGATGAAATATCATTGCATCATGCAGGAACGGGGGTACTGATTGGGGATGATCAGCCATGATCACATTGAATGGCGGTGCTGGCTCGAAGGGCCGAATGGCCTACTCCTGCACCTATTGTCTATTGTCTATTGTCAAGTCGAGTCAGTTTATTGTCGTGTGTCCCAGATAGGACAATGAAATTCTTGCTTTGCTTCAGCACAACGGAATATAGAAGGCATGAATACAGAACTGATCAGTGTGTCCATATGCCATTATATAAATATATACACACATGAATAAATAAAATAGATAAAGTGCAACTAAACTGATAATGGGCTATTAATTTTAACAGATTTTTGTTTGAGTTCAGTTCAATAGCCTGATGGCTGTGGGGAAGAAGCTGTTCCTGAACCTGGACGTTGCAGTCTTCAGGCTCCTGTACCTTCTACCTGAAGATAGCGGGGAGATGAGTGTGTGGCCAGGATGGTGTGGGCCCTTCATGATGCTGCCAGCCTTTTTGAGGCAGCGTCTGCGATAGATCGCCTCGATGGTCTATCATTGAATGAAGATACAGCTGTTGAACGATGCTGAGGGGGACATTAGAAGGCATAGAGTCACGGGCAAGCACGATAAGCAGTGAATCAGCAGGGGGCTGCCAGCGATCGAGAATCAGGGCGTGTTTGAAAAGCCATTCAACTCTCCAGGCATGCTTCCTCGGTGGGTGGAGGGGCGGATTCTGACATGGCAGCTCCCTGGGAGCTGATGGATGTGCAAAGGAGGTGCCGGGCAAAGATGAGAGTGAAAACGCAATCCCTTGAAGCCCTGTGAAGATTGCACTCTGTCTTGACAAGGTTTGCAGCAGGCAGGCTTTCAATGCTCTTCAATAAGGTCTGTGCTATGATTGCAGCACTGACTCGAGCCAAGGGACGAAAACATTATGGCAGCAAGTACAATATAAATCAGAGCAGGATTGAAGTATACCTTCATTATAAAAATACATGTTCTGTTCCTGTTAGCGGGAAGCCACTTAACTCCAAAAAAAATCAGCAGAAAGCAGAATAGGAAAACAACTGTATGGAAAAGGCAGCCAGGCATTGCACATGAAGTCTGCATTTAGGCCGTAAACAGTGATGGCAGGAGAATCACAGCAGGGAGTGCAGGTAAACACTGAGTCAGTGCTGAAGGCTCCCAGCTGGTCACCTGCGCTTCAGTCTCCGTTACTGAGCGGGGTATATGGCTCCTGTATAAGTGGGTGAGTGCTGAATGGTTGTAGAGTCATAGAGTGATACAGTGTGGTAACAAGCCCTTCATCTCAACTTGCCCACACTGGCCAACATCACCCAGCAACCAGCGTGTGGTCCATATCCCACTAAACCTGTCCTATCCTTAATGTTTCTTAATTGCGATAGTCCCTGCCTCAACTACCTCCTCCAGCAGCTAGTTCCATATGCCCACCACCCTTTGTGTGAAAACGTTACCCCTCAGGATTCTTTTAAATCTTTACACCCTCACCTTAAACCTATGTCCTCTGGGCCCCTACTCTGCCTGATCTATTCCTCTCATGATGTTGTAGTTTGGGCCCTCGAACCATCCTTGAAAGGACTGTGCTGGCTTAACCCTGCACTAAACGTTATTCCCCTAACATGTATCTTTACACCGTATTGGCTCTATTGTAATCATGTATTGTCTTTCTGCTGGATAGCACGCAACAAAGGCTTTTCACTGTACCACGGTACACGTGACAATAAACTAAACTGAACTGAACACACATTTGGTGAGGCTGCATTGGTGTTCCTCGGCGAGCATGAGGCGTTAGTGTCATGGAGTCATTCAGCATGAAAACAGGCCCTTCGGCCCAACCTGCCCACGTTGGACAACGTGTCCCAGCTACACGAGTCCCACCTGCCCACGTTTGGTCCATATCCCTCCAAACCTGCCTGATCCCTGTACCTGTCTAACTGGGGTGGAAGATTGCAACCTTCACGTGGCCCGCCCTGTTCCACTAGGGGGCGCTGCATTGAAGGCGCCTCTGCCTACAGCCGGTCCATTTTTTTCCCTTCTTTTTTTTATTTTAGTTTGTCTACAAGTTTGTTTTGGGGTCACTTGAGCTTTTCTATGTGGGGGAAGGGGGCAGGGTAAGGGGGAAACTGTTTCCCAGTTGCTTCCTGGAGGGGACGCGACTATTTCTCCGAGTCGCGTCCTCGCCCCCCACCTCGCGGCCTACTACCTGGATTGGAGCGGCCTTTCCTGCCGGGGACCGGGAACCGGACCAGAACGACAACAGCGGCGGCGCGGTTTTATGTTGAACTCTATCGTAGCGTTGTGTTCTTTATTTTAGTGTGTGGCTGTATGGTGACCACATTTCACTGGCCATCTGGCACATTCGACAAATAAATGTATCTTGTATCTTGTATCTTCAACGAATGCAATCAACCCGGTGTACACAATCAAATAAGATCAAATAGAACATGTTGTCCTACAACTTTAGGCTGTGCACGCCATTCGCAAGAAGAAGACCTGTCTAAGTGTTTCTTAAATGATGGGATAGTCCCAGCCGCAACTGACTCCTCTGGCAGCTTGTTCCATACACCCACCACCCTTTGTGTGAAATAGTTACCCTTCAAGTTCCTATTAAATCTTTTCCCCTTCACCTTAAACCTATATCCCCTGGTCCTCAATTCACCTACTCTGGGCAAGAGACTCTGTGCATCTACCCAATCTCATGAAGGTCACCCCTCATCCTCCTGCACTCCAAGGAATAGAGTCCCAGCCAACTCAACCTCTCCCTATAGCTCAGACCCTCGAGTCCTGGCAACATCCTTGTAAGAGTTCTCTGTACCCTATCCAGCTTGAATTGTGTCTGATGTAGCTGCCTCACCATGCATGTGTGAGATGCATGAATGTGCAGCGCTGCTGCCTCACCATGCATGTGTGAGATGCACGAGTGTGCAGCGCTGCTGCCTCACCATGCATGTGTGAGCTGCATGAGTGTGCAGCGCTGTTGCCTCACCATGCATGTGTGAGATGCATGAGTGTGCAGCGCTGCTTGATGAGCTCTCTAGGTGGCAGCAACGAAGGGAAGAGTTCCCATTACAAGCCAACACCTCGGTTGTGAAAATCCCAAAGCCATCACCCTCGTTGCAGATGTAAACTCAAACACTTGGCAGCACAAATCTATTCTTAATAGAATCGGGTATTGTTATCTTAATCATCTCAGCAGTTTTGTCTGTCGTTTAGTTTAGCAACCTCAGAGATGAGGAACTAGCTGCTGTCATTTTATCTATCATCGTGTGTTTTCTTTCCTGTTTGAATTGCAACAAGAACTGCTTGAAGCCGGGACAATTGGGAAGCCGTTCACTGTGGCCTCCACTCCAGAAACAAGGTCATCCAAACGTCTGCCATCGAGACACAAGAGACTGCAGTTTAGACTTTAGAAATGCAGTGCCAAAACAGGCCCTTCGGCCCATCAAGTCCATACCGATCAGCGACCACCCCGTACACTAGTTCTATCCCACACACCAGGTACAATTTACAATTAAACAGTACGTCTTTGGAGTGTGGGAGGAAACCGGAGCACCCAGAGAAAACCCACCCGGTCACAGGGAGAACGCACCAATTCTGTACAGTCAGCACCTGTAGACAGGATCGAAAACCAGGTCTCTGGCGCTGTGAGGCAGCAACTCTACAGCTGTGCCACCATGTATGCAGATTTTCAATGCAATATATCCAAGGCATACATAATTTGTTAGTACAGCACCATACCTAGAGCAGTTGATAACTGAAGCAATACCAAGTTCCTTTGGATGTAATATTAAACACTGTGTTGAGTTGGGAGGTCATGTTGCGGTTATTTAAGACGTTGGTGAGGCCGCATTTATTGTGTTCAGTTTGGCCACCATATTATTGGAAAGATGTTGTCAAACTGGAAAGGATGCAGGGAAGATTTACGAGCGCGTTGCCAGGACTCGAGGGCCTGATCTATAGGACCTCGAGGTTGAGCAGGCTAGGACTCTATTCCTTGGAGCGCAGGAGGATCAGGGGTGATCTTATAGAGGTGTACAAGATCATTTTTGTATACAAGAGTCTTTTGCCTTGAGTTGGGGAATCGAGAACCAGAGATCCCAGATTTAAGGTGAGGGGGGAAAGATTTAATAGGAACCCGAGGAGTAAATGTTTTTACACAAAAGGTGAAGGTTGTATGGAACGAGCTGCCAGAGGAGGTAGTTGAAACAGGTACTGTTGCAATGTTTAAGAACCATTTAGATAAAGTACGTGGATAGGATAGGATAGGGGCCAAACATGGGCAGGTGGGACTAGTGTAGCTGGGACATGTTGGCCGGTATGGGCATGTTGGGCTGAAGGGCCTGTTTCCACATTGTATGACTCTATGTCTGGACTGAGATGAGGAAAAACTTTTTCACGCAGAGAGTTGTGAATCTGTGGAATTCTCTGCCACAGAAGGCAGTGGAGGCCAATTTACTGGAGGTTTTCAGGAGAGAGTTAGATATAGCTCTTAGGGCTAACGGAATCAAGGGATATGGGGAGAAAGCAATAAAGGGATGCTGATTTAGGATGATCAGCCATGATCATATTGAATGGCGGAGCTGGCTCGAAAGGCTGAATGGCCTCCTCCTGCAGCTATTTTCTATGTTTCTATGTTTCTATGATCGATGCACCATTTCCAAACTGACATTAGCTTCCCCCTGATGATTGCTGCAGAACATGTGCCATTAATACCGCTGATAGTCCGAATACATCTTCAGACTGAAGAAGGGTCTCGACCCAAAGCATCACCTATTCCCTTTTCTCCAGTGATGCTGTCTGACCTGCTGAGTTTTTTGCGCCTGTCTTCAGTTTAAAACCGGCGTCTGCAGTTCCTCCCTGCACATGGATACTGCTGCGCAGATCCCAGCTGAAGTCCAGGGATCGCCTCTTAGAGTGGACGTGTAAAGGGCCTGTCCCATTGTACGAGGTAATTCAAGAGTTCTCCTGAGTTCTTCCCTGATTCGAGCTTGTTTAATGTACGTAGCGGGTACGTAGCGGCTCGTACCAGTAAAAAGTAACAATTTTTTTCATCATGAGTTTTTTTTACTCGTAGACATTTTTCACGGTGTTGTAAAAACGCCACGAGTTTACCGGATTTCCCGAGTACCTACCGTTACTCGTACGAGCCGCTACGTGACATCCACGAACTCCCACGTACCCGCTACGTACATTACTCGAGCTCGAATCAGCGGATCAGTGAAAGCACAGCATCAGAGGAAAATGGCGCATCCGGGAAAAACCCATGTAGGTCACGGGGAGGAAGTATAAACTCCGTACAGACAGCGCCCAAAGTCAGGGTCAGAACCGGGGTCTCTGGCGCTGTGAGGCCCCAACTCTACCGCTACGCCGCCATTCCGTTGGAGTGACCCCAGCACTTTGTGTCCCTCTTCGGTGTGAACTGGCATCTGCAGTTCCTTCGTACATACATTATTGACGTCCTTGTTGTTTAAAAACATCATGAGCTTCACACGGTGGTGGCACAGTGAAGCAGCGGTCGAGCTAGCTACCCGGGTTCGATCCTGACTACGGGTGCCGTCTGTACGGAGTTTGTACGTTCTCCCCGTGACCTGCGTGGGTTTTCTCCGGTTTCCTCCCGCACTCCAAAGACGTGCAGGTTTGCAGGTTAATTGGCTGTGGGTAAAATTGTAAATTATTCCTAGTGTGTGTAGGATAGCGTCCGTGTGTGGGGATCGCTGGGCGGCGCGGACTGGGTGGGCCGAAGGGACTGTTTCCGGGCTGTATCTCTAAACTAAACTAAACTAAACTAAACTTCAGAGCGCAGCTTAGCTTAGCTTGGTCAGCCATCGAGGAGCCACAGGATGAGGTGCGGCAGTGGGAGATACAAGCGGCGGTTTTGCAGGGGTGACTTTAGAAGTAATTCAGCAAAGTCAATCAGTGCAGGCTCTTAGCCTGATTGCTTGTCAACTTAATTAGCAGCCTCAAGATTTGCTTCACTGTAACAGTGGCTATATAGTCAGTAAGCATCAAAAAAGTTCCAATCATTCTCAGACAGAAATATCGAATTATTGTCTTACTTCTCCACACAAAGAATGATTGCTAAGCTCGCTTAATGTTCCGGTGGCTATGCAAAACATTTCACATCTCGCCCCAGCTGGGAAACACTAAGAGGATGTATTCATTGATTTCATTAAGCAGAGTAGGAGAGTGGTTGAGCAAGCAACATCCATGTTGTTAAACGGACTGCCCAGTGCCTGGCAACTGACAAGGATGGAGAGAACGACCTCGCCATTAAAACCGAAACAGGCTGGCTGTTAACGATCAATGGTTTGTGGATTTGCTTCAGTTTGGTTTCGTTTAGTTTAAATCATAAGTGGTTTTTTTTAGTTTTAGTTTTTAGCTTCAGTGTTTAGAGAAACAGCGCGGAAACAGGCCCTTCAGCCCACCGAGTCCGTGCCGACCGGCGATCCCCGCACACTAACACTATCCTACACACATTAGGGACAATTTACAAGACATCCACTGTGTAAATAGATTCAAGATTCAAGAGAGTTTATTGTCATGTGTCCCTGATAGGACAATGCAATTCTTGCTTTGCTTCAGCACAATAGAACATAGTAGGCATTGACTACAGAACAGATCAGTGTGTCCATATAGCATTATATAAATATATGCACACATGAATAAATAAACTGATGAACAGATGATGGGTTATTAATATTCAGAGTTTTGTCCGAGCCAAGTTTAATAGCCTGTTGGCTGTGGGGAAGCAGCTATTCCTGAACCTGGTCATTGCAAATAAAGATTTAAAAAAGTATAATGTCCGATTGCGGATCCACTACTGGGACCAGCACACGCAAAGTATCGGCTGGCTCCAGCGCCATCTTTCCTTCATGTATCCCACACACCAAGAACAATTTGCAGAGGGCCAATTAACCCTGCAGACCCGCACGTCTTAGGGATGTGGGATGAAGCCCTGAGCACCCGGAGGAAACGCACGCGGCCACTGGGAGAACGTGCAAACTCCACGCAGACAGCAGCGGAGGACAGGATCGAACCTGGGTCTCTGGTGCTGTGAGGCAGTGGCTCTACCAGCTCTGACACTTTGCCGCCTATTAAATAGTGCAGCGGGACTCTTAATCTGCATGTTTGCCACCATGTTTAATTATTATTAATATTTTAGGATATTATGAACTAAATAGTTATCTGACAAAAAAAAGCTTTATTGATCTACTCAGATGTGTCAAGTGCTTTACGGCCATTGAAGTCCTTTAACAGTGAGTTACGGCCATTGAAGTCCTTTAACAGCTGATATGATTGAAGAACGTAAATCATATAATTCTCTGGAGCGAGACTTCAACCCAGAACCTTCAGAGTCAGCCATGGACATCCAGTATCTTTCACCTGCAAACATAACTTGCAGATTGAGTGAGGCCACATGCAAATTGGAGGAACAGCACCTCGTACAGTACTTCGCTTGTGCAGCTTACACCCCAGCGATATAAACACTGATATCTCTAATTTCAACTAACTCCTGCATTCCCTTCCCTCCCCACTCCCCCCCCCTCCCCCACTCTAACCATCCTTCTAGTTCCACTGTTCACATCCAAGTATCCGTCTTGGGTATCACCTTCCCCAGCCAACATTGGACCCTTGTGGGCTCCGCCATTATGGGCTTCCTGAGGTCATCTGTTGCCATCCCTGATTTGTTCTGACTGTTTCTCACTTTCAGTTCATTTCTACCCCCATCCCCCCACCCCCCCAACTCCCCCCCCCACTCCCCAGCCCAATCCCACACCCACCCTCACCCCACCCACCCTCACCCACCCCCACACTGGAGAGAATAGCTTTAAGGTGAGAGGGGGGAAAGTTTAGAGGAGATGTGCGGGGCATGCTTTGTACAGAGGGTGGTGGGTGCCTGGAACGTGCTGTAAGGGATGCCGCGTGCTGCAGATACTATAGCGGCATTTAAGAGACTCTTGGATGAGCACGTGGATATGCAGGGAATGGAGGAATGTGAATTACGTGCAGGTATATAAGAGATAGTCTTGATAGTCATGTTAGGCACAGACATTGTGGGCCGAAGGGCCTGTTGTCGCTCTGAGCTCTTCTATATTTGGTCAATAAAAGATCGATGTTATTTTAACATTTTTCTTTCTTAATGGACATTTCATTTCACGCAATGTTGAACCAAATTAAAAAAACAAAACTTATAAAAAACGTTGACTGTTTCTCATGCATGTGGAGCCTAATGCACTTTAGGCATTATATTGAGTCGTTCAGTGAAGAGATCAGTAAAATTAAAATTAATCATCCCACGAATAACTCATTCAGCTCATTCCTTCCAACAGACTGTATATAATTTACACTGTTTCTCCTGCCCAACATTTCTCTTCTTTCTCTTGTGGAAGCTGAATGAGTAACTATAGCTGTTGTACAGAAAAACACCGCGATTTCTTCTTGTTGCTTAAAGCTAATCCAGTAAAGTCCTTGGATGTCAATATCCATTATTCAACTCGGCTGCTGCATTGGTTCAATTATATTTGCACGGGCAGGACGACGGTGTGAATAGAATTCATGATCTGCTCTCTACGTACATTCATTACAGCCTTCATCTCTTTTCTCAGTCGGATAGCCAAAGGTTTTTACATGAAAAGCTTAGAGGGCATCAACTATCTTCCACAAACATTTGTTCTCCGTGCCCGATGTTACTTGAGGGATACGAATGAAGACTAGGGCGGCACGGTGGTGCAGCAGTATAATTGCTGCCTGCCAGCGCCAGAGACCCAGGTTCGATCCTGACTACGGGTGCTTGTCTGTACGGAGTTCGTACGTTCTCCCTGTGACCTGCGTAGGCTTTCTCTGGGATCTCCGGTTTCCTCCCTCACTCCAAAGAAGCACAGGTTCTTAGATTTAGTTCTTAGGACTAATGGAATCACGGGATATGGGAAAAAAGCAGGAGCGGGGTAGTGATTTTTGAACGATCAGCCATGATCACATTGAATGGCGGTGCTGGCTCGAAGGGCCAAATGGCCTCCTCCTGCACCTATTTTCTACGTTTCTATGTTTCTACAAACCCACGCGTCTTTGGGATGTGGGAGGAAGCCGGAGTATCCGGGGGAAACCCACGCGGTCACAGGGAGAACATGCAAGCTCCACACAGACAGCACCCGAGGTGGGGATCGAACTGGAGTCTCTGACGCTGTGAGGCAGCAGCACTACCAGCTGCACCATCGTTACTCGTGCTAACCCTGACCACCTGTTCGGGTGACATCCACCTTGGTCATTCCTCTCAGCTCCAAAACACGGGTTTTACATTGGAATAATTAAGGGCCTGTCCCACCAGCATCCGACTCCATGCGATGAGCGCGATCAAACTAGATGCGGGGGCCGTGCGGAGGTCGGGTGATCCCCTGTACAGGGCCGTTCCCACCAGCATGCGCCTGCATGCGGCAAGCGCGACCAAACTGGCAGCGAAGTGAGGCGAACTTGGAGCGAAGTCTTAAGGTAAGTTCGCCAGGACAGAGAGGGACATACAGAGAGGGCCACGGAGCCACACACATAGAGGGTCATGGAGGCACCTACAGAGAGGGTCACGGAGGCACGATGTCGAGGCGGTCTGTAATGCGTCGAGGCGACTGCGAGCCGACAAGCCGTTGCCGCGCGGAATTTTTGAACATGGTCAGTTTTTCGGAGCGTGATGTCGGGATGAACTCCGTACAATTCCGCACGGCTCCGGCGATCGAAGTGGGACCGGCCCCACGTCGCCGGACGGCTCAAGCGACCACGTTAGGTCGCGCTCATCGCATGGAGTTGCATGCTGGTGGGACAGGCCCTTAAGAAAGTATTGTCGACTGGTCTTTAGCCTGTTGCGGTATTTCTTGCCCACAGAAGCCTCTGCACGTTCTCACAATGGTGAATATATTGATATAATCCTGGAGAGTTTTGTTTTTACACGATTCAGTATTTCTCTGCTCAAATGTTCTGAGCCATCACATAATAAATGCTGAACTGTTTTACACGAACGATTAAGTTTATGTCCCACTGTCATTGTTAAAGTGCTTACTCACACATTAGATGGTGTCCTGTACTGATCCATGCATTGCTCTGGTTATTCTTTACCATCTGACAGTGTAAACACTTTGTTTCCAGTTAGATTCATCTACACTTAACGCTGCCTCAGCAAGGTCACCACCGTAATCAAGGGCCACTCTCACCCCAGTCACTCCCTCGTCCCCCCTCTCCCATCAGGCAAGAGGTATGAAAACGCTGACCTGAAGATTCAGGGGCAGTTTCTTCCCAGCTGTTATTAGGCAAATAAGTCCAGACCTCCCATCTGCTTCATTGGCGACCCTCAGCCAAATTATAATCTGGCTTTGCTAGACTTTATAGAAACATAGAAACATAGAAAATAGGTGCAGGAGGAGGCCATTCGTCCCTTCGAACCTGCACCGCCATTCAATGTGATCATGGCTGATCATCCAACTCAGTATCCCGTACCTGCCTTCTCTCCATACCCCTAGATCCCTTTAGCCACATCTAACGCCCTCTTAAATATAGCCAATGAATTGGCCTCAACTACCTTCTGTGGCAGAGAATTCCAGAGACTCACCACTCTCTGTGTAAAGAATGTTTTCCTCATCTCAGCCCTAAAGAAATTCCCCCTTATCCTTAGACTGTGACCCCTTGTTCTGGACTCCCCCAACATCGGGAACAATCTTCCAGCATCTAGCTTGTCCAACCCCTTAAGAATTTTGTAAGTTTCTATAAGATCCCCCCTCAATCTTCTAAATTCCAGCGAGTACAAGCCAAGTCTATCCAGTCTTTCCTCATATGAAAGTCCTGACATCCCAGGAATCATGGCTGATCGTCCCCAATCAATAACCCGTGCCTGCCTTCTCCCCATATCCCTTGACTCCACTAGCCCCTAGAGCTCTATCTAACTCTCTCTTAAACCCATCCAGTGATTTGGCCTCCACTTCCCTCTGTGGCAGGGAATTCCACAAATTCACAACTCTTTGGGTGAAAACGTTTTTTCTCACCTCAGTCTTAAATGGCCTCCCCTTTATTCTATGACTGTGGCCCCTGGTTCTGGACTCACCCAACGCACTTAACATTATTCCCTTTATCAAATATCTGTACTCTGTAGACGGCTCGATTGTAATCATGGAGTCTTTCCGCTGGTTGGCCAGCACACATCAAAAAGCTTTTCACTGCACCCCTGTGTAACAAATTAACTTCCCCAGCACATCCCCATTCAAATTTTCCTCCTCTGACCTTATAGCTACACCGAAAATAGACGCAAAAAGCTGGAGTAACTCAGCGGCTCAGACAACACCTCTGGAGAGATGATCATTGGTGTGCTCTGCAGACTACGTATGTTCAGATCAATATTCCAGGAGCCACTGACTTTCCATCAGGTGCTTGTAAACAGGGGAACTCACTGACTCTCAGGTAACCTGGACAGAGGTCAATCTCACCACTAATCTGTAGGGAGGAACTGCAGATGCTGGTTTACACCGAAGATAGACACAAGGTGCTGGAGTAACTGTGGCTCAGGCAGCATCTCTGGAGAAAAGGGACGGGTGATGTTTTGGGTCGGGACCCTTCTTCAGTCCATTAATGTGCTGCTTTACGAACAGATGGCAACAATGCAACCCCCATCTGTCGGCACTCAGAGTGACAGTCCTTCAGGCATCGGGGACTTTGAGAATCCATCGTGCCTTTGCCTAAGTGACCGTTAGTACTTAAATCTAAAGGGTGATAATTTCATAGCTTTGACCAATCATCGATTGGAATTGCAAATGGAAATCAGACTAACCTCAGTCTGAAGAATTTTGGTCGCCTAATTATAGGAAGGATGTCAACAAAATAGAGAGAGTACAGAGGAGATTTACTAGAATGTTGCCTGGGTTCCAGCAACTAAGTTACAGAGAAAGGTTGAACAAGTTAGGTCTTTATTCTTTGGAGCGCAGAAGGTTAAGGGGGGACTTGATTGAGATCTTTAAAATGATGAAAGGGATAGACAGAGTTGACGTGGATAAGCTTTTCCCATTGAGGGCAGGGAAGATTCAAACAAGAGGGCATGACATGAGAATTAAGGGACAGAAGTTTAGGGGTAACATGAGGGGGAACTTCTTTACTCAGAGAGTGGTGGATATGTGGAATGATCTTCCAGCAGAAGTGGTGGTGGCAGGATCGATTTTAACATTTAAAAGTAAAGTGGATAGGTATATGGACGGGAAGGAAATGGAGGGGTATGGTCTGAGTGCAGGTAGATGGGACTAGGGGAAAATGAATGGTCGGCACGGACTGGAAGGGCCGAGAAGGCCTGTTTCCGTGCTGTAATTGTTATATGGTTATATGGTTTATATGAAGAAGGGTCTCCACCCAAAATGTCACCCATTCCTTTTCTGCAGAGATGCTGTCTGATCCACTGAGTTACTCCAGCTTTTTGCGTCTATCTTCGGTTTAAACCAGCATCTGAAGATCCTTCGTACACTTATCACCGCACCCTTTAGTATTTGACATTTCCACTCTGGGAGAATGATTCTGACCATCTACCTTGTCTCTGCTCTATAGTAGACAAGACAAACTGTACCCTGTAGTAGCTGAAGTATAAATGTTGGCTTGTACACCAGGGAGAGGTATGAGGACCCTTTGGAAGGGTGACTGTATGGTTCTTTAATCGACTTGAGAGAGCAGATGTGTCCCTAGTTTAATGTCTCATCCAAAAGGCACAAACAAAGAGCAATTGTAAAAGTGGATGAATGGTTGGATTTTTAACCGTGCTTTACAAAGTGACCTATTTGCTGGCATCTCTCCGAGATGCATTTGCTTTGCATAGTTCTATGTTTCTCTGATGCCATCTATACTCTCTTTGTTGTGACAAGCATTGATCATTTATTTGTTCACTTACTTGAGTCAAGATGGTGATAAATTTAATAAATTCTCATAAATGCGACTCTATAAGCGGAGCGAGTCTAAATGAGTTGTCAAAGCCCGAGCAGTTACATGAAATCTCACATGATGGATATAGTTTATCATGGAATGGATGAGTTTAAGACCAACAATTTTAAGATTGCAGACTTAAAATTCAAACCCAATAATACATAACTCTAGTGTGAAAGTAATTACACGTTCTAAAATAAAATATTCTTCTTCAGCATTGCCTGGAAGATGTCAATGTAACGACTGTTGCATCAGTCAGGCTCTAACAGTTTATCCCTTGTTTGCAGTGACAGTCTGATCCTGTCTATAAACTCATCTATGTAACTAAAAGTCTCATCTTGGCCACTTCCTGTCTGCGCTGTATATTGACTTTAGGAAAAATGGTAACATATATCGCCATGTTTCGTGGCCATCTTACGCACAGTCCTCCTCCGCTGAGGCAGCCCCGAGGATCTTTCCGATCTTTTCCAAAATTGAGTTTGGTGGCCTGCACTCTGCCTGAAATGCTATGAAATTGAGTTTGGTGGCCTGTACTCTGCCTGAAATGCTGTGAAATTGAGTTTGGAGGCCTGCACTCTGCCTGAAATGCTGTGAAATTGAGTTTGGAGGCCTGCACTCTGCCTGAAATGCTATGAAATTGAGTTTGGAGGCCTGCACTCTGCCTGAAATGCTGTGAAATTGTGTTTGGAGGCCTGCACTCTGCCTGAAATGCTGTGAATTCGAGTTTGGTGGCCTGCACTCTGCCTGAAATGTTATGAAATTGAGTTTGGTGGCCTGCACTCTGCCTGAAATGCTATGAAATAGACTTTTAGACTTTAGAGATACAGCGCGGAAACTGGTCCTTCAGCCCACCGTGTCTGCGCCGACCAACAATCACCCCGTAGACTAACAAACTAGGGACAATTTACAATTTTACCATAGCGAATTAACCTAAAAACCTGCACGGCTTTGGAGTGGGGAAGGAAACCGGAGCACCCAGGGAAAGCCCACGTGGTCACGGGGAGAACGCACAAACTCCATACAGACAGCACCTGTAGTCAGAATTGAACCCGGGTCTCTGGCACTGGAAAGCAGCAGTTCTACCACTGTGCCACCCCCATTTTTAAATGAATTTCAGAGGGTGAAAATTAATATATTTGCACATAGGGCAGCATGGTGGCGAAGCGGTAGAGTGGTTAACTTACAGTGTTGCAATGCCAGAGACCCGGGTTCGATCCCGACTACGGGTGCTGTCTGTATGGAGTTAGTATGTTCTCCCTGTGTTTGCGTGGGTTTTCTCCGATATCTTCGCTTTCCTCCCACAGTCCAAAGACGTGCAGGATTGTAGGTTAATTTGCTTGGTGTGTGTGTAAATCGTCCCTAGTGTGCGTAGGATAGGGTTAATGTGCGGGGATCGCTGGTCAGCGTGGACTCGGTGGGCCGAAGGGCCTGTTTCTGTGCTGTATCTCTAAACTAAACTTTAAAAAAAAATAAAGCCCAGTGGAAAAATAAAGTCCGAGTGCTTCCGATGCAGTAGATGGGAGGTCAGGACCGCTCTCTTGTTGGTGATTCACCTCTCTGGCCTTTTCTGACTGAACAATAAGATTACATCTGCAACTTGAATGGATGTGTGACTCGGCAAGGAACAAATAAAGCAACATTAAAATGTCACGGTTCATACACATAACCCCTACAAAATGGTTCATATCTGTAACATGAGCCTGCGTCACATGTGCAGGCAACGAAGAAAGACATGTTGTCATGTTTTATTTATTTATTTTCGCATAAATATAAGCGTGAAATTTATTCCATGTCTCAAATTCTCGGGTAGTGATTTGTGAATTCTACATGGGCGAATTTCCATCACTTGTACTGCAAGGGTTGCCTGTAAAAGCAACCTTTGATTTACAGTAAATATTTTATGTCCAACTGGTTCAGAACCTTCTCCGATATGAAAAAAAGCTGCAGCTGCCAGAGAAAGGGAATTCAGTCAATCAAGGTGGCACAGTGGTGATAGAATCGCTGCCTCACAGCACCAGGGGCCAGGGTTCGATCCTGACCTCGGGTGCTGTCTTTGTGGAGTTCGACCAGTGGCCGCGTGGGTTTCCTCCGGGTGCTCCGGTTTCCTCCCACATCCCAAATACGTGCGGCCCTCTGAAAATCACCCCTAGTGTGCGATGAGTGGATGGGATAACATAGAACTAGTGTGAACGGGTGATTGATGGTCGGCTTGGACTCAGTGGGCTGAAGGGCCTGTTTCCATGCTGAATTGGTAAACTAAACTAAACAAGGGACCACCGACTGTGGATCTAATCTTTTCCACCTCAGCGCTCACTAGAAAGTTTCACCATCACTTATTAGCAGTTCTGAAGCTCGCAGAGATCTATTTTGTGCAGGAAAGATGCCAGTTTAGGCCAAAGATAGATACAAAATGCTGAAGTATTTCCACGGGTCAGGCAGCATCTGTGGAGAAAAGGAATAGGTAACGTTTCAGGTCGAGACCTTTCTTTTTGAGTCATGGGAGAGGGAAACTAGCGACATGAAAGGGTACAAAGAGCAAATGAATGGAAGGTATGAAGAGAACAAATCTAAGCCCGCAATGATGATCAAGGAAAGGTAGAGCCCACAATGGTCCATTGTTGGCTGTGAAAAAGGTACAAAGTGTGAATCTAAGCAGGAAGACAGTGAAACTAGCAGGTCGACTAGGGTGGGGGAGGGATGGAGAAAGAAGGAATGCAAACATTACTTGAAATTAGAGCAATCAATATTCATACCGCTGAGTTGGTAGCTGCCCATATGAGGTGCCGTTCCTCCAATTTGTGTTGGGCCTCACTCTGACAGTGGAGGAGGCCCAGGACAGAAAGGTCTGTGTGGCAATGGGAATGGGAGGGAGTTTTCTTATATCACCAAGGCATAGACAGCTACAGAACTTGTCCTGGAAAATGGATTAGTATAGATAAGCACGATGGTTAGCATCAAAATGGTGGGCAGAAGGGCCTTTTGCTGTGCTTCATACTATGACCCCACCTATGCATTTATGAACAGCCTGCATATTTAGTAATGGTAATTTACCTAAAATGTAATCATTAGAAATTGTGTTAACATTTCTCAAACCGCAAGCTTGTAACGTGATACATTGTGCAGTTTCAGTGTATCGACTTCCCTACAATAAATTCCACGGGACATTGTCCATTAAGGCCGTGGAAATTTCATTTCCAGAAACACAGGAATCTAATGCAATACAGCTCTGTGTTAATCTCATAGAGTAAAAAGAATTACAGCACTTCAACCTTGTAATGAATCATCGAGCTGGAAGCAAGTGGCTTACCGATCCGACACTTAATACAGCATTGCTACAAACACATTTATTGCCTTCTGAGTTAATGAAAATTCGCAAAAGTTTTACCTGCTACTTTTATGGTTGCTGTGGTGTACTAAGTAAGGAATCCTTATAAAGGGCCTGTCCCACCAACATGCGATTCCATGCGGTGAGCGCGACCAAACCGGCAGCGGGGGCCGCGTGGAGGTCGGGTGATCCCCGTAAAGGGCCTGAACCACCAGCATGCGCCTGCATGCGGCAAGCGCGACCAAACCGGCAGCAGGGGCCGCGCGGAGGTCGGGTGAGTGGCGCAACGCGACGCAAAGTGAGGCGAACTTGGAGCGAAGTCTTAAAGGTAAGTTCGCCAGGACAGAGAGGGGCACACAGAGGGGGGCACAGAGGCACACACAGAGAGGGCCACGGAGCCACACACAGAGATGGTCACGGAGGCACCTACAGAGAGGGTCACGGAGGCACGACGTCGAGGCGTTGTGTAATACGTCAAAGCGACAGCGAGCCGACAAGCCGTTGCCGCGCGGAATTTTTGAACATGGTCAGTTTTTCGGAGCCCCGCGCGATGTGGGGACGAACTCCGCACAATTCCGCACGGCTCCGGCGATAGAAGTGGGACCGGCCCCGCGACGCCGGACGGCTCAAGAGACCACGTTAGGTCGCGCATGGAGTTGCATGCTAGTGGGACAGGCCCTTAAGGAATCTTAGTAAGGAGGCTTTATAAGGCACTGGTCAGACCAGGTTTGCAGTTTTGTGAACAGCTTTGGCCCAATATCTGAGGAAGAATGAGCTTCATAGGTTTCATAGTGTATGTTCATACGTTCTAGGAGCATAATTAGGCATTTGGCCCATCAAGTCCGTTCAGCCTTTCGTTCACTCTCCACCTTGTATTCACTGGAGTATGAATTCACATGGAATAAATTCAAGGATGAGGGATTATCTTATAGAAATATACAAAGTTATAAAAGGACTGGACAAGCTAGACGCAGGAAAAATGTTCCCAATGTTGGGTGAGTCCAGAACCAGGGGCCACAGTCTTAGAATAAAGGGGAGGCCATTTAAGACTGAGGTGAGAAAAAAACGTTTTCACCCAGAGAGTTGTGAATTGGTGGAATTCCCTGCCACAGAGGGCAGTGGAGGCCAAGTCACTGGATGGATTTAAGCGAGAGTTGGCTAGAGCTCTAGGGGCTAGTGGAGTCAAGGGATATGGGGAGAAGGCAGGCACGGGTTATTGATATGGGACGATCAGCCATGATCACAATCACGACAGCTGGCTCGAAGGGCCGAATGGCCTCTTCCTGCACCTATTTTCTATGTTTCGATGTTTCTAACCTCATTCTCCTGCCTTCTCCCCATTAACCCCATGTCACCCGTACTAATCAAGAATCTCTCAATCTCTACCTTAAAACTATCCAGTGACTTGGTCATTTGACTTAGTTTAGCTTAGTTTAGAGATACAGCATGGAAACAGGCCCTTGGGCCCACCGTGTCCGCACCGACCATCATCACCCATATACGAGTTATTTCCTACACACCAGAGGCAAGTTACCGAAGCCAATTAACCTACAAACCTGCAAGTCTTTGCAGTGTGGGTGGAAACCAGAGCACCCGGAGAAAACCCACGCAGGTCACGGTGAGAACGTACAAACCATGTGCAGACAGCGCCCGTAATCAGTGTGGAACCTGGGTCTGTGGCACTGTAGGTCAGCAACTCTACCGCTGCACCATCCCGCCACCCACCGTCTCTTGACTCATGAATCTTGTAGATGCGGTGACAATTAAATTTACTTCAGTTTCATTTGGAGACACAGCTTGGAAACAGGCCCTTTGGCCCATCGATTCCACACTGTCCACAATCATCAGTACACTAGCTCTATCCTACCATCAACTCCCTTTGGTCACCATATTAAATCCGTCAGAAAGCAGGGGAGCTGAAGAGGTGAAAAAGTTGTTGCAGCAGCAGTGGGGAATAGGTTGGGTTTAATGAGCTGACCAGTGTTAATTGCTGTGCCTTGGTGATGCGATGGCGTATGCCCAGTACCACTGAATAACATGGCGATCTAGACACCTTACGGGGCAGAAATTGGAACAAACGTTGAATAATGCGGGGTATGAATTAAAGGGTCGTCCTAATGCGCTGGCTAATTTCTTCAACTTGAATGGTCTAAGCAAGGTCAAGGTTGCTTACCACGTTTTTGCAAAGTACTCAAGTTGAATTTCGTATTCCCCTCCACCATAATAGCTGTTCAATTCTCTTCTGTTTGAAGTCTAACAACTGACAGCCACTCACGAAGACGATAGAAGAGTACAGCTTGAGAACAGGCCCTTCGGCCCACAATATCCGTGTTGAACACAATGACAAGGTTCATAGCTATAGGGGGTGGTCGACTAGGCTGGGACTATTCCTTGAAGCGCAGTGGGATGAGGGGTGATCACAGGAATAACTGTGCATAGTTCCCTGAAGGTGGAATCGCATGTAGATAGGGTGGTAAAGAAAGCATTTGGTGTGCTTGCCTTTATAAATCAGAGCATTGAATATAGGAGTAGGGAAGTAATGTTAAAATTGTACAAGGCATTGGTAAGACCAATTCTGGAGTATGGTGTACAATTTTGGTCGCCTAATTATAGGAAGGATGTCAACAAAATAGAGAGAGCACAGAGGAGATTTACTAGACTGTTGCCTGGGTTCCAGCAACTAAGTTACAGAGAAAGGTTGAACAAGTTGGGTCTTTATTCTTTGGAGCGCAGAAGGTTAAGGGGGGACTTGATTCAGGTCTTTAAAATGATGAAAGGGATAGACAGAGTTGATGTGGATAAGCTTTTCCCATTGAGGGTAGGAAAGATTCAAACAATAGGGCATGACATGAGAATTAAGGGACAGATGTTTAGGGGTAACATGAGGGGGAACTTCTTTACTCAGAGAGTGGTGGCTGTGTGGAATGATCTTCCTGCAGGAGTGGTGGAGGCAGGATCGATTTTAACATTTAAAAGTAAAGTGGATAGGTATATGGACGGGAAGGGAATGGAGGGGTATGGTCTGAGTGCAGGTAGATGGGACTAGGAGAAAATAAATGGTCGGCACGGACTGGAAGGGCCGAGAAGGCCTGTTTCCGTGCTGTAATTGTTATATGGTTATATGGTTATAGAGGTGTACAAGATCATGAGAGGAATAGATCGGGTAGTTGCACAGAGTCTCTTGCCTGGAGTAGGTGAATTGAGGACCACATGACATAAGTTCAAGGTGAAGGGGAAAAGATTTAATACGAACTTGAAGGGTAACTATTTCACACAAAGGGTGGTGGGTGTATGGAATGAGCTGCCAGAGGAGGTAGGGACTATCGCAATGTTTAAGAAACAGTTAGACATGTATATTGATAGGTCAGGTTTGGAGGGATATGGACCAAATGCTGGCAGGTGGGCCTAGTCTAGCTGGGGCATGTTGGCTGGTGTGGGCACGTTGGGACGAAGGGCCTGTTTGCATGCTGTATCGTTATATGACTCTCACTCTAAGTAGATGTGTTCTCAGCTAAGGAGATGAAAGATGCACTGAATAAGCCCCCGTGCTGCCTTGTTCTTGTAATGAAGGCCAACGTAATATTTGTCTTTCTAATTACTTGCTACACTTTCATTGAGGGCTTTATTTGCAAGGGCACTTATGTCTCTTTGAACGTCAACATTTCCACAATGCCGGCGGCGTTTGCAATTTTCTGTCTGCGTGAGAAACATCAAAGCTTAGTAGTTTGGAGACACAATGTGGCTACAGGCCCTTCGGCCCATCGAGCCCACGCCATCCATCGATCACCCATAGAAACCATGGAAATAGAGACTCTCTCCACCTCCCCCTCTCCTGATGTTCCCAATGTTGGGCGAGTCCTGAACAAGGGGCCACAGTCTTAGAATAAAGGGGAGGTCATTTAAGACTGAGGTGAGGAGAAACTTTTTCATCCAGAGAGTTGTGAATTTATGGAATTCCCTGCCGCAGAGGGCAGTGGAGGCCAAGTCAATGGATGGATTTAAGAGAGAGTTAGATAGAGCTCTAGGGGCTAGTGGAATCAAGGGATATAGGGAGAAGGCAGGAATGGGTTTTTGAATGGGGACGATCAGCCATGATCACAATGAATGGCGGTGCTGGCTCGAAGGGCCAAATGGCCTCCTCCTGCACCTTTTTTTCCTATGTTTCTATGTTTCCCCACTTAAGAGAGTCAAGGGTGAAGAGTGTTTTATTGTCATATGTCTTGAAACAGAACAATGAAATGCAAGCCAGCAACTCTACCGCTGCGCCACCGTGACGCCCCTAGGTCTTCGTGTCCGAGACACATAAAATCAGGACGTGTATATTCCGCAGGATGTCGGCCATAAACAATTACAAGACCCTCAGAATGCTTCACCCATCATGTTCATTCATTCAACCCGGCTTGGGTCATCTAATGTTTCCAGCCCAGTGTAAATGCGATGTACAGTAATTCCCTGCAATTATCTTGCTTCAAAACGAGCATAAAATGAAGATCAGATCCTCTGGCTCCAATTGCATTTTGAAATTAAATGGTTCCAGGATTGTGAGCAAATTGGCCTGACATGATGGCCAATCGTGACGCTTTTCACAAGTAGTTGGCCCGTAGGTGCGGCTGAGGATGCTTAGTGTGAACTGAAAACTCTCAGCAAGGACGTAGAGTGCATCAGTGAGAGAGGATTGTGTACAAGGTGTATATGGCAGACACAAAAAGCTGGAGTAACTCAGCGGGCCAGGCATCATCCGTGGAGAAAAGGAATAGGCGACGTTTCGGGTCGTGACCCTTCATCAGACATCAGACTGACCCCGAAATATCACCCATTACTTCTCTCCAGAGATGCTGCCTGTCCCGCTGAGTCATAGCCCTGTCCCACAGTACGAGTTCATTCGAAGAGCTCTCCCGAGTTTAAAATAAATCAAACTCGTGGTAAACACGGAGAATGAACGTAGCGGGTACGTCGGAGCTCGGGGACGTCTCTTAGCGGCTCGTAACGCTAGCGGCAGGTACTCGGGAAGACTCGTTAACGGCAGGTAAGCACGGGAAGACTCGTGAAGATTTTTCAACATGTTGAAAAATGTCCACGAGAGCCCCGAGTACCGACGAGTGGCCATTACTATAAATCTCCGAGTTCGAATCAGGGCAAACTCGGGAGAGCTCTTGGAATGAACTCGTACCGTGGGACAGGAGTTTTACTCCAGCATTCTGTGCCTATCTTCAGTGTAAACCAGCATCTGCAGTTCCTTCCTACACATGATTACAATCAAGCTGTCCTCAGTGGCCAGATACATAGACATAGAAACATAGGAAATAGGTGCAGGAGTAGGCCATTGGGCCCTTAGAGCCAGCACCGCCATTCCATATGATCAAAGCTGATCATCCAAAATCAGTACCATGTTCCTGCTTTCTCACCATATCCCTTGATTCCGTAGCCCTCAGAGCTATATCAAACTCGGGACCACTCTCAACCCACGCTCTAGCGCCCTCTCAGGGCCACTGCCTCAATCCTGACCTCACATGCTGTCTATGTGGAGTTTAGGGTGGGTTTAAATGTATTCAATATTTTTCGATTATTATGTTACAGTATATATGGGTACTGTTATGCTGCTGCAAGTGTTTCATTGATCTGTTTTCAGTATATATGACCATTAAATACTAGTGACGTATTTAGTTTAGAGATACAATGCGGAAACAGGTCCTTCGGCCCACCGAGTCCGTGTCGACCAGAGATCCCCGCACAGTAACACTATCCTACACACACTAGGGACAATTCACAATTACACCAAGCCAATTAACCTACAAACCTGTACGTGTGTTTGGAGTGTGGGAGCAAATCGAAGATCTTGGAGAAAACCTACGCAGGTCACGGGAAGAACGTACAAACTCCATACAGACAGCGCCCGTAGTCCGGATGGAGCCCGGGCCTCAGGCACTGTCAGGCAGCAACTCTACCGCTGCGCCAGCGAGCCTTCCTCAACAAAGCTCAAGCCTCTACCTCAAAACAGATTGCAGTTTCCAATACTGTCCACCAATAGGCAGGGCTTGTGAGCAAGATGTAGATGCGTGGTATTCTCAGAAAGAACTCCGGCTCCACACCAGACCACTTCCAGAGTTTTGTAATGTCCGAGCTATCTTGCAGATGGTGAGAGAGGACCAAGAAATATTTGCCTTTGTGGAAACATTAACCTTTACCCCCCTTTCAGTTACAAGCTTCCACGAGCTGAATCCAATCCCGCAAACAAAAATATATCGGAACAGTCAACGCAGTTTAAACATTTATCAAATATTACAAATAGATGAAAATCAATGGGAAATAAGCAGGAGCGTTCTGTGGGGAATGTTGCCATGCCATTCAAGATGCAAGGGAAACATTCTTAGATCCATCTTGGCAACAAAAACAAAGCATCATTCATGTCTGTACCATAAGCAAACAAGCAAAGAAATGCCCAGATTACCATATTCATAAGGCCATTTTATCAGGAGATGGTTGATTGAAATGTTGTACAAATAGAGAAAATGCAGTGCAGACTTTTATTTGACACGCCGGCTCATTTAGCTGAGGTAAAACGTGCTTTTGTTCATAGTTTTTTTTTGCAAAAATGCTACCCTAGAGAACCAACGTGGCTTTGATCTGGAAAAAGGAACTGCTAAACAGGGTGGGCTGTATTACAATAATCTTTTTTTTTTAAAAATGAAACGGAACTAATTTTATCAAAAGATGTGAGAGTGTGACATTGCTGATCAGCTCGTAGGAACATTGAAAATCTCCTCAAAGAAATACAAAGGTGATGCCAATGGTTGCTATGAAACAAACGCTGCAGGGACAGGAAGGCAGGAGGTGCCATATATTACTGCAGCCGATCACATGGACACAAGACGCTGGAGTAACTCAGCGGGTCAGGCAGCATCTGTGGAGAAAAGGAACAGGTGATGTTTCGGGTTGCAGGAAGGAACTGCAGAGCTGGTTTACACCAAAGGTAGTTCCTTCTCTCCAGAGATGCTGCCTGACCTGTTGCGTTGCTTCAGCATTGTGTGTCCATCTTCAATGTAAACCAGCATCTGCAGTTCCGTTCCAAGCTTAATCAAGGACCAGCCTCGTCCCGGCCATTCCCTCTTCTCCCCTCTCCCACCAGACAAGCGGTACAGCGGGTCAGGCGACAGCTCTGGAGAGAAGGAATAGGTGAAGTTTCGGGTCGAGAACCTTTTTCAGATTGACAGTCAGGGGAAAAGGGGCACGAGAGATATACAGTACGTAGACGATGAACGCAAATGCTGCAGTAACTCAGCGGGACAGGCAGCACCATGTACAATAAAACAAAACCTCCCTACTTTTACATTCAAACTACTTTGCAACAAATGGGTGTCACGGTGGTGCAGCGGTAGAGTTCCTGCCTTACAGCGCTTGCAGCACTGGAGTCGCGGGTTCGATCCCGACTACGGGTGCTTATCTGTACAGAGTTTATACGTTCTCCCCGTGACCGCGTGGGTTTTCACAGGGATCTAAAGACGTACTGATTAATTTGGTTTGGAATAAATATAAATTGTCCCTTGCGTGTGTAGGTAAAGTGTCCGTGTACGGGAGTCGGCGCGGACTCCCTCAGTGGGCGCAAGGGCCTGTTTCAGTGCTGTATCTCAGAACTAAATAAACTGAACAACGGCCAACATGCTGTTTGCTTTCTTCACTACTTGTTGGACTTACCTGAAGGTGTTTCAGCAGCCTGCGCTTGGATCTGAAGCGGTCCAGCCAGATCTCCTGATGACAGCAGGGTGTCCCTTTATAGGGTGAGTAGAGAAGCACCCCACCGCACGGAGACTGGGTCTGGTGGCACTATGTTGTACCCTAATACCCACATTTACGTTGCCAAGGTCAGTACTCCGTACTGCACGGATAATCATCAGTGTATGAAGGGACTGCAGATGTTGGTTTACACCGAAGACACACACAAAGCTGCCACAGCCAGACATAAAAACAGTTTTTATCCACGAGTAGTTGCTCTACTCAACAGCCAAAAATCTGTAGCCTCCCTTTGAACTGGTATTTTGTTGGATCACATGTTTGATCAATGGTGTTTTATCATTAATGTATTAATATTATTATTAATGTTTAGTGTTTTCTGAGTCATTCGTAACTGTCACTGTATGTCATGTTGTTACTTGTGGGCGGAGCACCAAGGCGAATTCCTTGTATGTGAATACGTGGCCAATAAACGTACTTACTTACTTAAATAACTCAGCGGGACAGGCAGCTTCTCTGAAGAAATGGAATAGGTGACTTTTTGGGTCAAGATCCTTCTCAATATTTGATCGGTGTTTGTTTCGTCATATCATGTCACCTGTACCTCATCACTCAGTACGGTGATGCACAGGAATAAATGAAAAGCTTGCTTGTGGCAATATTGCAGACAGATACAAATCTCAGCGAATAGACAAAGACTGTGCAAAAAATAAGGCCTAGTGCAAAACAAATAGAAAACCAGTCTGAGGAAGGGTTTCGGCCCGAAACCTTTGCTATCTCCTTCGCTCCATAGATGCTGCTGCACCCGCTGAGTTTCTCCAGCACTTTTGTCTACCTTAGAAAACCAGTCCACCGGTCTGGCAAGACTTGATCCATAGTGTTCCATTGCTCATGAGGAGTAAGAGTTGTGCAAGTCAGATTAAGAACCTGATGATTGTCGGAATGTAATTTGTTTAGTTTAGTTTGTCGCGCTGTAGTCAGGATCGAACCTGGGTCCCCGGCGCTGTAACTCGAGGGAACGCAAGAAACTGCAGGTGCTGGAATCTTGATCAAAGCCCAACATGCCGGAGGAACTGAGTGGGTCAGGCAGCTTCGGGGGAGGGAAATTGATGCATGATTATTTCAGGACAGGGGCCTTTCTTCAGACTGAAGCCTGGTTTCCATCCAAAACGTTGTACTACTGCAGTCTTTGTGGAGAAGATGCTGCCACGGGGTTGTTACCGAGGGAGGGAGAACAACAAGCCAGGGCAATGTCGAGCTTGGAGAGAAGCCTGCAGGTCATTACATGGTCACTGCTTTATAGCGTAGAAGCACAGCACATGAAACATAGAAACATAGACAATAGGTGCAGGAGTAGGCCATTTGGCCCTTTGAACCTGCACCGCCATTCAATATGATCATGACTGATCATCCAACTCAGTATCTTGTACCTGCCTTCTCTTCATACCCCCTGATCCCTTTAGCCACAAGGGCCACATCTAACTCCCTCTTAAATATATCCAATGAACTGGCCTCAACTACCTTCTGTGGCAGAGAATTCCACAGATTCACCACTCTCTGTGTGAAAAATGTTTTTTCTCATCTCGGTCCTAAAATACTTCCCCCTTATCCTTAAACTGTGACCCCTTGTTCTGGAGTTCCCCAACATCGGGAACAATCTTCCTGCATCTAGCCTGTCCAACCCCTTAAGAATTTTGTACGTTTCTATAAGATCCCCCCTCAATCTTCTAAATTCTAGCGAGTACAAACCGAGTGACCCTTCACTACAAGCCGACTGAAAAGACCCTTCAGTCCGCAATGTCCAGACCAACCAAGATGCCAATCTAAACTAATCCTCCCTGCCCGCTCCTGGTCAGTGTTACTTTATTCCAAGGCTGTTCACGTCCATTGAAATATCTATTAAACATTACAATTGCATCTGCTCCAACCCTTGGCACCAGGTTCCAGGCACCTACAGTACCATCGACCAAGGGGCGGCATGGTTGCGCAGCGGTAGAGTTGCTGCCTTACAGCGCCAGGAACCCGTGTTCAATGGTGACTACGGGTGCTGTCTGTACGGAGTTTGTACATTCTCCCTGTGACCTGCGTGGGCTTTCTCCAAGATCTTCAGTTTCTTCCCAAACTCTAAAGACGTACAGGTTTGTAGGTTAATTGGTTTGGTATAAATGTAAATTGGCCCAATGGGTGTGTAGCGTAGTGTTAAACCCCTGTCCCACGGTACGAGTTCATTCCAAGAGCTCTCCCGAGTTTGCCCTGATTCAAACTCGGAGATTTACGGTAATGGCCACTTGTCGGTATTCGGGGCTCTCGTGGACATTTTTCAGCATGTTGAAAAATCTTCACGAGTCTTCCCGTGCTTACCTGCCGTTAGCGAGTCTTCCCGAGTACCTGCCGTTAGCGCTAAGAGACGTCCCCGAGCTCCGACGTACCCGCTATGTTCATTCTCCGTGCTTACCACGAGTTTGATTTTTTTTAAACTGAGGAGAGCTCTTGGAATGAACTCGTACCGTGGGACAGGGCTGTTGGTGTACGGGGGTCACTGGTCAGTGCGGACTCGGTGGGCCGAAGGGGCCTGTTCACCGCTGTGTCTCCAGACTAAACTAAACTAAACTAAACACTCAAGTTCAGGTTCAAGTTCACATTTGTAGTCACTTAGCCAATTACGGTAGAGTGGAACGTGAGTTACCATTCTCTCTGCACAGAGTACTTCTCCTTTGCTGGAGCAAGTGCTTATTTCTGCCAGAAGTTGGTTTTCAATGTGGTGTTGTCTTTGCACAGTTCTCAGACAGACAAGATAATTTCTTATGCAGAGCACCAGGGAGCGCCGGTCAAGAAATCCGCCAGCAGATGTTAGTAATTAATCCTCCAATCCACTTTGCCTCCCTATAGAAGAACCTTAACATATTTGCATCAGATTGCTGCCTTGCAAGCTTCATTTGTTGTTCTGAATGAGTTACCTCACAGTCAATGCTGGTTAGAAATTTCATTCATCAGTGAAGCAAGTTCCTCCGTCAGATAGAACTTTCTTCTGAACGAAATTGATCCTAAAACAAACACAAGGTGGTAATTTGCTTCTGAACCAAGAGTTCCGATGAAGAGGCTGTTAGATGCTTTCGAGGCCAGAACAGATTATCGGCTAGAGGGTCTAGGTTTAATTTTATTATTGGCAGGCGTAGTGAGGTACAGTGAAAAGCTTTTGTTGCGAGCTAACCAGTCAGCGGAAAGACAATACATGATTACAACTGAGCCATTCACAGACCACAGATACATGACAAAGGGTATAACGTAAATTACGCTTAGTGAAGATAAACCCAGTAAAGTCCGATCGAAGATAGTCCGAAGGCAACCAATGAGGTAGATAGTGGTTCGGCACTGCTCTCTGGTTGTGGTAGGATGGTTCAGTTGCCTGATAACAGCTGGGAAAAAAACGGTCCCAGAATCTGGTGGTTTGCATTTTCACACTACTGTACCTTCTGCCCAATGGGAGAGGGGAGAAGAGGGAGTGGTCAAGGTGTGACTTGTCCTTGATTATGCTACTGGCTTTGCCAAGGCAGTGTGAGGTATAAGGGATGTTGGCTTGTGTGATGATCTGGGCTGCGTCTATGAAGAATTCTCTTCAAGTGAAGAGCTTTTGTTTGCATGCTATCCAATGAAATCAGACAATATTATAGTTTACTTTAGTTTAGAGATACAGCACGGAAACAGGCCCTTCGGCCCACCAAGTCCGCGCCGACCAGCGACCCCCATACGCTAGCACTATCTTACACGCACTAGGGACAATTTACAATTTTACCGAAGTCAATCAGCCTACAAACCTGTACATCTTTGGAAAGTGGGAGGAAACCTGATCACCCGGAGAAAACCCACACAGGTCGTGGGGAGAATGTACAAACTACGTTCAGACAGCACCTGTAGTCATGATCGAACCCGGATCTCTGGCGCTGTGAGGCAGCAACTCTACCGCTGCCCCACTGTGCCATGCTAAAAGCACAAAGACAAAATGTAAAGTCAAGAGAGACGACATGGGTTTAAGGTGAAGGGAAAGAGATTTAATTGGAATCTGAGGGATACCTTTTTCACACAAAGGGTGGTGGGTGCATGGAACAAGCTGCCGGAGGAGGGAGTTGAGGCAGGGACCATCCCAACAATTAGACAGGTACATGTTTAAGAAGGAACTGCGGATGCTGGAAAAATCGAAGGTAGACAAAAAGCTGGAGAAACTCAAGCGGGTGAGGCAGCATCTACTCGATTCTTTTCACCTCGACCCGAAACGTCACCCATTCCTTCGCTCCATAGATGCTGCCTCACCCGCTGAGTTTCGCCAGCTTTTTGTCAAACCTGGACAGGAACATGGTTTGGAGGGAAATGGGCCAAACACAGACAGGTGGAACCAGCGTAGATGGGACATGTTGGCCGGTGTGGGCAAAGGGCCTGTTTCCGCACTGTGTGATTCTGTGGGTTGTTCCTGGTTTAGTAGAAGGAGCAGCACTTGCAGCAAGCTGAGGTGGAGTACGTGTTGCCCTCATTCACCAGGAGCCAAACTAATGAACGAACTTCATCACCAGGTTCAGTGAGCAGCTAGTACAACCCCAGAGTCACAGGTCTACATGGGTGGGAGAGGAGAGGAGTGAGAGCGACTCAGCGATTAAAGATGATGTATTTATTCCATGCAGAGTTTTGAATTTAATGAAAAGAATAAGGTAATTCTACCAGGTAAAAGTTTAGTATAACAGATTGATTGCATACCTTCAGATGAAATCTTTTACGACAAAAAAATGACAGGCTCTTTCATGTCATTACTCCCTATAATTTAATATTCATTAAACAGATTTTGTCTCACTAAATTAAAGCATTAATTTTTAATTTATATCTTGTAGAATTAAAGTAATACTCATTACAATTAATGGTTTATGGCAGCTGTTTCAGCGGGCATTTATAACAGCCTCTCCTGGAGAGATTCATTGGGGATTAACCCTCTGTTGCTTGCAACAGGTCAGGTCGGGGGGAATTCCCACCGCCACAGGTACCATGTAATCCCGTGCTATCTGCTCCAGGGTTGGATAGTCGGAGACTAAACCGTCTCCCCCACCTGGTTCGCCAGGTAGGGAGGGGGCTGTGGACCCCCAGCAGGACCAAAAACAGGACCTGTCAAAGGGCGGATGAGCTCCAAGTGAGCCAACGGCCATCCACACTCCAGTAGACGTTGCGATCACTGCCGTACATAGCGTTGTAAAGAACAATGATAAAGCACACACACCAAAATCCGATACTTCCAGTGGCGGAGGTCCGCTGGATCTGGAGGACAGAGATGTATGGTGCGTCCGTCACCATTCCCGTCGGAAACCAGCGCCGCTGAGACGCTAATGTTTTCAACGAAGATGAGTGAAGGAATGCTTGTTCTCTGGCTCCTGGAGAGATTCACTGAGGATTAACCCTCTGTTGCTGCCACTCCGGCTCCTGTAGCGATGGGGATCTTTATCCAAACTTTATCCAGATTTCCCAGGGTGTTCTATGCTCTTGATGGTCCACCTACGCTCTTGATGGTCCTCCTAAGCTCTTGATGGTCCTCCTAAGCTCTTGATGGTCCTCCTAAGCTTTTGATGGCCCTCCCTATGCTCTTGATGGTCCTCCTACACTCTCAATGGTCCACCTACGCTCTTGATGGTACTCCTACGCTCTTGATGGTCCTCCTACACTCTCGATGGTCCTCCTACACTCTCGATGGTACTCCTACGCTCTTGATGGTCCTCCTACGCTCTCGATGGTCCTCCTACGCACTCGATGGTCCTCCTACGCTCTCGATGGTCCTCCTAAGCTCTCGATGGTCTTCCTACACTCTCGATGGTCCTCCTACGCTCTCAATGGTCCTCCTATGCTCGCGATGGTCCTCCTACACTCTTGATGGTCCTCCTACGGGCTCGATGGTCCTCCTACGCTCTTGATGGTCCTCCGACACTCTCGATGGTCCTCCTACACTCTTGATGGTCCTCCTACACTCTCAATGGTCCTCCTACACTCTTGATGGTCCTCCTACGCTCTTGATGGTCCTCCTACGCTCTTGATGGTCCTCCTACGCTCTCGATGGTCCTCCTACACTCTCGATGGTCCTCCTACGCTCTCGATGGTCCTCCTACACTCTTGATGGCCCTCCTACACTCTCAATGGTCCTCCTACGCCCGCGATGGTCCTCCTACGCTCTTGATGGTCCTCCTACGGGCTCGATGGTCCTCCTACGCTCTTGATGGTCCTCCTACACTCTCGATGGTCCTCCTACACTCTTGATGGTCCTCCTACGCTCTTGATGGTCCTCCTACACTCTCGATGGTCCTCCTACACTCTCGATGGTCCTCCTACACTCTTGATGGTCCTCCTACGCTCTTGATGGCCCTCCTACGCACTGAATGGTCCTCCTACGCTCTTGATGGCCCTCCTACGGGCTCGATGGTCCTCCTATGCTCTCGATGGTCCTCCTACACTCTCGATGGTCCTCCTACACTCTTGATGGTCCTCCTACGCTCTTGATGGTCCTCCTACGCTCTCGATGGTCCTCCTACGCTCTTGATGGTCTTCCTACACTCTCGATGGTCCTCCTATGCTCTTGATGGCCCTCCTACGCTCTTGATGGCCCTCCTACGCTCTTGATGGCCCTCCTACGCACTGGATGGTCCTCCTATGCTCTTGATAGTCCTCTTATGGTCTCGACGGGCCTACTGTAGGGCTTGGCCCCGGCTCACCAGGATACTCCCGGCATGTGACTTACAGAACTCATTGCAATCTAAAACACACTCACTTTTGATCGCAACAGTTGCTGCCATTTGATAACTTATCTGAGTCGACCCAAGATATCTGGCAGAGTCAGATCTAGTCTATAGATACGGAACAAAAACAGGCCCCCCGGCTCACCGAGTCCATGCCGACCAGCGATCCCAGTACACTAGCATTACCCTATATGCACTAGGGATAATTTACATTTACTCTGCACTGTTAGGTACTCCCCCCACCCTGGTGAATGCTATGTACTTACCTTTCTGTTTCTCTCCTGAGTGCAGGCTCCATGGCTGGGAGTCAGGAATCAAGGGGTTAAGAGCATCTGTACCCGATTGGCCAATAGACCAATTGGCCAATTGGTCAGGTGACCGGTGACTCATCGGAAGCTTAAATAGCAGAAGTTCCCAGAAGTTCCCAGAATTCTCCCTCTTCGTCGCTGATCCCTGACAAGTGAAGAGGCTGCTGGTCTGAGCTGCAGGAGGCCTGGCCACATGGCATAGCACTTTGTATCTTGTCTCCTATATTTGTAAATTAATGCTGTTTTGGGACGGATAAGGGATGACCTGAGAGTTTTTGTGTATTTTGTTACAGGGTTATGTCTATTTAGGCAGGATCAGAGTCTCCAGTTCGACGGCCCATTGCGAGGTTGGCTGGAGCACTGTTATATTTATTTGTTAGTCGATTCTGGTCCCTGACCGTGTTGTTTGAATCAGGTTCGGGTGTTGTCTTCTTTTAACAAAATTAAAGACTGTTTTTTCTTAAACTTGAACCTGGTTTACGATTACGTTACACGACTCTGAGGTACCTGCCTTCGGGAGTCGTAACATGCACCAGGCCAATTAACCTACAAACCTGTACGTCTTTGGAGTGTGGGAGGAAACCAAAGATCTCAGAGAAAACCCACACGGGTCACTAGGAGAACGTAAAACTCCATACAGACAGCACCCGTAGTCGGCATCGAACCTGAGTCTCTGGCCCTGTAAGGCAGCAACTCTACCGCTGTGCCACCGTGCCGCTAAGTAAGAGGAGTGTGTGTTCTTGATGGTGAAAGGGAGCAAGTCCCTTCATCTAGCTACTCGCCTGCAAACCATGGTCAATTTTTTCTCACTGTGGTTAAAACTTTCTTTCCTCTCGAATTGCAGAATATTAAACATTCAATTTCACTGCTGCAGTCAGCCAAGGGTTTCTGTTTGCAATTTATTTTGTGATTTATGGCAATAATTCTACTGTTATTTGTCGAATGCATCAATCTGTCTTATGACCAGCCTGTGATTCCAAGACAGTCTATATTCTATACATAAAATAAATGATCCATATTCAGCAAAGTTAAAATTTTTGCCAGCATTATGATTATGTATTTTGAAGAACAACATTTTGCTAATTAGACTATAACATTACATTTGAATTTAAATTGTTTACAGCTATGAATCAAATCTTGTCATTTTAGCTGCATTACTCTCTCCCTTCGAACGAGCACTTGAATTTAATGCAACTATGATTTAAAAAAATGAAATTGGCATTTTATAGATTTGTTAATGATTTTTGTACTGTGTGAGCTTATTGGAGCATTGAATGGAAACTAGTTATTTTTAAGGGAAATTGGTTTAATGCTTTTTGCAGGACATGGCGGCACGGTGGCGCAGCGGTAGAGTTGCGGCCTCACAGCGCCAGAGACCCGGTTTCAATCCTGACTACGGGTCCTTGTCTGCACGGAGTTTGTACGTTCTCCCTGTGACCTGCGTGGGTTTTCTCCGGGTGCTCTGGTTTCCTCCCACACTCCAAAGACGTACAGGTTTGCAGGGTTGCAGACGAGGTTAGTTGGGCACAGACCAATGATGCTGAATTGCTATAGGAGAGACTTGCATAGTCGGTGTAATGTCAACCATTCCATCGCCAACTAAAGAGCAGCCCTGACCTACCATCTACCCCATTATCCTGCCTTCTCCCCGTAACCCCTGGTCCACGTACTAATCGAGAAACTTGCCCCCTAATTACCTTATCCTGTATCTGTACACTGTGGATGACTTGGTTGTAATATTTCCGCTAGCTCCCCAGCAAACAATTGGCCCATCAGGGAGCCACCCTGCCTGAGGTCATCTGTTGCCGGCCCTGATTTGTCCTGGTCTTTCCTTGCTTCCAGTTCACCACCCCCCCCCACTACAATCCATCTGAGGAATGGTCCTGACCCAAAACGTCACCTATCCATTTTCTCCAGAAATGCTGCCTTCACCTGTTGAGTTAATCCAGCACTTTGTGTCTATCTTTGTTAAGAACCAGCATCTGCAGCTCATTTTTATTACACATTGAACTATACATGAACCATAGAAACATAAAGAAATAGATGCAGGAGTAGGCCATTCGGCCCTTCGAGCCAGCACCACCATTCAATATGATCATGGCTGATCATCCAGAATCAGTACCCCGTTCCTGCGTTTTCAGCATATCCCTTGATTCCTTTAGCCCCAGGAGCTAAACCTAACTCTCTCTTGAAAACATCCAGTGAATTACCCTGCACTACCTTCTGTGGCAGATAATTCCACAGATTCACAACTCTCTGGGTGAACAGGTTTTTCCCCATCTCAATCCTAAATGGCCTACCCCTTAATCTTAAATTGTGACCCCTGGTTATGGATGCCCCCAACATCAGGAACATGTTTCCTGCATCTTGCTTGTCCAATCCTTTAAGAATTTTATATATTTCTATAAGATCCCCTTTTATCCTTCTATACTCCAGTGAATACTAGCCCAGTCGGCCCATTCTTTCATCATGTGTCAGTCCCGCCATCCCGGGATTTAACCTGGTGACTACAATAGATCCTCCTTTGAAACCGCCCGCACACACACACACACACACACGTTATGTTCCAACGCCATTTTCCTACTTCCAAGTCTCGGAAAAGTCCAATCCTGGCTCAAGACGATGTTCAATTTCTTATTTTCTAACTTTAAAGACTGATGTCAAAGACTGGAGAAACTCAGCGGGTGAGGCAGCATCTATGGATCTATGGAGCGAAGGAATAGGTGACGTTTCGACCCAAGGGTCTCGACCCGAAATGTCACCTATTCCTTAGCTCCATAGATGCTGCCTCACCCGCTGAGTTTCTCCAGCATTTTTGTCTACCTTCGATTTTTACAGCATCCACAGTTCTTTCTTAAACATTACGACTCTTAAGGGCCTGTCGCACCAGCATGCGATTGCATGCGTCTAGCGCGACCAAACGTGGTTGCTTGAGCCGTACGGCCTCGCGGGGCCGGTCCCACTTCGATCGGCGGAGGCGTATGGAGTTGTGCGGGGCTGGTCCCAACATCGCGCGGGGCTCCGAAAAACTGACGCGGTTCAAAAATCCCGCGCGCCAACGGCCTGTCGGCCCGTAGGCGCATTGAGGACGTATGCAGCGTCTCGACAGGTGTACGCAGCGTATTGACGTCGTACGCAGCGTCTTGACTGCGTACGCCTAGCACGTGCTGTTACGTGATGACGTCACCGCCAGACGCCGTGCGACGCTCAAATTCAGTCGGCCCGCCTCCTGCCCAGCTGATTGGTGAGTATGATGTCAGGACCAGCCCCGCACAACTCCATACGCCTCCGCGGTTCGAACTGGAACCGGCCCTGCGAAGCCGTACGCCTCAAGCGACCACGTTTGGTCGTGCTAGACGCATGCAATCGCTTGCTGGTGGGACAGGCCCTTCAGATAATCCATAAAACCATAACATTTAAACCCAGATGTTTCAAGAAAAAACATTCATCAAAATAAAATTGGATGTCACAATTTATAGGAAGAGGGAATGCTTATGATTGAGTGATTTTTGGTTTATCTCAAATTTAATTTCTTCTGTTTTTCAAAGTTTATGAATAACATCCACTAGCAATTATTTCCCTTGAAACATCAAACTTCCCTACCTACAGGCAAGTCTCTCCCGTCTCAATTTACTTCACTACCAGTGTGTCTGAACCTATTAGTTAGACAGAACCATGCAGATGTAACTCCCTTGGGGCGGTTATCATCAAATATAAATGAACATATCAATTTCTTTGTAGCGAATATTTGTTTATTTTGTATATCAGTGAACAATTTCCACAGAAGTAAAATTGTATTTTGCTCTAACCCATTTTGTTTCCTTGTGGAACATCTATACTTATTAAAAATGTAGATAGAAATGGTAATATCTTCATAACTTTATTGTATAATAAATGTGGCTCCAAAGGGAGATTGTCAATCCTTTTAATTCCTGTGTCTTACGGAAAAACAAATCCAATACAAAACACAGTGATACCAGAAAGAGAGACAATTGATCTTTTTCTCAGAAAAATAGTCAATAGAACATGCGTGGCATGGTGGCGCAGCGGTAGAGTTGCTGCCTTACAGCGCCAGAGACCCGGGTTCGATCCTGACTATGGGTGCTGTCTGTACGGAGTTTGCACGTTCTCCCCGTGACCTGCGTGGGTTTTCTCCGGGAGCTCCGGTTTCCTCCAACAGCCCAAAGACGTACAGGATTGTAGGTCTGAAGAAGGTTTTTCGGCCCAAAATGTTGTCTATTTCCTTCGCTCCATAGATGCTGCTGCACCCGCTGAGTTTCTCCAGCACTTTTGTCTACTTTTGGTTGGTTGAGAAGGAATGGGTGACGTTTCGGGTCGAGACCCTTCTTCAGACTGAGTCGGGGGAGAGGGAAATTAGAGATGTAGAAGGGTACAAAGAGCATGTAAGGTGTGAAATGGACAATGGCTCATTGGTGGCTGAGGGGAAGGTGAGAAGGAGACACAGACAGTAAAATGAATCAGGACAACATTGAAACTAGTCGGAGAAATAGGGTGGGGGAGGGATGGAGAGAGAGGGAAAGCAAGGGTTACTTGAAGTTAGAGAATCAATATTCATACCGTTGGTTTTTGTATCTATCTTCGGTATAAACCAGCATCTGCAGTTCCTTCCCACGCAATGGATCGGGTTGTCCCAACATTCACTGTCAGAACGAGATCACCAGCCCATTCTACTATATGTGGTTTCATCTCTTAATGAGCTAACTTTCTCAACCACTTCTTTCAATTCCAAATGAAAATATTTGCTAATGGACTGGAACTCCCTTGGGCAAAAATAATTCCGCAGTTCCCAAGGATATTTTCTGGTTCATTGCTGGTTCATGTTTGATTCTCCTCAGACCTTACTGTCCGTGATCCTCTTACTCTCTCTCACACTCACCCTCGCTCTCTCTCTCCGGCCTACAATGGATGTCCGTCTGATTAAAGTTTAGAGATACAGCGAGGAAACAGCCCCTTCAGCCCATTGAACGAGCGATCCCCCGACACTTGTCCTATATTATCCCACTTTCCCAACCTACACACTAGGGACAATTTACAGAAGACAATTAACCTATAAACTTGCACGTCTTTGGAAAATGGGAGGAAACGGGAATCCCTTCAACCTTTCCCTATAGCCCCAGACTGCAGGGGCTGTTTGTATATGGTTCGTATGTTCTGCATGTGACCACGTGGGTTTTCTGCGGGTGCTCTGGTTTTCTCCCGCACTCAAAGACGTGCAGGTTTGTAGGTCACTAGCTGTCTCAATTGCGGGGGGGGGGGGGGGAATGACCTCCAAAACGAAACATTTTAACATAGTAAAATTAAAAAAAGGGTGAAAGGACGGACAGCTGTGCGGAATTGTGCGGAGTTCGTCCCGACATCGCGCGGGGCTCAAAAAATCTGACTATGTTCAAAAATTCCGCGCGGCAACGGCTTGTCGGCTCGCAGTCGCCTCGACGCATTACACACCGCCTCGACGTTGCTCCTCCGTGAACCTATCTGTAGGTGCCTCCGTGACCCTCTATGTGTGTGGCTCCATGGCCCTCTGTGTGTGTGTGTGCCTCTGTGCCCCTCTCTGTGTGCCTCTCTCTGTCCTGGCGAACGTACCTTAGACTTCGCTCCAAGTTCGCCTCACTTTGCGCCATGTTGCGCCACTCACCCGACCTCCGCGCGGCCCTCGCTGCCGGTTTGGTTGCGCTTGCCGCATGCAGGCGCACGCTGGTGGGAACGGCCCTGTACAGGGGATCACCCGACCTCCGCGCGGCCCCCGCTTCTAGTTTGATTGCGTTCATCGCATAGAGTTGCATGCTTGTAGGACAGGCCCTTTACAGCGCCAGAGACCCTGGATCGATCCTGACTACGGATGCTGTCTGTACGGAGTTTGTACATTCTCCCCGTGACCTGCGTGGGTTTTCTCCGGGTGTTCCGGTTTTCTCCCACACTCCAACCCATCTGATATAATTAGCAAGTGAAGAACAGAGATGACAGGTAGAATTCCTCCGGGAAGAGACTGCAAAGCATTGCAATTATATCCGCTGGATATGACTTGCATAGAGGAGCATTTAATGTGGAAATATAATTTTCCCAATATTAAATCTCCAAGGTATTCTCTTCTAGAATTACTGCATTATATTTTAAGTCTCAGACTAAGCTTTGAATCAGGGTTCCATTTATTTCTCATTAAAAACGAATGTATTAAACAATCACAGACTTGCTATAGTATTGCATTATTGGTGCAGGAAAGTATAGGGCCTGTCCCACTTTCACGACTCTGCCGAGTTTGCCCTTGACTCATACTCGCAACATGGTCGTCACGAGGTCGTAGGAGGTCGTAGAAGGTCATAGGTAGGTCGTGATGCTAGTCCTAGGTACTCAAGTCAAGTCAGGTTTATTCGTCACATACACATACGGGATGTGCAGTGAAATGAAAAGTGGCCGTGCTCGCGGACTTTGTGCAAAAAAACACACAAACAAACTACAAACTACAAACAGAATGGAACAGAATCACATATTATTTTACATATTACATATTGTGGGAGAAAAGAAAAAGGAAACAAAAACAGGGGTCTCCCATGATCTTGTTGACTCTGGAGTTGCGCCTCCTGATGTATAGTTCCTGCAGGAGGGGCGAGTGAAGTTCCCGTAGTGCGTTCGGCCGAACGCACTACTCTCTGCAGAGCCTTCTTGTCCTGGGCAGAGCAGTTCCCAAACCAGATTGTGATGTTTCCGGACAAGATGCTTTCCACAGCCGCTGAGTAGAAGATCCTCAGAGACGCTCTGAATTTCCTCAATTACCTGAGTTAAATACTCGTGGCATCAAGTAGGTCGGGGCGTTTTTTTCTAGCCTGATGAAAAATGTCCACTAGTAAAAAAGGTTGTGAATTAGGTCGTGAAAGTGGGACAGGGCCTTATCTGTGATGTTATTCCTGCACAGTAACACATTCCTTTGCAGTGAAACGTGGTCTGATGAAGGGTCTGGACCTGAAACGTCACGGTGTAAACCACCATCTGCAGTTCAATCTCACATAGTGAAACATGGTATTAGTTTTAGAGAAACAGTGCGGAAACAGCCCCTTCAGCCCACCGAGACCGTGCTGCCATCGATCACCCACTCTCACTAGTTCCTTGTAATCCCACATTCACATTCTGCACACGAGGGGGCAAATTACAAAAGCCAGTTAACCTAAAGACCTGCGCGTCTTTGGAATGTGGCGAGAATACTGAGCGCCCGGAGAAAACCCGAGCGGCCACGGGGAGAACGTACATACTCCACACAGACAGCACCCGTAGTCAGGATCGAACCTGATGCTCCCAATCTTAACTGCAAACGTTGGCAATAAAAGCTTTATTGACCCTGGATCCCTGTCAACGAGTATCAATCATTGAAATTAATTTGATGGATGTGTCTCTATCTGTCGGATGTTATTATTATATGGATCACCATTTTTTGTTTGCCATAAACTTTATTACATTTATCTCGGTTTAAATGATATTGGAGTTTAGACAAAGCATTGTCAAGGATAAACAGGATGATTTTATAGGTTTCAGTATATATCCTCACACTGAAAACCAATTTATTCAACTCATCATTGTTCATTAAATCATCCTCTGTAAAATAGCTATTGACGTCGTCTGAGGAGCAACGTTTTGCTGGATTTTTAAATGTGATGGGGTTTTTTATACTACCAGGTCAAAACACTTAAGATCAATGGAATTCAGGGAGATATTCAACTCTATGCTGCACGGTGGCGCAGCGGTAGAGTTGCTGCCTTACAGCGCCAGGGCCCCGGGCTCCATCCTCACTACGGGCGCTGTCTGTACGGAGTTTGTACGTTCTGCCCGTGACTTGCGTGTGTTTTCTCCGGGTGCTCCGGTTTCATCCCACACTCCAAAGACGGACAGGTTTGTAGGTCAATTGACAATAGACAATAGACAATAGGTGCAGGAGGAGGCCATTTGGCCCTTCGAACCAGCACCGTCATTCAATGTGATCAAGGCTGATCATCCCCAATCAGTGCCTCATTCCTGCCTTCTCCCCATATCCCCTGACTCCGCTATCTTTAAGAGCCCTATCTAGCTCTCTCTTGAAAGCATCCAGAGAACCTGCCTCCACCGCCCGCTGAGGCAGAGAATTCCACAGACTCACCACTCCCTGTGAGAAAACGTGTTTCCTCGTCTCCGTTCTAAATGGCTTACTCCTTATTCTTAAACTGTGGCCCCTGGTTCTGGACTCCCCCAACATCGGGAACATGTTTTCAGCCTCTAGTGTGTCCAAACCCTTAACAATCTTACATGTTTCAACTATATTGACTTGTTATATATTGACTTGGTCGAAACGTAATAATAATGGTATCTGATGTGTGTAGATTGTAATTTGTCCCCAGTGTGTGTAGGATGATGTTAGCGTGCATGGGTCGCGGATTTTGGTGAACCAAAGGGTCTGTTTCCATGCTTTATCTCTAAACTCAAACTAAATGGTGGACCGTGTATTTTCCATTCTACATGTCTCCATGAATTCTGGTTGTACTAATGTCGGTTAAGAAAGATTTTTAACACAATTTCTCCGGTTTCCTCCTACACTCCAAAGACGTATGGGTTTGCAGGTTAAATGGCTGTGGTAAAATTGTATATTGTCCCTAATCCAGGTATGTGTAGGGTAGCGTTAATGTTCGGGGATCGCTGGTCGGTGCGGACTCAGTGGGCTGAATGGCCTGTTTCCGCGATGTATCCCTGAACTAAACTAAACTAAACTAAACTAGCGTATCTTGAGCAAAGGAATATGGTAGTGGTTTGTTATCAGTCGCTCCAGCCCCGGATATCCCCGCTGCAGATCAGTTGTGGGCCCAGTTTAGTTTAGTTTAGTTCAGAGGTGCGGTACAGAATCAGGCCCTTCGGCCCACCGAGTCCGCGCCGACCAGCGATCCGAGCACATTAACACCAGGGGCAATTTACAATTTTACCCAAGCCAATTAACTAATCTATTATGAATATTTTTTAATTCTTATCCACGAATTTCTGAGCTCTTTCCGGCTTTATTACCATTCAGGAATTGTTGATAGAAATCCATTTGCGCAGGTCACATTTGATATTTCCCATTTCATTTCCAAATGGTGTGCTTTAATGCAAAGAGCATATCTCTAATTCCAAACAAAAAGCAATGTTGACACGTTGATGATTTGACATTCAGAAGGCACAAATGGTTTAGTTTAGTTTAGTTTAGTTTAATGATACAGCATGCAAATAGGCCCTTCGGCCCAGCGAGACCGCACCGACCAGCAATCCCTGCACATTAATGCTACCCTAAACTTTACACATACACCAAGCCAATTACATCTTTGGAGTGTGGGAGGAAACCGAAGATCTGGGAGAAAACCCACGTGGTCACGGGGAGAAAATGAAAACTCCGTACTGACAGCACCCGTAGTCGGGATCGAACCCGGGTCTCTAGTGCTGCAAGCGCTGTGAGGCAGCAACTCTACCGCTGCGCCACCATACCACCCTTGAGTGAGTGCCCCATTTGTCCAGCAGTTGCTCTGAGGGCACGTGGTCTATGTTTCATGTTTATGTTTTATCTTTTTAACCAGGTTCACTGAGTATCAACTGAAAATTACTGAATTCATTCCTTGAGTTTGTTCAGCAGGGAGTAAAACTTCTCTTTGTTTCTTTAAGCAATTTGAGATAAACCCCCCTCTTTGTTCCTGTTAAGATCTCGTTGATTAAAAAATATTTTTGCTGCAATCCTTGATTTTCTTGTGAACCTCGTGTCTGACCTGATATTCCTTCTCAGGAATTTGTCTCTTTATTGGATATTAAGTAGTTGAGGATTCCTCGTCAGAATTTTATTTAAGATCTGGTTTGGAGTTTAATTTGGTACCATCATTGCAACTGGGGGATTTGGTGTCAATTAGTTTACGGTGAGGGGGGGGGGAGGGAGTTTAAAGGGGATGTTTACCCAGAGGATGGTAGGAGCCTACAGTGGTTGAAGCGAATATGATAGTGGCATTTAAGAGGCTTTGGGATATGCACATGGACATGTAGGGAATGGGGGGATATGGACCACATGCAGGGAGAGATTGGTTTAGCATGGTACTATGTACGACACAGATATTGTGGGCCGAATGGCCCATTTCTGTGCTGCACTGTTTTATCTCCGACAAGGCAGTTTTAGATTTTAAAACATGCACAAAGTGCTGGAGTGACTCAGCGGGTCAGGCAGCATCCTTGGAGAACATGGATGGGTGATGTTTTGAACCGGGACTCTTCTTCTTCAGACTGATTGCCGGGGAGAGGGGGGGGGAAGAAAGCTGGAGGAGAGGAGTGGCAGGACAGAACAAGGCAGGATTAGGTCTGAAGAAGGGTCACGACCCGAAACGTCACCTATTCCTTTTCTCCACAGATGCTGCCTGACCCGCTGAGTTACTCCAGCTTTTTGTGTCTGCCATATACACCTTGTACACAATCCTCTCTCACTGATGCACTCTACGTCCTTGCTGAGACCAGAGTTTTCAGTTCACATTAAACATCCTCAGCCGCACCTACGGGCCAACTACTTGTGAAAAGCGTCACGGTTGGCCATCATGTCAGGCCAATTTGCTCAAAATCCTGGAAACATTCAATTTCAAAATGCAATTGGAGCCAGAGGATCTGATCTTCATTTTATGCTCGTTTTGAAGCAAGATAATTGAAGGGAATTACTGTACATCGCATTTAGACTGAGCTGGAAACATTAGATGACCCAAGCCGGGTTGAATGAATGAACATGATGGGTGAAGCATTCTGAGGGTCTTGTAATTGTTTATGGCCGACATCCTGCGGAATATACACGTCCTGATTTTATGTGTCTCGGACACGAAGATATTGGAGCGGCACGGTGGCGCAGGGGGCCGGCGAGGCTGGAGCCCCCGGGGGTGGGAGCCCGCACGCCGCGTGTCGATGGAACGCGCGGACGCCGCCCGGGTCGGTCCTGAGGCATCCGGAGAGCGTTGGTGGAGAAGTCGGCGCGGGGGTCGATGGGACCGTCAACCGATGAACGAGGACGGATCGCAAGGAGTGAGGCTGCCAGGGGAGGGAACAAAGGAGGACCCGGCGTGGGGGGGACCGTCCTGAGGGAGGGGGAAGAACAATGGACAATGGAGGACCCGGCATTGGGAGTGTGTGTGGGGATAAGCGAAACGAGAGATTTAGACAGTGATCCCTAACCAGCCTGAAGAAGGGTCTCGACCCGAATGCTCACCCATTCCTTCTCTCCAGAGATGCGGCCTGTCCCGCTGAGTTACTCCAGCATGTTGTGTCTACTGGTTTAAACCAGCATCTGCAGTTCCTCCTTACACACCATTACCTGAGACTTGTGTTATGGAAAGAAGTGTAGAATTGCCGCATTTAGTTGACTTTGTTACATCTATTTGTGAGTAAATGGAGATAGACGAGTTCATGGCTCCTGCCTCATACAGTAAGGAGCAATGATTAGACTCTTATATTTCTGAAGTGATAATTTATAAATCGATTTCCCTTCAGGTACTTAGCAGGAAATCAATACAGATTTGAAGCATTGGGTTCTATTAGATTTCCTGCAGTTGATTAGAATTATTATCTTCGCTACGTGCATAGTTACCTGTCTCGGTTGGCAAGCAATAGATAGAACAATAGATAAAATTGTTTTTAATAACTTTCCATAGCTCTTGATGTTACTGTCTTTAACAGGAGTGAAAGATCTGAGGTGACGTGATACGTGGGCAGATTATTGTATTTGGTCAGTTGTACACATTCCTCGAGAGAATGACCATCTTCAACTGCAATTTCTTTCTGCATCAGGCAATCTTCAATTGAGTTTGGCTGAGTTTAGTTACCGAGGTAGAGTGAAAGGCTTTTGTTGCGTGCGAACCACTCAGCGGAAAGACAATACATGATTACAATCGAGGCATCCACGGTGTAAAGGGAATAAAGCCCTCTCTGCCTCAGAGGGCGGTGGAGGCAGGTTCTCTGGATGCTTTCAAGAGAGAGCTAGATAGGGCTCTTAAAAATTGCATATAAACATATAAGATTATTAAGGAACTGGACACGCTAGAGGCAGGAAACACGTTCCCGATGTTGAGGGAGTCCAGAAGCAGGGGCCACAGTTTAAGAATAAGGGGTAGGCCATGTAGAATGGAGGTGAGGAGAAATTTTTCAACCAGAGAGTTGTGAATCTGTGGAATTCTCTCCCTCAGAAGGCAGTGGAGGCAGGTTCTCAGGATGCTTTCAAGAGAGAGCTGGATTGGGCTCTTAAAAATAGCAGAGTCAGGGGATATGGGGAGAAGGCAGGAACGGGGTACTGATTGGGGATGATCAGCCATGAACACATTGAATGGTGGTGCTGGCTCGAAGGGCCGAATGGCCTACTCTTGCACCTATTGTCTATTGACTATCGTCAAATAACATTCAGTGCAAAATAAAGTCCGATCAAAGATAGTTGTAGGGTCTCCATTGAGGTAGCAGGTACTAGTTCCGGGCTGCTCCCTAGTTATTGCTCGGATGGTTCAGTTGCCACATAACAGGAAGGAATCTTTTCCTTCAATCAGTTTTATTTGAGTCATTGAAGATCTCGCAAGGGGATGAAGAACATGACCTTGCTCCTAGTGATGGGAACAAACTGCTGGAGGAACTCAGCAGGTCAGGCAGCATCTGTGGAGGGAAATGGACAGGCAATGCTTTGGGTCAGGACCTTTCTTCTGAACAGTCAGGATAACATTTGGAACAAATAAAATGGAATACCAGTAGAGACGTAGACATCGGTTCATGTAAACCGTCCATGTTTTATGTAACAGAAAATTCATAATAGGGTGATGTGCTTCCAAATGGACCGTGAATAAATATATGCAAAGTCTCGTTATAATATCTTACATCATAAAGAACAATGAAATGAAGCATTGCACTATGTTGCACCAAGCCAATAATTTATTTGCTAATTTCATTGAAGGAATCTTGATTTAGTTTTTGGAACAAACTTTGGAAAGTTTTGAGAATTTTGGATATTGGGGCGGAGGTGCAGCGGTAGAGTTGCTGCCTCACAGCGCCAGGGACCCGGGTTCGACCCTGACTACGGGTGCCGCCTGTACGTAGTTCGTACGTTCTCCCCGTGACCGCGTGTGTTTTCGCCGGTTTCTCCCCACACTCCGAAGACATAGGTTTGTAAGTTAGAAGGTAGACAAAAGTGCTGGAGAAACTCAGCGGGTGCAGCAGCATCTATGGAGCGAGGGAAATAGGCAATGTTTCGGCATGAAAAGTTGCCTATTTCCTTCGCTCCATAGATGCTGCTGCACCCGCTGAGTTCCTCCAGCACTTTTGTCTACCTTGTTAATCTTCTTCTTTCGCGTGGTGTGCACAGCCTAAAGTTGTTGGACAACTTGTTCTATTTGATCTTCCATTTGTGCACGTCGAGTTGATTGCATTAGTCGAAACAGGGCGGACCACGTGAAGGTTGCAATCTTCCACCCCGTCTACCTTCGATTTTCCAGCATCTGCAGTTCCTTCTAAAAAACATAGGTTTGTAAGTTAATTGGCTTCGGTAAAAATTGTAAACTGTCCCTAGTGTGTCCAGGATAGCGTTAGTGTACGGGGTGATCGCTGGTCGGCGCAGACTCGGTGGGCCGAAGAACCTGTTCCCGCGCTGTGCGTCTCGATTAATCAATTTGCAATGATAAGTCAGAGCCCGCAAAATACCAGGAAGCCTCTTCAGCTGTTAATTCATATTGAACATTTCTTCATTAACCAGCTTTCTACAATGTACAAGGAGCAGCAGCTTGACGTTAGGTACCTGTAACGTTGCCCAGTTTAATTATGCCCGACAGCTGAAGGAAATTGGCTGGCCTCCATCTTGTGTTGGGTTACCCAACAACGACACACAGTCACCTTCCACCCTTGGTCCTGGGCCTTAGTAATGATATTTGCCAGAACTGCCAGCACTTTCCCACCACTGTGTGCATCTGACCCAAACTCACAAAGCTGCAAAACCCCGGCCTGCCAAACGCAAAATTAATGCAGAACAATGGAAGTGGTTTGGAGCGGGATCAGATTGTGGGGAGCAATTGAGAAAAGCAAAGCCAAGAAAAACTGCTGGAACACACAGGAATCAGGACAATAGACAATAGACAATAGGTGCAGGATTAGGCCATTCGGCCATTCGAGCCAGCATCGCCATTCAATGTGATCATGGCTGATCATCCCCAATCAGTACCCCGTTCCTGCCTTCTCCGCATATCCCCTGACTCCGCTATCATTAAGAGCCCTATCTAGCTCGCTCTTGAAAGTATCCAGAGAACCTGCCTCCACCGCCCTCTGAGGCAGAGAATTCCACAGGAATAGGCAGCCAGGCCTCTTCTCCAGCCTGTTCCACCTTTTAATATAATCCGGTTTGAAGACACAAAGGGCTAGAGATGCTGAGAGAATCTTGACGAAAACACAAAGTGCTGGAGGAACTCAGCAGGTCAGGCAGCGTATGTGGAGGGAATGGACAGACGCGGTTTCTTTAGACTTCAGAGGTACGGCGCTGAAACAGGCCCTTCAGCAAACCGAGTCCGCGCCGACCAGCGATCACCCCGTACACTAGTGCTATCCTCCTCACTAGGGAAGATTTACAATTTTACCGAAGCCAATTAACCAACAAACCTGTACGTCGTTGGAGTGGGGGGGGGAAACTGGAGCACCTGGAGAAAACCCACGCAGTCACAGGGAAAACACACAAACTCCGTACAGGCTGCACCCATAGTCAGGATCGAACCCGGGTCTCCGACGCTGTCAGATAGTAATTCTAGCGTTGTGCCACTACGCTGCCCGTGTTTTGGGTCGGAGCCTTCTTGACAGTGTGAAACGTGAAGTGGTACACGGGTTAGTAAGTTTCCGTGGGCTAGAAATTAGTGCTGTGCATGGTTTTCGCCAATGGATTCACGTTTCTAAGTACATGCGTTCAGAAGTCATAGGAGCAGAATTAGGCCATTCAGCCCATCAACTCTACTCTGCCAATCAATCATGGCTGATCTATCTTTCCCTCTCAACCCCATTCTCCTGCCTTCTCCTCATATCCCCTGACACCCGCACTTATCAAGAATCCGTCAATCTGTGCCTTAGAAATGCCCATTGACTTGGCCTCCACAGCCGTCTGTGGCAATGAATTACACAGATTCACCACCCTCTGACTAAAGAAATTCCTCCTCATCTCCTTTCTAAAGGGCCGTCCTTTTATTCAATGGCCTCTTGTCTGAGACTCTCCAACTAATGGAAACATCCTCTCCGCATCCACTCTATTCAGGCCTTTCATTATTCGGTAAGTTTCAATGAGGTCCCCCACCTCATCCTTCTGAACTCCAGCGAGCGCAGGCCCAGTGCCGTCAAACGCTCATCATATGTTAACCCACTCAATCTTGGGATCATTCTCATTAACCTCCTCTGGACCCTCTCCAATGGCAGAACATCCTTCCTCAGACATGGGCCCCAATACTGTTCATAATACTCCAAATGCAGTCTGTCCTCAGCCTTACGTCCCTGTTTTTATATTCTAGTCCACTCAAAATAACTGTTATCATTGCATTTGCCTTCCTTGATACCGATTCAACTTGCAAATTAATCTTGTGGGAATTAATCCTGCACCAGCACTTCCAAGCCTCTTAGATTTCCACCATTTAGCATGGTAACTATAAAATAATGTACAAATTAATATTGTTTTAATGTTGTTAACAGTAATCTCTGGGCTTCCATATTTGCACAAGTCTGGTGAATTAATTTGAAGCAAATAATTCCTTCATTTAACATGTAAATGCTTGTTAGTTCGTGCCAAATAAAGCACTTATTATTTAGGTAACAGAGGCTTCAACCAAAAAATTTAAATAATCTTGTCATCCGAGCCAGTTCTGATTTCACAGTGTTTTGGAGTTTGTTAGTTGCGTGTATTTTTACTTTAGTCAGTTGCAGAACAGGTGCACCAATGGTTCATATGTTCATAAGGGATAGGAGCAGAATTAGGCCATTTGGCCCATCAATTCTACTCCATCATTCAATCATGGCTCTTCTATCTCTCCCTCCTAACCCCATTCTCCTGCCTTCTTCCCAAACCCCCTGACACCCGCACTAATCTAGAAATATTCATTGACGGCCACCACAGTCTTCTGAGGCAATTAATTCCACAGATTCACCACCCTCTGACGAAATAAATTCCTCCTCATCTCCTTCCTAAAGGAACGTCTTTTAATTCTGAGGCCATGATATTTGGTCCTCGACTCTCCCACCATCCTCTACACATCCACTCTATCCAGGCCTTTCACTATTTGATAAGTTCCAATGAGGTTCCCCCCTCCCCCTCATCCTTCTAAACTCCAGTGAGTGGAGGCTCAGTGCCGTCAAACACTCAATGGTGAGGTCAGGGCTGGTTGCAATGACATCGAGTGGTCCATGGATCATCAACACCATTGCTGCAGAGCTGTGTGCAGGGTAGTTCAGAGGATGAGTTTGCAGGCGAAAGATAGAACATCGAACAGCATAGCTCAGGAACAGGCTCCCTGGCCCACAATGTCCGCACCCAACAATGTCCATATCTCCATATCCATGCCTCTCCTAATTCTATATACCAGCTATATAATACTATATATTCAGGTCGAGACCCTTCTTCAGACGTCTCTGGTGAATGAGTACAGAGAAGGTTCACCTTTTGATCCCTGACCAGTCTGAAGAAGGGTCTCGACCCGAAACGTGGCCTATCTCCTTCGCTCCTTAGATGCTGCTGCACCCGCTGAGTTTCTCCAGCTTTTTGTGTAACCCCCCTTCACCTTTTGATTCCTGGGATGACAGGATTTCCATATGAAGAAAGACTGGATAGACTCAGCTTATACTGGCTGGAATTCAGAAGATTGAGGGGGGATCTTATAGAAACTTACAAAATTCTTAAGCGGTTGGACAGGCTAGATGCAGGAAGATTGTTCCCGATGTTGGGGAACTCCAGAACAAGGGGTCACAGTTTAAGGATAAGGGGGAAGTCTTTTAGGACCGAGATAAGAAAATTATTTTTCACACAGAGAGTGGTGAATCTGTGGAATTCTCTGCCACAGAAGGTAGTTGAGGCCAGTTCATTGACTATATTTAAGAGGGAATTAGATGTGGCACTTGTGGCTAAAGGGATCAGGGGGTATGGAGAGAAGGCAGGTACAGGATTCTGAGGTGGATGATCAGCCTTGATCATATTGAATGGCAGTGCAGGCTCGAAGGGCCTGTTTTCTATGTTTCTATGCTTCCATCAGGACTGGCCCTTCAGGACTGATCCAAGTTTGCCTGACCTCTTCTCACTGCTACCATCTGGCAGGAAATACCGAAGCATAAAGTCCCACAGCATACAGTTCACAAACAGCTTCTTGCCCACAATGTGGAGGAAGGAACTGCAGATGCTGGCTTACACCGATGATAGACACAAAAAGCTGGAGTAACTCAGCGGGACAGGCAGCATCTCTGGAGAGAAGGAATGGGTGACATTTTGGGTCGAGACCCTTCTTCAGACTGGTTAGGGATAAGGGAAACGAGAGATATCGTAGAGTCGGGGGAGAAGGAGGAATCACAGATGGAGAGCAGTGAGAGATGGTTGCAGAACTCTCGTCGGAGAGAGGAGGAGAACTTCTTCCAAGTAGACATACCTTGAGGAGAGGGCACACAAAAGGCTGGAGAAACTCAGCGGGTGCAGCAGCATCTAAGGAGCAAAGGAGATAGGCGACGTTTCGGGTCGAGACCCTTCTTCAGACTCTTGAGGAGATGTCGCAGTGGAGCGGACAAAATGTGTGGGAAGGAACTGCAAATGCTGGTTTAAACCGAAGGTAGACACAAAATGCTGGACTAACTCAGCAGGACAGGTAGCATCTCCGGAGAGAAGGAATGGGTGACGTTTCAGGTCGAGACCCTTCTTCAGACGCCTCTGGTGAATGAGATGGGTTGTTAACAGCTCCAGCTTCATCTCAACCCAGACCAGATTCTCATTCTTTTTACTTCAATTGTAATTTAATGTTCAGACCGATGCGGTGACATTTATACCGGTGTTTTCCAGGTGACAAGGTCAGGCCACTGAGTTGCTAATCCATTAGCAAACATCAGTACACACTGCCTCATGTCTCACTAATCCATTATTAACCACTTCCACTGTAACGGCAAACAAGATAGTATTTAAATAATTTGGTCACAATATTTGCACAAATAATGATCTTGCCATGAGCTCCCATTAATGTCTATTTACTAAGAGTACCTCAGCAATACTTGAGTTATTAGTTTAGCTTAGAGATGTGGTGTGGATAGAGGCCCTTCGGCCCACTGAGTCCATGCTGACCATTGATCACCTGTACACTAGCTCCATGTTATCTCACTTGATGTTTCAGGCAGAAGACTCTCTGGTGAATAGTGGATAGCAGCCAGACATAGAATGTTTAGCTTGGAGATGCTGTGTGGAAACAGGCCCTTCGGCCCATTGAGTCCACGCTGACCGTCGATCACCCGTACACTGGTTCTATCCTACACACTAGGGGCAATTTACAGATGATAATTAACCTACAAACCTGTACGTCTTTGGAATGTGGGAGGAAACCAGGGCACCCGGAGAAAACCCACACAGGACACAGGGAGAACGTATAAACTCCGTACAGACAGCATCCGTAGTCAGAATTGAACCTGGTCTCTGGCGCTGTGAGGCAGCAACTCTACCGCCCGGTGTGGCACAGACGGACACACAGAACAGTACAGACCAGGGACCAGGCCCTTCAGCCCACAATGCCCATGCTAAACATAAGGACAAGTTAAACTAATCTCTTCGGCTGGCACATGATCCATATCCCTCTATTCCCTGCATATAATGTGCCTGGCTAAAAGCCTCATAAATGCCACCATCATATCTCCACCACCGCTCCTGAAAGTGCCTTGCAGGCATCTACCACCCACCATGTACAAAACAAAATTTCCCACACATCTCCTTTAAACATCTCTAACCGTTTAGAGATACAGCACGGAAACAGGCCCTTCCACCCTGCTGTGTCCGCGCCGACCAGCGATCACCTCGTACACTGGTTCTATCCTATACAATAGGGGCAATCTGCAACAGGCCAATTCACTTACAAACTTGTACGTCTTTGGAGTGTGGGAGGAAACCGAAGATCTCGGAGAAAACCCACGCAGGTCATGGGGAGAACGTACAAACTCCATACAGACAGCACCCGTAGTCAGGATTGAACCAGGTACTGTTATGGGCGGCACGGTGGCGCAGCGATAGAGTTGCTGTCTGGCAGTGTCAGAGACCTGGGTTCGATCCTGAGTATGGGTCCAGAACCAGGGGCCACAGTTTAAGATTAAGGAATAAGCCATTTAGAACGGAGACGAGGAAACGCTTTTTCTCACAGAGAGTGGTGAGTCTGTGGAATTCTCTGCCTCAGAGGGCGGTGGAGACGGGTTCTCCGGATACTTTCAAGAGAGAGCTAGATAGGGCTCTTAAAGATAGCGGAGTCAGGGGATATGGGGTGAAGGCAGGAACGGGGTACTGATTGGGGATGATCAGCCATGATCACGTTGAGTGGCGGTGCTGGCTCGAAGGGCCGAATGGCCTCCTCCTGCACCTATTGTCTAATGTCTATCTGCACTTTCTCCATAGCTGTAATACTATATTTGGAGCTCTGATTATTCTTTCTTATGCTCGACCTGATGTACTCATGGGTGGTGTGTTCTTTGTAAAAATTGTAGAACGCAACGTTTTTACGTGTCCAGTGATTTTTTTCAACAGGATAATATGCCGGTGTGCACATGTAATAAATATACATGTTACATGGGCGGAAAACGAAAGAATGATGGTTAACATTTCAGAGGTACCAGTACACCGTACCGACGTAGACCATCACAATAGAAAGCATTCTACGTGACAATAACAATCCAATGATACCGATCCCTCCAGAAATTAAAGCATTACTATTCTGTTTCCACACAAGCAGAGGTGTTTGTTTTCTGCATTCACATAGAAGGTGCCAGCATCACAAGTTGAAAGGTGTGTGTACTTAAAGCCCGTGGTCCTGAATCCAGCAGAATTAAAATCGAGTAGATTTTCTTCAGCAAATTTCAATGGGATATTGAAGTGAGGCATTTTGCAGAAAGGCACGTCAAGTTATTGATCTGTTTATCAAGTTGAATCAGATCAAGCGCACACAATTTAAGGTATTAACAACTCGTGGATAAATAACTCTTGGGTAAACATTTGCTCTACAGTCATTCCAGTCTCTTTTGTACCATCCGGGTTGGTAGTTTCATGGGCTCTATCTTTGAAAATGGATATTTTCAGCCCACTGGTCGACCATCCATCACCCGTTCACACCAGCTCTATATCACCCCACTCTCGCATCCACTCCCGACGCACTGGGGGGAGTTTACAGAAGCCAATTAACCTACAAACCCGCTCGTCATTGCGATGTGGGAGGAAGCCTGAGCACCTGGAGGAAACCCGCAGTCACAGGGAGAACGTGCAAACTCCACATAGACAGCATCCGAGGTCAGGATCGAACCTGGGTCTCTGGCACTGTGAGGAAACTAATCTACCGGCTGCACTATTTTGTCACCCTGGATTGACCCCAATTCCAAATTAACCCCTTGCATTCTACAGGATGACAGGGATTAATTTTACCCTGGAGATGGCACATATGCCTTCATTCAGAAGCCTTGTCATGCGATCCAAGTTAGTAATGCAATTCAGAAAGTCTTTTCATCATAATGGTTCGGTCATTATTGGTTTACATTTTCCAATTTCTACTTCTGCATTTTCTTTATGTTGATGTTCACTGCACATTGGCATTGTTGAAAATGCTGCAGTTATTGCATTGTGTTGCATTGTATCGTGTTGTGCGATGTTGTATTGTATATTTGTTTTAAGTTGTCCCATTAACAATGGTTAAGGTGTTAAATTAAAAAACATGATGGTGGACAGCCAATGGTGAATCTCTAAAGGAGGAATGTGCGACCTTAAGGGCCTGTCCCACCAGCATGCAACTCCATGCGATGAGCGCGACCTAACGTGGTCGCTTGAGCCGTCCGGCATCGCGGGGCCGGTCCCACTTCGATCGCTGGAGCCGTGCGGAATTGTGTGGAGTTCGTTCCGACATCGCGCGGGGCTCAGAAAAACTGACCATGTTCAAAAATTCCGCGCGGCAACGGCTTGTCGGCTCGCAGTCGCCTCGACGCATTATGCAACGCCTCGACGTCGTGCCTCCGCGACCCTCTCTGTAGGTGCCTCCGTGACCCTCTCTGTGTGTGGTTCCGTGGCCCTCTGTGTGTGTCCCTCTCTGTCCTGGCGAACTTACCTTTAAAACTTCGCTCCAAGTTCGCCTCACTTTGCGCCGCGTTGTGCCACTCACCCGACCTCCGCGCAGCCCCTGCTGCCGGTTTGGTTGCGCTTGCCGCATGCAGGCGCATGCTGGTGGGAACGGCCCTGTACAGGGGATCACCCGACCTCCGCGCGGCCCCTGCTGCCGGTTTGGTCGCGCTTGCCGCATGCAGGCGCATGCTGGTGGGAACGGCCCTGTACAGGGGATCACCCGACCTCCTCGCGCCCCCCGCTGCCGGTTTGGTTGCGCTCACCGCATGGAATCGCATGCTGGTGGGAACGGCCCTTTATACCTGCTCGTTTATGGAGTGAAGAACCCAAAGGAAAAGCGAAACAAAGATTTGTGCATCTACAGTTCTTGGATTTTCAAAGACTTTGAAGAGGTTTTTGAAAGTCTGGTGATGGATTGAGATTTTCCACATGAAAGCTAGATAACCAGAAGAGACCATTACCAGTGAATCCACTTTGGCAAACGTTTGTATGCGTTCCCTATATGGGCCTGTCTCCTAAGGTATCGGCTTGCAGGCACAAAAGCAACGTGAAATCAGATGTGAAATCAGAAATACAGTGCGGAAACAGGCCCTTCGGCCCAACTCGCCCACACCAGCCAACAATGTCCCAGCTACACTAGTCCCACTTGCCTGCGCTTGGTCCATATCCCTCCAAATCTGTCCTATCCATGTACCCGTCTAATTGTTTCTTAAACAATGGGATAGTCCTAGCCTCAACTACCTCCTCTGGCAGCTTGTTCCATACGCCCACCACCCTCTGTGTGAAAAAGTTACCCCTCGGATTCCTATTAAATCTTTTCCCCTTCACCTTAAACCCATGTCCTCTGGTCCTTGATTCCGCTACTCTGAGCAAAAGACTGTGCATCTACCAGATCTATTCCTCTCATGATTTTGTACACCTCTATAAGATCACCCCTCAAGCTCCTGCGCTCCAAGGAAGTCCTAGCCTCTTCCTATCGCTCATACCCGCGAGTCCTGGCAACGTCCTCGTGAATCTTCTCTGATGCCCAGAACTGAACACAATATTCTAAATGTGGCCTCACCCATGCCTCATTTCCACTTAGTTTTAGAGATATACAGTGGAAACAGGCCCTTCGGCCCATCGAGTCCGCACCGACCAGTGATCACCCCTAGACTAGTTTTACCCGACACGCTAGGGACAATCTACAGAAGCCAATTAACCTGCAAACCAGTATGTCTTTGGAATGTGGGAGGAAACCGGAACGCCGGGAGAAACCCCACGCGGTCACAGGGAGAATGGACAAACTTTGCACCCGTAGTCAGGATCGAACCCGGGTCTCTGGTGCTGTGAGGCAGCAATTCTACCACTGCTCCACTGTGCCACCTTAGCATATAATGCAGCACCGCGAGGGTTTTCTACGAGAACTCTGATTTCCTCCCATACTCCAAAGACGTACAGGTTTGTAGCTTAATAGGTTAGCGATTGTTGATCTTGGACTGAGTGCCTCGTTATGTGCAGTAATAATGCCTTGGAGTGCAGGCTGGTGCGCGCACCTGACCTCATCCATCATCCTCTTTCCATGCAAGCTGAGTGCGACCTTTACCTGATGCAAACGGTCACCATCTGCTGGTACTGCCTCCTCTTCAGTCTCACAGTCCCGACTGAAAATGTGGAATGCATTCTGATTAATTTTGTACTGAGACACAACAGATGAAGCATACAGCACAGCAACCTTGTGCAGATGCTGGTTTACACCCAGGATAGACACAGCAAGCTGGAGTAACTCAGTGGGACGGGCAGCATCTCTGGGGAGAAGGAATGGGTGGTGTTTCGGGTCGAGACCCTTCTCCTTCCTCAGACTAAGCAGTTTTGCAGAGCAAGAGATGGGGGATGTTGTCCCCTTGTGTGCTTCCTGGTTCAGCCCGTCTGAAGAAAGGTCTCGACCCGAAACGTCACCCATTCCTTCTCTCCAGAGATGCTGCCTGGACCAGATGCTGAGTTACTCCAGCTTTGTGTGTCTATCTCCAGCAGGTTTAGTGTAGATTTTAGTCCATCTGAACACCTGGATTCACTGGGGACAACCCTGTCTGGTGAACTGGGGAACCCAACCCAAGTTATTGAAGATACAAAGCAATGCCGGTGTTTGGAATAATGAGCAAAAGACAAAGTGCTGGAGGAACTCTGCAGGTCAGGCAGCATCTCTGGTGAACAAGGATTGGCACTGATTCAAACAATCCCTAATCCACAGACAGTTCAGCCATCTATACTGCTGCAGGCACCAAGCCAAACTGAGACCGGCCATAGGCTTGGACACGGACTGTGACTGCGTTGTGCAAAGACACCGTGACATTAGTGCAGAGTGAACCATGCAAGGTCAGCGCAACAAGCAGATTGGTGGGTAAGTGCCGAGTTTGTGACACAGGTCCCAAGTGGAACGAGGGGGCGCTGGGAAGAATGTATCCAACCCCAATGCCCAGGCTGCACCAGCAAGCTCAGACCTCTCGATTCATAGAAACATAGAAAAATAGGCGCAGGAGTAGGCCATTCGGCCCTTCGAGCCAGCACCACCATTCAATATGATCATGGCTGATCATCCAACTCAGTATCCCTTACCTGCCTTCTCTCCCTACCCCCTGATCCCTTTAGCCACAAGGGCCACATCTAACTCCCTCTTAAATATAGCCAATGATTCAGATTCCAGATTCAGGGGCAACTTGGCTGTAATGCCCCTGTCCCGCTTCGGAAACCTGAACGGAAACCTCTGGAGACTTTGCGCCGCACCCAAGGTTTCCGTGCGGTTCCCGGAAGTTCCCGGAGGTTTTCGTCAGTCTCCCTAATGGTCGAAAGTGGTTACCGCTTCTTCTATGTTCTGCCGGTTATTTCGAAAAATTGAAAAAACCCTCCGGGAACCTGACGAAAACCTTCGGGAACCTCCGGGAACCGCACGGAAACCTTGGGTGGGGCGCAAAGTCTCCAGAGGTTTCCGTTCAGGTTTCCTAAGTGGGACAGGGGCATTTGTGCAGTTATCGAGCAGTTTTGAGGATTGGTGATGTTTTGGGTCGGGTCCCTTCGTCAGACTGATGTCTGTTGACATCTTCAATAATATATTGTGACATTGATGTCGTCAGAGTGAAGAATGTCATTGAGGGCTGGTGACGTCTAAAATATCAGGGAATACACACCGCTCCACTCCAAAAATTGAAGTTCCCGTGAATGACAGGGAAACTAATTTACGTTGGGAAAAAAAGACACAAAGTGCTGGAGTAACTCAGCTGGAGGGTCTCTGGAGAAGATGGAAAGGTGATGTTTCAGGTCAGGCTGAAGAAGAGATGCTGCCCGACCTGCTGAGTTATTCCTGCATTTTTATCTCTATCTATGGTGTAAAACAGCATCTGCAGTTCCTTTTTAATTACATGGGTAGGTGACGTTTCAAGTCGGGACCCTTTGAATTTTTTTAATTTAAAAAAAATATTTAAACAGGGACAGTGCATATTGATGAACATTTACATGTAAATATGCAGGATTATAGCCAATAGCTAATTTCAATCTTTAGTCCCTGAATAGGCATCTGTCTATTATCCGTGTACTCAAGGGATGCTGTCTGTCCCGCTGAGTTCCTCCGGCACTTTGTGTCTTTTTCTGTTTGTAAACCGGCATCTGCAGATCCTTTTTCCCGCAAGCTAATAATTCGCATGCTAGATTTACTCCGAGCTGAAAGTGTGAAAATTGGTCTATTTTTAATTCTCTCAGCGTTTCCCTGCACATTCATCATGCCAAATACTCTGGCGATGCGAGCACTAACACAGAGCCTGCATGTGTTTTCATGGAGCTGTGAGCAATGGCTGGCGTTTGCAAATGTCACACCCCTGAGCCACCTTTGTTCAAGTCAAAGAAGAAATCTCAACTGCGGCAATTGTGAAATATTTTCATCACAGCAAGCTCCGTGAAGTTCCCATTGTAATATCTCTCCAAATCTCAGTGCTTTGAAAACCTGCTGGCACAAACGTTTAGGGATTCATATAAACAGCTACTTAAAGTGACAATAGCTTGATAAGACTTGTGTGCGAATCAAATTTGCTGACAGATATTCATTTACTGTGGGCTGCTGTGCATGGCAATGCTTCTAATTTTAGAATAACATGTTTCTTCACCTCTGCTACAGAACGCCTTGTGTGTAAATTGTGTACAGAACGCTCTCATCGGGAAAATAAGGTACAGGAGCCTGAGAATTGTGTGTCCTCCAGCTCCAGGAACAGCTTGGTACAGTGGCGCAGCGGTAGAGTTGCTGCCTTTACAGCGCTCGCAGCGCCAGAGACCCGGGTTCGAACCCAACTACGGGCGCTGTCTGCACCGAGTTTGTACGTTCTCCCCGTGACCTGCAAGGGTTTTCTCCAAGATCTTCGGTTTCCTCCCACACCTACGTCCAAAGACGTACACAGGTTAATTGGCTTAGTGTAAATGTAAATAGTCCCTAGTGTGGATAGGATAGTGTTGGTGTGCGGGGAGGTGCAGACTCGGTGGGCCGAAGGGGCTGTTTCTGCGCTGTATCTCTAAACCAAACTAACAGCTTCTTCCCAACGGTGGGGGGATGTGGGAGGGGGGAGGGGGCGGAATGGGGGGATTTCTATGATTTCCCAAAATTTCAACTAACGCCGGCATTCCCTCTCTCCTCCCCACCCCTCCCCCATCCACTCATTCCCCCACTACCTCCATCCCCCCACTATCCCCTCCCCCCATTCCGCCCCCTCATCCAATCCCACCCCCCCATTCCCCCCATACTCCCAACCCCACCCCCAACCCCTCCCCCCACTCCCCCCCATACTCCGCCTCCCATCCCCCACCTCCCCCCATCCCCCCACTCCACCTAGTACCACTGTTCACATCCCTGTATCCCTTTGCCTCATCTCTTCCCCAGCCAACAATGGCCACCCTTCCTTGGTCCTCCGCTGCCAGCCCTGATATGATCTGGTCTTTTCCTACCTCCAATTTTCCCCCAGACTCCCTCCTCTCAGTCTGAGGAAGGGGTTCCGAGCCGAAACGTCATCCGTTCCTGCTCTACAGAGGTGCTTCTGCCTGACCCGCTGAAACCGCTGAGTTACTCCAGCACCTTGTGTCTATCATCAGTCTGAAAAAGTTGCCCCGTCCCTTTCCTTCCGCAGATGCTGCCTGACCTGCTGAGTTCCTCCTGCAGTTTGCTTTTGCTGTGGATTGAGAGTGGCTGCTGCCAGTTTCAGCAACACATTAGCTCCTAATGCAGACAGTTTTTCAGGTTTTGATTAATTTACCTTGTTAAGGAACACAATTCCAAACTCATTTTAAGGCACCACAGGAGTTTCTCAAGATATTTTTTACCATTAGCGGATACACATGACAAGGTATAAATATGCATGTCAGACACGAGAGCACCGCGTTGTGTAGAATAGATACTCTGCCTACTAATTAACCTGGAATTTGTTGTGTTATTTACTCCAAATGTTGGAGTTAATAACCACAATCTGCCTTTTATGTTCCTTTTGTCTGTACACATTCCTGTGGAAAGGCAGACAATTTTAGTTTAGTTTAGTTTAGTGATACAGCGAGGAAACAGGCCTGCAGCCCACCGAGTCAATAGACAATAGACAATAGGTGCAGGAGTAGGCCATTCGGCCCTTCGAGCCAGCACCGCCATTCAATGCGATCATGGCTGATCATTCCCAATCACTACCCCGTTCCTGCCTTCTCCCCATATCCCCTGACTCCGCTATCTTTAAGAGCCCTATCTAGCTCTCTCTTGAAAGCATCCAGAGAACCTGCCTCCACCGCCGTCTGAGGCAGAGAATTCCACAGACTCACCACTCTCTGTGAGAAAAAGTGTTTCCTCGTCTCTGTTCTAAATGGCTTACTCCTTATTCTTAAACTGTGGCCCCTGGTTCTGGACTCCCCCAACATCGGGAACATGTTTCCTGCCTCTAGGGTGTCCAAACCCTTAACAGTCTTATATGTTTCAATGAGATCCCCTCTCAGCCTTCTAAACTCCAGAGTGTACAAGCCCAGCCGCTCCATTCTCTCAGCATATGACAGTCCCGCCATCCCGGAAATTAACCTTGTAAACCTACGCTGCACTCCCTCAATAGCAAGAATGTCCTTCCTGACCGCCCGCACCGACCAGCGATCCTCGCACACCAACACTACCCTACACACGCTCGGGACAATTTACATTCATACCAAGCCAATTAGCCGACAAACCTGGACGTCTTTGGAGTGTGGGAGGAAACTGAAGATCTTGGAGAAAACCCACAGGGTCACGGGGAGAAAGTACAAACTGCGCACAGACAGCACCCGTAGTCGGGATTCGAACCCGGGTCTCTGGCGCTGTAAGGCAACAACTCTACCACTGCGCCACCGTGCCACCCAAATTTTTTTTCTGATTCAGCCTGAGGAACCAACACCTGTAGATGTGCCTCCTTAGTTTGCATTTCACCAACTCTATCGCTGCCGACAGCTGCAATGGTGTGGAAGATGTTGGCACAAGTGGCCAGGTGCTTGGCTCTGGGTGTCCAAGATTTTATGAAGAAATAAAACACAAAGTGCTGGAGTAACTCCGAGGGTCAGGCAGCATCCGTGGAGGGAATAGATAGATAGCTACGTTTCTTGTTATGAAGAGGAGTCCTGACACTAAGCATCAACTACCCCTGTCCTTTCAAGGCAACTTAACCATCCCCTCACCAACTAGGGAGCAGTCCTGACCTACCATCGATCTCATTGGAGGCCTTCAAACTATCTTTAACCAGACTTGACTGGACTTTATCTTGCACCAAATGTCATTCCCTTTATCCTGCATCTGTACAGTGTGGACGGCTCGATTGTAATCATGTACGGTCTTTTTGCTGACTGGATAGCACGCACCAAATAAGCTGTTCATTGTAACTCGGTACACGTGACAACAATAAGCTAAACCTAAACTAGAGATGCTGCCTGGTTTCGGCACCAGAAACTCTTGTGTGGTGCCTCGGTGAGGTCCGCTGTATGTTGTACGCAAAACAAAGCGTTTCACTGTACCTAGGTACATGTGACAATAAAATATTATTGAATCATTGACCTACTGAGCTACCTCAGGCACTTTGTCATTTTATGATTAAAAAAAAGGGCGGCACAGTGGCGCAGCGGTAGAGTTGCTGCCAGAGACCTGGGCTTGATCCTGACTAAGGGTGCGGTCTGTATGGAGCCTGTACGTTCTTCCCGTGACCGGTGTGGCTTTTCTCTGGGTGCTCCGGTTTCCTTCCACACTCCAAAGACGTACAGGTTTGTAGGTCTAAAGAAGGATCTCGACCCGAAATGTCGCCTGTCTCCTTCGCTCCTTAGATGCTGCTGCACCCGCTGAGTTTCTCCAGCCTTTTGTGTACCCTCGATTCTCCAGCATCTGCAGTTCCTTCTTTAACAGGTTTGTAGGTTAATTGGCTTGGCATAATTATAGTGTTATGCCCCTGTCCCACTTAGGAAACCTGAACGGAAACCTCTGGAGAGTTTGTGCCCCACCCAAGGTTTCCGTGCGGCTACCGGAGGTTTTTGTCAGTCTCCCTAATGGTCGAAAGTGGTTTCCGTTTTTAAAATCGGTAATTTTTTAGTCGAAGGCGGTTGCGATGCTAGTTGAAGGTGGTTGCCGGAGGACAAAAACCTCTGGGAACCGCACGGGAACCTTGGGTGGGGCGCAAAGTCTCCAGAGGTTTCCGTGCAGGTTTCCTAAGTGGGACAGGGGCATTAGTGTGCATGGATCGCTGGTTGGCGCGGATTCTGTCGGTCAAAGGCGCAGGAAGGAACTGCAGACGCTGGTTTAAACTGAAGATAAAGACAAAAGCCGGGGTAACTCAGCGAATCAGACAGCGTGTCTGTAGAAAAGAAATAGGCGACGTTTCAGGTCAAGACCTTTCTTCAGACTGTTCTGAGGAAGGGTTTCGATCCAAAACATCGCCTATTCCTCTTCTCCAGAGATGCTGTCTGACCTGCCGAGTTACTCCAGTTTTATTGTGTCTGTCTTCGGTGGTCCAAAGGTCCACTTTCTGTGCTGTATCGCTAAATTAAACTGAACTCTAAATTAAACTAGCATCTCAAGTCAAAGTCAAACAAACCTTATTGTCATTTAGAAATACATCGATATATGCAGTTCCAAACAAAATTCCGTTGCGTTTGGCTCCCTGTGCAACACGATAATAAACAGGAGGATAAAATGGATAAAATGGATAAAAGGATAAATAGACAATGGTGGCAGCCCATTACATGGCATTCAGGAGTCTGATGGCTCGTGGGAAGAAGCTGTTGCAGAACCTTGATGTTCTGCTCCTTATGCTGCGATATCTTTTGCCCGAGGGCAGCAGAGTGAACAGTCCCTGATGGAGATGTGTGGGGTCTTTTATAATGCTGCTGGCCTTGGACACGCAACGTTTGGTCGCAATGTCCCGGATTGAAGGAAGAGAAGTCCCGATGATTTTTTCAGCCGTCCTCACCACTCTCTGCACGGACTTCCAGTCGGAGGCTTTGCAGTCCCCAAACCAGACAGAGATACAGCTGGACAAAATACTCTCTAAGATGCCCCTGTAGAAAGTGGTGAGGACGGGATGGGGGAGATGAGCTCTTCTCATCCGGCGCAGGAAGTGCAACCGCTGCTGCGCTCTCTTAACTGTTGATGAGATGTTATTTGACCAGGTCAGACTGTTAGTGATCTGCACCTTGAATCTACATTTTATGAACTAACTTGCCGATGCAAAGCAGTGAAGAACCTTCTGCTGGACCTACACCAGGGTCATCCTACCTAGTGCATGTTACATCAGTTAAGGGTCTGTCCTACAAGCATGCAACTCTATGCAATGAACGCGATCAAACTAGAAGCGGGGGCCGGGCGGAGGTCGGGTGATCCCCTGTACAGGGCCGTTCCCACCAGCATGTACCTGCATGCGGCAAGCGCAACCAAACCGGCAGTAGGAGCCGCGCGGAGGTCGGGTGAGTGGCGCAACGCGGCGCAAAGTGAGGCGAACTTGGAGCGAAGTCTAAGGTAAGTTCGCCAGGACAGAGAGGGGCACTCAGAGAGGGGCACAGAGGCACACACACACAGAGGGCCACGGAGCCACACACATAGAGGGTCACGGAGGCACCTACAGATAGGTTCACGGAGGCACGATGTCGGGGCGGTGTGTAAACGTCGAGGCGACTGCGAGCCGACAAGCCGTTGCCGCGCAGAATTTTTGGACATAGTCAGTTTTTTGGAGCCCCGCGCGGTGTCGGGATGAACTTGGGACGAACTCCGCACAATTCTGCACGGCTCCGGCGATCGAAGTGGGACCGGCCCCGCGACGCCGGACGGCTCAAGCGACCACGTTAAGTCGCGCTAATCGCATAGAGTTGCATGCTGGTGGGACAGGCCCTTAATATCCTTAGTTCCAATAGCAGGCACATTAGTGTCGATTCATTGGCATGCGACCATTGTCCTTTACTCCTCCAAACACCCCCTGCTGGTTAACAAGTGATAAGCCACAGCGGACAAAGGCGATGAACTGTACAGCAAAGTGTGTAGGAAGGTACTGCAGATGCTGGTTTACACCCCAGCGGTATGAATATTGATTTCTCTAACTTCAAGTAACCCTTGCATCCCCTCTCCCTCTGCCCCCTCCCCCCCCCAACTCTAGTTGTCATCCTAGTTTCAATGTCGTCCTGTTGAGTTTCGCTGTCTGTATCACTCCTTATCACCTAGCCCACAGCCAACAAGTGACCATTGTGGGCTCCACCTTTCCTTGATTGTCGTTGCCTTTTGCATATCTTTCATTCATTTGTTCCATGTACCTTCCATATCTCTCGTTTCCCTCTCCCCCGTCTCTCAGTCAATAGACAATAGCCAATAGACAATAGGTGCAGGAGTAGGCCATTCGGCCCTTCGAGCCAGCACCGCCATTCAATATGATCATGGCTGATCATCTGTGTCTATCAAGGGTTTCCAATGACTGTTTAAGCAATGTCAGAGCGTAAAATAGTTGTGGAATGTAGGAAAGTGCTTTGAACGCTTAGTTTAGTTATTAATGTCCCGTGTACCAAAGTGCAGTGAAAAGCTGTGTTGTTGCGTGCTATCCAGTTAGCAAGAAGACTATACATGATTACAATCAAGCCGTACACAGTGTACAGATACTGGGTAAATGGAATAATGTTTAGTGCAAGATAATGTCTGAAGAAGGGTTTCGGCCCGAAACGTTGCCCATTTCCTTCGCTCCATAGATGCTGCTGCACCCGCTGAGTTTCTCCAGCACTTTTTACCTTCGATTTTCCAGCATCTCCAGTTCCTTCTTAAACAAGTATGATTAAGGATTGTCGGAGGGTCTCCAATGAGGTAGATGTTTAGGTTGGTTCAGTTGCCTGATAGCAGCTCGGAAGAAACTGTCCCTGAATATGGAGGTAGTCACAAAGATCTGGAGTAACTCAGCGGGTCAGGCAGCATCTCTGCAGAAAAAGAATGGGTCCCTTCTACAGACTGAATCTGGGGGTGTGCGTTCGTTTTCACACTTCTGTACCGCTTGCCTGATGGGAGAGGGGAGATGAGGGAGTGACCAGGTGGAGACTGGTCCTTGGTTATGCTGGTGGCCTTGCCGAGGTGTAGATGCGTGAAGTGCAGATGGAGTCAATGGAAGGGAGGTTGGTTCGTGTGTTAATCTGAGCTGCGTCCGCGACTCTCTGCATTTTCCAGATGTCAAGGCCAAACCTTCCATGCACCATTTGCAATTTAAGTTTAACACATTTTCCAACTTCATTAAAATTCCTAAAAGAGGGCAATTATTCTGTTCCCAATGCATCTGATAATTAAAGTCTCGTGATTCTAGACTGGTTTAGTTACCACAATCTGTTGGGTGATTAAATATCTGCGATCTCCCCTCTCTCCCTGCGTGGGATTAAATACAGACCACAGGGCATATCTATGTAAATCTGATGACTTGCTCTATGTAAATGAGTTGTTAATCTTCATATCTTTCTTGAATATTGGATTACCTCTGCGTAATCTCAAACCTCCATCATAAACCTATCGTTCAGTTGAACTAAAATACCTTTTTAAAAAAAAAACAAATTTCTCCTTGAAAATCTTTAGCTAAGTTGGCATCTGCTTTGGAGCTAATCTTTTATGTGTTTTATTACCTGCAAGAAAATAACGTTACTTTTACTGCAAATGTTCCGCAACAGCATCGTGGCGCAGCGGTAGAGCTACTACCTCACGGCACCAGAGACCCGGGTTCGATCCTGACAATGTGTGCTTGTCTGTACGGAGAGGACTCTGTGATTCACGGACTGTTCCCAGGGACGCATTCAGAGACTGACATCGGGTGCTACTGGAGGGTCATCAACTCGGTGAAAGACGCCCTTTGGTCTGCCCCGAGCTTTGTTGACCTCCCAACAGAGCGAGATGTCTGTGGGGGAATGTTGCCGACAGGCCCGCTGCAGACTGCAGGAGTACGTGCTGAGGGACGCACTGAAGCTCGGTGCAGCCAACGCCAAGGCTCGGTGGGGGAGGGCCACAGTCTAGGGTCCTTCAGCTGCTGGACATGGGGGGCAGGGTGGGGTGGAGATGTCCCTCAAAGATAAGGGAAGGGATTCCACGCCAGTGGGCCACGTTAGGGGCAAGGGTGGGGAAATAAATGGTGTGATTTGTGTAAACTGTATAGCCTCCAAGATGATTTTTTTTGCAGGGTTCCTGTATTGTAAATATTTATTACTTGAATAAAGTCTATTTTGAAATTAAAACAAAAAAGTCGTACGTTCTCCCCATGACCTGCGTGGGTTTCCTCTGAGATCTTCGGTTTCCTCCCACACTCCAAAGGCGTACAAGTCTGTAGATTAATTGGCTTGGTATAAACATGCAATTGTCCCTAGTGTGTGTGTAGGGTAGTGTTAATGTGAGGGGATCGCTGGTCGGTGCGGACTCGCGCTGTTTCTCGAAACTAAATTAAACTAAACATGAAGACTCCAGTGTTAATCTTCCACTTAAATTCTTGCATTGATCCAATTTGTAACGAGAGATGACAAATGCTGGAATCTACAGCAAAACATAGAAGAAGGGTCTCGACCCGAAACGTCACACATTCCTTCTCTCCAGAGATGCTGCCTGTCCCGCTGAGTTACTCCAGCTTTTTGTGTCTATCTTCGGTTTAAACCAGCATCTGCTGTTCCTTCCTACACATAGCATTTTCATTTTTGCTTGATCCAAGTAGTGTTTTTTTTAATATAAAAATTATCTTGCATTAAAACATTTACTTTTAAATGACATAAAAGCATTTCCTTGCTTGGTGTAGCAATGTTACAAAATTTTGAGATTTTAAAAATTAAGTCTGCAATTTATCCCATCAGATAAAGCATAAAAAGAAGTTTAATTTGACACCTAAATCACTTACATATCATCAGTATTAAAAAGATTATGGCCATTTTCATACTCGGAAATTAGCATCTTGTTCCCCATTGCCTGTCCATTGACTTAACTCAAAAGCTGTGATCTAGGACAGTCAAAAGCCCATAACTTTCTTAAAAATTAAGAGAACTCAATGAAATTTTCAGTTATTATAGAATGAAGCATTCTGAAACAATTATGAAACAATCCTACTTGGATGACCTGAAATTAAAGCATATAATTAGTTAGTTACCTAATTGTAGCCAATTACAAAATTAAATTACTAGATCTAAACATCTATCCATTTCTTAAGAAAAGATAAACATTTTTAAGTTGCCTAAGTGTCCAAATAACATTCACACAATAATTCACGATATAACATAATTTTAAAATCTAATTTTCATGAATTTATAGGCCAAATGGATGTAATTTGGTGTTTAATTCCTGTAAATTAATGGCCATTTAAATCAACTTGCGAGTGGGTTTTAGTGGAATGCGGTGGATTAGAACGTTGCGGTTTGCGGTGAAGTTGGCAGGAAAAATACTGCCGGTTCTGTTTTTTTTGTCCCCATTTCGCAACATGAAAATGTAATTAAATGCTTCCTAAGAACCACGTTTTTATGTAAAAATGAACTGTGTACCTTTTCTTCTCCCCTACGTAAAATCCTTCCCTTTGTCGGCGCTCACGGCTTTAGAAGATGATTTTAAAATTACTCCAGCTAATAAATGATCTAGCGTAATTTAAAAATACCTTCATAAAACAAATGTCGGAGCGATTTTTCTTCAGCAACGAAATCCCCTGACATGGATCGATTTTCCCTGTCTGTAGAAAAACGGCACTTTAAACCCGCCCCCCTCTGAAAGGCGCCAAAGTCACGCACACGGGGAGCGGCAGAACTGCAGCGCTGCTCAAGGTAAGTTTTGTAACATACCTACTTGTTGGTTCTTGCATACTAATGTGGGGGGGGATTTAGTATCATTGTGTGACGTTCGTTTTGCTGGGTTCATGATTGTTACATTAAACTTCCCAACAGCCATCAGGTTATTAACTTCTACCGCCTCCAAATAAACTCTGAACTACATAGTTTGTTTAGGCATTGTTTAGTTTTAAATTTAGAGATACAGCGCATAAACAAGCCCCTCGACCCATCGAGTCTACTGCGACCAGCGATCTCCGCACTCTAACGCTATCCTGCTGACACTAGGGAGCATTTACAATTTTTACCAAAGCCAATTGACCTACAAATCTGTACGTCTTTGGAGCGTGGGAGGAAACCGGACATCTTAGAGAAAACCCACGCAGATCACGGGGAGAACGTACAAACTCCGTACAGACAGCACCTGTTGTCAGGATCAAACCCGGATCTCTGGCACTGTAAAGCCCCTGTCCCACTTAGGAAACCTGAATGGAAAGCTCTGGAGACCGTGTTCCCCACCCAACGTTTCCATGAGATTCCGAGAGGTTTCCGTGAGGTTCCCAGAGGTTCCCGGGGGTTCCGGTCATTCTCCATGAATCATCAGAGGTTCTGGTCAATTGCCTGGAGAGCCTCAACCGAAGCGTGAGCAGCATCTACTGACCAAAGATCCTATTGGATCTTTGCTACCGAGCGCGCGCACACACACACACACACACACACAACACATGGCGAAGGTGGGGGCCATGGAGAGCGGAGGAGCGCTCTCTGCGTGTTAAAGAAGAAAGTAAACGGCTGCCACAGAGCATGGTAAGTCCTTTAGAGAGCGCAGGAGGGAGGGAGAGAAGGACAGAGGGGAGAGAAAGGGAGAGAAGGGGAGAGAAAGGGAGAGAGAAGGGGAGAGCGAAGGGGGCAGAAGGGCGTAAAAGGGGGGAGAAGGGGAGAGAACGGGGGAAGAAGGAGTGGAGACAGTTTTAATAAGTTTAATAAAGTTAGCGGGCATTTTACCTTCCGGAGGATCTTCCCCTTTAGGAAACCTGAACGGAAAGCTCTGGGGACCTTGCGCCCCACCCAAGGTTTCCATGAGGTTCCCAGAGATTCCTGTCACTCTCCCTATTGGTGGAAAGTGGTTTCCGTGTAGTCGCAGCTTCTTCTATGTTCCTGCGATTATTAAAAAAAACAAAAAACTGGCCTCCACTAAAAATAGGTTGCCGTTTTGTCAAAGCCGTTTTGTCATCGTTGCCTTCACTGACCGGCCATTCTGATTGGCTCATTGGTGTTTTCAGCAAATGCATCTTATTTGGTTTTCAGGACCTACAAGATCCGCCGGAAGGTAAAATGCCCGCTAATTTTATTAAACTTCCTAAAACTGTCTCCACAGCTTCTCTCCCCTTCTCTCTCCCCCCTTCTCTCTCCCCCCTTCTCTCTCCCCTTATCTCCCCCCTTCTCTCCCATTCTCTCCCCCTTTCTCTGTCCTTCTCTCTCCTCCCTCCCGCGCTCTCTAAAGGACTTACCGTGCTCTGTGGCAGCCGTTTACTTTCCTCTTCACGCTCAGAAAATGCACCTCCCCCATCCCATCCTCACCACTTTCTACAGGGGCACCATGGAGAGTATTTTGACCAGCTGTATCTCTGTCTGGTTTGGGGACTGTAAAGCCTCCGACTGGAAGTCCGTGCAGAGAGTGGGGTGAGGACAGCGGAAAACATCATCGGGACCTCTCTCCCCTCAGTCGGGGATATTGCGACCAAACGTTGCATGTCTAAGGCCAGCAGTATTATAAAAGACCCCACACATCTCCATCACGGACTGTTCACTCTGCTGCCCTCGGGCAAAAGATATCGCAGCGTAAGGAGCAGAACATCAAGGTTCTGCAACAGCTTCTTCCCACGAGCCATCAGACTCCTGAATGCCATGTAATGGGCTGCCACCATTGTCTATTTATCCTTTTATCCATTTTATCCATGTTATCCATGTCTATCCTTCTGTTAATTTATCCTGTTGTACAGGGAGCCAAATGCAACGGAATTTCGTTTGGAACTGTATATATCAATGTATTTCTAAATGACAATAAGGTTTGTTTGACTTTGACTTGACTCCGCTGTCCCTGGCCCCCACCTTCGCGATGTGTGTGTGTGTGTGCGTGTGTGTGTGCGTGTGTGTGTGTGTGTGTGCGTGTGTGTGTGTGTGTGTGTGTGTGCGTGCGTGCGTGCGTGTGTGTGTGCACGCGGTCGGCTTTGGTCAGTAGATGCAGCTCACGCTACGGTTGAGGCTTTCCAGGCAATTGACCAGAACCTCTGGTGACTCATGGAGAGTGACCGGAACCCCCGGGAACCTCTGGGAACCTCACGGGAACCGTGGGTGGGGCACACGGTCTCCAGAGGTTTCTGTTCAGGTTTCCTAAGTGGGACAGGGGCATAAGGCAGCAACTCGACCACTGCAGGAACGTGCCGCCATTGGCTTTGTCTTTATGCACTATACCATTTTTTGTGTGTATATGTGCAGTGTTTCCATATTCTGTTGTGCTGCTGCAAGTAAGAATTTCAATGTTCTATCTGGGGCAGATGACAATAAAACACCCTTGCCTTGACTCTTGAAACAAAAGGTTTGGCGGTAATGGATCTCTGGGCGTGAGATAAGTACAGAAGTGTGAAAGCGCACACTTCCAGATTCAGGGACTGTTCTTCCCAACTGTCATTGGGCAACTGAACCATCCTATCAACAAATAGAGAATGGTCCTGTACTACCATCTACCTCATTGGAGACTCTCAGACTATCCTTAATCGGACTTTACTGGACTTTATCTTGCACTAAACGTTATTCCCTTGATCATGTATCTACACACTGTGGGTGGCTCGAGTGTAATCATGTACAGTCTTTCCACTGACTGGTTATCACACGACAAAAAGCTTTTCACCGTACCTCGATACAAGTGACAACCAACAAAACTAAACTAAACTAAACGGAATTAAACTGAAGTAAACTAAACATAGAAACATAGAAAAATAGAAAATAGGTGCAGGAGGAGGCCATTCGGCCCTTCGAGCCAGCACCGCCATTCATTGTGATCATGGCTGATTGTCCCCTATCAATAACCCGTGCCTGCCTTCTCCCCATATCCATTGACTCCACTAGCCCCTAGAGCTCTATCCGACTCTCTCTTAAATCCATCCAGTGACTTGGCCTCCACTGCCCTCTGTGGCAGGGAATTCGATAAATTCACAACTCTCTGGGTGAAAAAGATTTTTCTCACCTCAGTCTCAAATGACCTCCCCTTTATTCCAAGAGTTAAACTAAATTAAACCCTGAAGACACAAAAAGCTGGAGCAACGCAGCGGGTCAGGCAGCATCTCTGCAGAGGAGGAATTGGTGACGTTTCGGGTCGAGACCCTTCTTCAGACTGAGTATCAGGGGAGAGGGGATCGAGAGACATACCGTGCATGGCACTTATGGGGAAACTGGTTGCATTCTGCCAGCCTAGGAAAACATTGCCTCTGCATCTATTCTGTACAGCACCTGGTCCACTCACTCACGAGTGCTGTTCTGCAGCAAGTGGCAGGTGAGAATTATAAAGTGTCCAGATATTTGCACAGAACCTGCATAAAGGGCTGAAGGAGGGTCTCGACCCGAAACGTCACCCATTCCTTCTCTCCAGAGATGCTGCCTGTCACCACTGAGTTACTCCAGTGTTTTGTGTCTGTCTTATGCATAAAAGTTTACAATGCTGGATTGATGGAGGAGCAGATTAAATAAGATGTCTACCATAAATTGATCAGTGCACTAATTATCCACTCAGGATGTTCAGTCGGTCATGGAATCACAAATTGTAATTATTGCTGATGGCTAGCCCTGGGACAAAAAAAGGGTTGTAGCAGCCACACTGCAGACGCTATGAAGCGCTGGTGCCAATAGATAATGAGGAAGTACTTGTAAACAAACGTGGCAAATAAATAGGAAAGATGACCGAGAAATTTGGCTCCTTCTCTTCAGTGCGATGTAGTTGGTTTAGTTTGAGATACAGCGCGGAAACTGGCCCTTCGGCCCACCGAGTCCACTGATAACAAGCCAATGAACCTACAAACCTGCAGGTCTTTGGAGAGTGGCAGGGAAACCGAAGAGCTAGGAGAAAACCCACACAGACCACGGGGTGAAAGTACATACTTTGTACAGACAGCACCCGTAGTCAGGATCGAACCTGGGACTCCGGCGCTGTAAGGCAGCAACTCTACCGCTGCGCCACCGTGCATGAGTGAATGGACATTTTTATTGGACTAGAGAAATTAAGTGGAGCAACTCCCCAGGACTCCTCCCTATTCCTCCCCCCCCATCCCTCCCCCCCGTCCCCTCCCCCCTCCCCCATGACCCACCCCCCCTCCCCCGTCCCTTTCCACCTAGATTCCTGGCTTCGCAAATTTACAAATTTTCCATGTGTAGAACGCCTGTTTACACCAGAGGTAGACACAAGAAGCTGGAGTAACTCAGAGGGACAGGCAGCATCTCTTGGCAAAATCAATAGGCGATGTTTTAGTTCGAGACCCTCCTACAGAGTCTGAAGAAGGGCCTCGACCCGAAACGTCACCCATTCCTTCTCTCCAGAGATGCCGCCTGGCCCGCTGAGTTACTCGATCCCTTCATGTCTATCTTCAGTATAAACCAATATCCACATACACAAGTAGAACAGGTGCAAGGAAATACCAGAGTGTAGAATATAGAGTTGAGGCATTGTAGAAGAATAAAGCGTTAGAGTGTTATAACGTTATTGTCACAAGAGAGCAAGCAAATATAAAGTGCATTGTCAAGAAAATATTTGCCCACTTTGATATTATGACACACAATGAGCATACCTTTATTATTTACTGAATATTAAAGAAAACTGCAGGTACTGGAAATGTAAAATAAAATACAAAATTCGACAGAATTAAAACAGGATAAATGGACAATTTCTTCCCACAGAGGGAGGTGTGTATATGGAATGAAATGTCAGAGGAAGTTGTAAAGGTGGGTATGATGGCAGCATTTTAAAGATATTTAGATAGGTACATGGCTAAGAAAGACTTAGAGAAATATGGGCCAAATGCATGATAATGGGACCACACAATGTTACAAAATATGGTCGGAATGGACGAGTTGGGCCGAAGGGCCTGTTTCCATGCCGTATGACTCCAAAATGTAGTAAACACTCAGGCAGCAAGTGTGGAAAGAGAAATGGAGTTAAGGGCCTGTCTCACTTGGTGATTTTTTTGGCGACTGCCGACGTTATATCAGTGTCGCCAAAAGATTTTGAACATCTCAAAATACAGCGGTGACAAAAAAATGTTGCGACACTTGAAAAAACACCGCGCGTCAATACGGCATCACGCCGCGTCACGCCGCAAATTTTTCGGTGACCTGATTCGTCACTCGCCGAAAGTGGAATAGGCCCTTTAATGTTTCAAGTCAATAATCCCTTGGTCAAGCTCCAATCTGTAACATTAACTCTTATTTCACTTTCCACAGATGCTGCCTGACCTCATGAGTTTTTCCAGCAATTTCTGTTTTAGTAGCCTTTTTTCACTCTGTAAAGAATGGCTACCGAGACTCCAATAACTATAAATCAGACATTAAAGAAGGTTTCAAACCTGATTTTCTTTGTTTTGGTCTGGGTCTCAACACGAAACGTCACCCATTCCTTCTCTCCACAGATGCTGTCCGACCCTCTGAGTTACTCCAGCATTTGGTGTCTATCTTCAGTTTCAAGCAGCATCTGTAGTTCCTTCCTACACAGAGAGGCGTGTTATGCACAGTTATGCACATAAGCTTTCCGAATAATGAAAGGCTTGGATAGAGTGGATGTGGAGAAGATGTTTCCACTAGTGGGAGAGTCTAGTACCAGAGGGCACAGCCTCAGAATTAAAGGGAATTCCTTTAGGAAAGGGATGAGGAGGAATTTCTCCAGTCAGAGCATGGTGAATCTGTGAAATTCATTGCCACAGAAGGCTGTGGAGGCCAAGTGAATGGAGATTTTTATGGCAGAGATTGGTAGATTATTGATTAGTACGGGTGTCGGGTTATGGGGAGAAGGCTGAGGAATGGGGTTAAGTGAGAAAGATAGTTCAGCCATGTAGACGATGGGCCGAATGGCCGAATTCTGCTCCTATCACATGTATCTTATCGTGACAGATTCTCTCTGCACCAGTGTGAGTGATGGTGAATGTCTCACCCTGACTATTTTATTTTGGGTTAATAGATCAATTTTTAAAAATTGATTCGCAATGTCGGTATTCAGAGAAACGCATTAATAGATTTCCTACAAATTCTACTTTGAGGAAATTAAGTTCAAAGCATTTCTCTGCAGTAGTGCAGCATAATTTTACCTGTAATTTATTATCTTTTGTATAAAAGGCTTGGATATCAAACAGACTAAAGGACATCAGTATCAACGGTGGATAAGGCTGCAGATTCATTATATGCGCTTCACTTGGGCATGTTATGCATATAAGAAGGCTGAGTTTCAGTCCGTATTGTCCACACAGTGAATCACAGCTAAAGGTAGACACAAATTGCTTACTCAGCAGGGCAGGCAGCATCTCTGGAGAGAAGGAATGGGTGACGTTTCGGCTCGAGACCCTTCCATGCAGCCTGTCCACCCATTCTTTCTCTCCTGAGATGCTGGATGCCCTGTTGAGTTCACCCAGAGAGTTGTGAATCTGTGGAATTCTCTGCCACAGAAGGCAGTGGAGGCCAGTTCACTGGGAATTTTCAAGAGACAGTAGGATTTAGCTCTTAGGGCTAAAGGAATCCAAGGATATGGGGAGAAAGCAGGGTTGGGGTACTGATTTTGGATGGTAGACAAAAGTGCTGGAGAAACTCAGCGGGTGCATCAGTATCTTTGGAGCAAAGGAAATAGGCAGCGTTTCGGGCCGAAACCCTTCTTCAGACTGATCGTTCGCTTCATAGATGCTGCTGCACCCGCTGAGATTCTCCAGCACTTTTGTCTGCCTTCGATTTTCCAGCATCTGCAGTTCCTTCTTAAATACTGATTTTGGATGATCAGCCATGATCATATTGAATGGTGGAGCAGTCTTGAAGGGCCGAATGGCCTTCTCCTGCACCCATTTTCCTATGTTTCTATGTTTCTATGAGTTACTCCAGCTTTTTTGTCTACCTTCTGTTTAAAGCAGCATCTGCAGTTCCTTCCCACACGTGAATCACATCGACCTGGTTGCAGAGACGGGGTCATGTTGCAGGCGTTGGATTTGTACCATGTGGGCTTCTCCACACCAGGATAAGGAATAACCCAGGACAATGGACAACCCTTCCAAAGCGATTCTTCCGTCTTTCCGACATGCGTTACAAAAAAATCTGTCTAAAAACCGGCATGTGATTAAAAAAAACGCGAGTTATTATTAAATTACAATATAAACGCGAATTATTAAAATTACATTAAATTAAACAAATTTTGAAATATATTCCATGTTTAGTATCCCATGTAGACTATAGGCTATAGACCAATATCCCATTGTGGGCCGAAGGGCCTGTTCCGGTGCTGTACTGATCTATATATCAGTACAGCACCGGAACAGGCCCTTCGGCCCACAATCTTTGTGCCAAACATGAAGCCAAGTTGACGGGCAGCACGGTGGCGCAGCGGTAGAGTTGCTGCCTCACAGAGCCAGAGACCCCGGTTCGATCCTGACTACGGATGCTGCCTGAATGGAGTTTGCACGTTCTCCCCGTGACCGCATGCGATTTTCAGTTTTCCCCCAACACACCAAGGACGTACAGTTTTGTAGGTTAATTGGCTCGGTATCAATGTACGTGTGCGTAGGGTTGTGTTAATGTGCAGGGATCGTTGGCCGGTACAGACTCGGTGGGCCGAAGGGCCTGTTTCCACGCTGTATCCCTAAACTAAAAAAACAAAGTTGACATATGTTGGAATAAAATCGTGTGTTATTGAAAAACATGAGAACAGAATTAATAAAATAACATTAAACGAAACAAACTTTGAAATGTAATCCATTATTTATATCCCATGCATAATATGGATCAGTACAACACAGGAACAGGCCCTTTGACACACAATGTTTGCACCGAACATGATGCCAAGTTAACCTGATCTCGTCTTCCTTCACATCATCCATCGCCCTCTAATCCCTGCCCATCTAAAAGCCTCTTAAATGCTACTATTGTATCTGCCTCCACCACCGCCCCTGGTAACGCGTTCCAGAGAGTTATACTGTTTCTGTGGGAAAAACTTGCCTTGTATATATATTCATTAAACTGCATCCCTCTGACTTTATAGCTGTGCCCTCTAGTGTTGGACACTTCCACCTTGGGAGAAAGGTTCAGACTGTCTATCATATCTAAGCCTCTTATAACTAAACTAAGTGGGACCTGTTGTGTCCCAGCTTCACATGGGAGGGCTGGTCCCCCAATGCAATATTCCACCTCCCCACCAATTCCAATATTGCTGGCCGGTGGGGGGGGGGGGGGGGGCTTTCTGGAGCGCTAGTATGTGTGTTGTGGGTCAAAGGGACTGGTTTCCAGAGGGCTAGTAGGGACATTGTGGGCTGAATGGATTCTTGGGCTGGCAGCTCAGTCACTGAGGCCAGGCAGCTCAGTCACTCAGGCCAGGCAGCTCAGTCACTCAGGTCAGGCAGCATTTTAGAACCAATAGAGACACTCTTTGCAACCATTTTAGAACCAATAGACACTTTCTGCAAGCATTTTAGAACCAATAGACACTTTTTGCAAGCATTTTAGAACCAGTATACACTTTTTGCAAGCATTTTAGAACCAATAGACACTTTTTGCAAGCATTTTAGAACCAGTATACACTTTTTGCAAGCATTTTAGAACCAAAAGAGCAGGCACGTGCCGTGAGTAATTACTCAGGGTAAGCAATCAGCCCACTTTTAAAAAAAAATTAAACCGCGCATGCCCAGATTGTTCTCTCTGTTAAATAAATAAATAAATAAAGACAGTGACTTTTCAATTTGCCCAAGGCTTCCTAGTCCTAGACCAATTGGGGGAACAGTTCCTTTCACAGAGTGTGTAGAGTCTGTGCCAGGGGTAAAGTTTTGGGGAGGGCACGAGTGTTGAGAAGGAAGGTGTCGGGGATACTGCCAGTAACTCACTCACTCACCGCTACCGCAGCTCTCTGGGTGCGAAGCCACGCACTGTAGCTGGGGATAGAAGCAGCTCAGGGAGCTACGAGCGGCCACCAGGACCCGACAGCAGAACTGGCCGCCACTTCAGCGCCTTCTGCCGGCCCGCTCACCTTTGGCAGTGCTCGCCGTCGGAACACCTGTCACCTGCCGTTCGCCGACTTTGCTCATTTCAGCGGCTTCCTGCAAATCCTTAAATTCTCACAGCCGAGTAACCTCAATCGCGCTGTCGGAATTTAAGGACATGAGTGGGGCCAGCGAGCGGCAGGAGAGAGGTTTTTAGATGGAGAGCTGCCAGAGGTGAGCGGGGACCGGCATAAGGAGCTAAGGTGGCGTCTGGTTCCGCTGTCTGGCCCGGCGGCCACTCAGCCACCCGAGCTACTTCTCTCTCTCTCCCCCCCCCCCCCCCCCCCACCGGCCTCAGAGCGGTGGCATTGCACGCCTCCGTGCAAGGAGCATCGCAAGTGGATGCTCCCGACCCCTCATTCATAACATTCGTGCCCTCCCCGCAACTTTACCCCAGGCCAGACTCCCCAAACACTGTGAAAGGAGCTCTCCCCCCACCCCCACACCCCGGGAAATACAGTATTTAACAACATAAACACAAAATGTACTTACCACATCATTGGTACACGACAAACCATAGTTGAAAACCCCGCCAAGAAACCTGCGCTGCGCATGCGCAGTAGACTGATGCGCATGCGCAGTGCTGCAAAGGCAGAATTTCTGCTGCCTTCAGCCCGCTTGAAATTGATGGCTTCAGGCAGCGTTGACGGCACGTGGGCTGCACAGAGCTTCCCGTGTTACAAACGCTGCGGATGAAAGGCACGGAGAATTATGCCTACCTAAGAGCGGTTTCTTACATCGGCATCATTCTCCCATGCCTTTATTATTTATATTTAGTTATTACTATGTTATAATTTTAGTCAGGGTGGGCAGTGCCTACCTTGCCTACCCTGACGGCACGCGCCTGCAATAGAGACACTTTTTGTATTTTAGAACTAATAGACAATTTTTGCAAGCATTTTAGAACCAATGGAGACACTTTTTGCAAGCATTTATAGAACCACATTAAGGGCACTCACAGTTGAGTAGACATGTGTTCAGTGCTAATCAGAGCTCAGAGAGACGTGACCCTCTGGTTCCTCCATCTTGCAGAGACTGAGTGAGGCACACCACTTCCTGGTTTTATAGTCCCTCCGCCTCCCTCCAGCAGGGGCAGCAGAGAGAATGGTGATTTTAAAAAAAACATTAATATATCTCTGATTTTTCATCGATGGGAAAAATCCTCTGGTCCAGGAAGGCGGAGGGGGACTCTGAGCGAGCTGGCCAAAAATGACGGCCGTGGGTGGCGGCGTTCTCACGGAAATCGCACCACAGTGAGCCAAAAGCCGTCAAGATCAGACTTTTAGTAATATAGATATACTTCCATCAAATTTTCCCTCAACTTCAACCCCCGATGATGTACTCTACATATTATTAAAAATATCTGTTAGCCGTAGGGCCAAATGGCTTTTCCCAGTGCCCTGACTAACATTTATCCTTCGTAGATAAAAATGCTGGAGAAACTCAGCGGGTGAGGCAGCATTTAGGGAGTGAAGGAAATGGGTGACGTTTGGGGTCGAGACCCTTTTTAAGACTGATACAGCGCAGAAACAAGCCCTTTGGCCCCTCGAGTCCGTACCGACCAGCGATCCCCGCAAACAAACACTATCCTGCACACACTAAGGAAGATGTTGACATTCATACCAAGCCAATTAACCTACAGACCTGTACATCTTTGGAGAGTAGGAGAAAACCGAAGATCTCGGAGAAAACTCGCGCAGGTCACAAGGAGAACGCACAAACTAAGTACAGACAGCGCCGTTAGCTAGGATCGAACCCAGGTCTCTGGCGCTGTGAGGCAGCAACTCTACCGCTGCCACCCCTACACCCCTACACATTTTTCCCGACGGTAGGTGTGAAAGGAACGTATGGACGGGGGTCGTGTGTGTATTTGATGATATTGGCTGTCTTTTTGACGCTGCCTACCTCTGTGCTTCAATATTTAAGCACCTCCAAACTTTTAATGCTTTCAATAACCTCAACAAATTCTAATTACAGAGTCAGCTATCTGCGTGATATAAACTTTCTTTGACAGCCCCATTTATAATTCTGTCTAATTATTTTTTAAAGATTTTGCATTATTTTGATGAGAATTAAAGAAAAAACCTTCAGGATCATAGAGGCTCTGAGTATTTCAATGGATTAGTTTGAGATTGCTAATTGCTCAATAGTGAATGCATCCATCACGCGTGTTGGTCCATTGATCTCCTGTCTCCAAGCCAACCGATCAAAGAGGGATCGGACCAGTTGCTTCAAACTCTCTGTTGTTGACAAACATGCGTTCTTGATGGTTTAATGTCCACTTACCAACCTGATAAATGGAGTCATAGAGTCTTGCAGTGTGGAAACAGGCCCTTCGGCCCGACTTGCCCACACCGACCAACATGTCCCACCTACTTAGTACCACTTGCCTGCATTTGTCCCATGTCCATCTAAACCTGTCCCAACCACATACTTGACCAATTGCTTCCGAAGCATTGCATACTTTACAAAAACAAGTTTGTTGGATGTCAACAAAATAGAGAGAGTACAGAGGAGATTTACTAGAATGTTGCCTGGGTTCCAGCAACTAAGTTACAGAGAAAGGTTGAACAAGTTGGGTCTTTATTCTTTGGAGCGCAGAAAGTTAAGGGGGGACTTTGAAGTCTTTAAAATGATGAAAGGGATAGACAGAGTTGACGTGGATAAGCTTTTCCCATTGAGGGTAGGGAAGATTCAAACAAGAGGGCATGACATGAGAATTAAGGGACAGAAGTTTAGGGGTAACATGAGGGGGAACTTCTTTACTCAGAGAGTGGTGGCTGTGTGGAATGATCTTCCAGCAGAAGTGGTGGAGGCAGGATCGATTTTAACATTTAAAAGTAAAGTGGATAGGTATCTGGATGGGAAGGGAATTGAGGGGTATGGTCTGAGTGCAGGTAGATGGGACTAGGGGAAAATAAATGGTCGGCACGGACTGGAAGAGCCGAGAGGGCCTGTTTCTGTGCTGTAATTGTTATATGTTATATGGTTATATGGAAGGAACTGCAGATGCTGGTTTAAACTGAAGATAGACACAAAATGCTGGAGTAACTCAACGGGACAGGCAGCATTCTGGAGAGAAGGAATCGAGACCCTTCCTCAGACAAGAGTCAAGGGAAAGGGAAACTAGAGATATTGACCGGGGTGTAGAGAGATATGGAACAAATGAATGAAAGATATGCAAAAAAAAGTAACTATGATAAAGAAAACACCCAGTTTTCCTACCTGATCTCCCAGTTGCCAAACATAGAAACATAGAAACATAGAAAAATAGGTGCAGGAGTAGGCCATTCGTCCTTTCGAGCCTGCACCGCCATTCAATGTGATCATGGCTGATCATCCAACTCAGTATCCCGTACCTGCCTTCTCTCCATACCCCCTGATCCCTTTAGCCACAAGTGCCACATCTAATGCCCTCTTAAATATAGCCAATGAACTGGCCTCAACTACCTCCTGTGGCAGAGAATTCCAGAGACCCACCACTCTCTGTGTAAAGAATGTTTTCCTCATCTCGGTCCTAAAGGAATTCCCCCTTATCCTTAGACTGTGACCCCTTGTTCTAGACTCCCCCAACATCGGGAACAATCTTCCAGCATCTAGCTTGTCCAACCCCTTAAGAATTTTGTAAGTTTCTATAAGATCCCCCCTCAATCTTCTAAATTCCAGCGAGTACAAGCCGAGTCTATCCAGTCTTTCCTCATATGAAAGTCCTGACATCCCAGGAATCAGTCTGGTAATTCTTTAACACTTTAATTCCCATTCCCATTCCCATTCCCACACTGACCTCTCTGTCCTAGGCCTCCTCCATTGACAGAGTGAGGCTAAACACAAATTGGAGGAGCAGCACCTCATATTTTGCCTGGGCAGCTTACAGCCCAGTGGTATGAATTTGATTTATCTAACTTCAGATAACCTCTGCATTCCCTCTCTCTCCATTCCTCCCCCACCCGTCTTACCAGCTTCTCGTTGTCACCTAGCAAACAGCCAACAATGGCCTGTTTCCTTTATCATCGCTACTGTTTTGCATATCTTTCATTCATTTGTTCTATATCTCTCTACTCCACCATCTATATCCCTAGTTTCCCTTTCCCCCCAACTGAAGAAAAGTCTCGACCCGAAACGTCACCCTTCGGAGGTGCTGCCTGTCCCGCTGTGTTACTCCAGCATATTGTGCCCATCAATGAGTATTCAGAGAATTATTTTTGTAAGGTGAGAAAGAGCACGGAGACATATGTGATCAGTGAAGGTTGTGCGTGTTGCTAAAGGGTCGAAGAGGGGAGATATGTGCCCATGTGAACACTATGTGGTCTACTGTCTTATACTCTTACACTTAGTAAGATTAATAGAAACATAGAAAATAGGTGCAGGAGTAGGCCATTCAGCCTTTCGAGCCAGCACCCCCATTCAATATGATCATGGCTCATCATCTAAAATCAGTACCTCATTCCTGCTTTCTCCCCATATCCATTGATTCCATTAGCCCTAAGAACTATAGTTCTGCACGGTGGTGCAGCGGTAGAGTTGCTGCCTTACAACGAATGCAGCACCTGAGACCCGGGTTCGATCCCGACTACGGGCGCTGTCTGTGCAGAGTTTGCACGTTCTCCCCGTGACCTGCGTGGGTTTTCTCCGAGATCTTCAGTTTCCTCCCACGCTCCAAAGACGTACAGGTTTGTAGGTTAATTGGCTTGGTATAAATGTTAAAATTGTCCCTATTGTGTTGTGTGTGTGGGACAGTGTTAATGTGCGGGTATCGTTGGTCGGCCCGGACCCAGTGGGCCGAAGGGCCTGTTTCCGAGCTGTATCTCGAAACTAAACTAAACTAAACTCTCTCTTGAATACAACCGTACATACAATGTGAGTAGGATTGTCACCGCAAACAAAATCATTTCACTGCTCTGACGTTCATGTGACAATCAAGTTCCTTTGAGCCATTGAACCAATGTGTCGGCCATGTTGTGATACCCAAACTTCAGTGAAGCCACACAAGTCATGACTGGAGATGGACACAAAATGTTGGAGTAACTCCAACAGGTGGCAACTCTGGCGAGAATGGATGGATGACATTTCGGGTCGAGACCCTGGTTTGTGGCTGGACCAGTTTACCCAGCGTTGGATGCTGAGTTTTACTAATCAAAGTCAGTGCTCAGATTTATTCAGGAAGATTGCTTCAATAAGCAGATTTTTTTTTTTACACTCGATTTTCAGAGGATGAAGCCTGTCTCACAGTTCCCAGGCTTCAGCTGTCTTGCTACATGAAGCTCTGCTGCCTTGTGCTGATGTAACTGTGCGCTCTGCCTTCCTTTGTGCGTGTGTGACGGCGTCAGCAAAGCTGGGACGGAGTCTTGAGCTGCGCGCTGCGCGCTGCCGGCAAATGATCCCGTTAGTCGAGAATGGAGTTCTAGTCAAGTCGGCTTTATTGTCCAATGCGCAGGCACGGCAAACTACCGGGGAAATAAAGGTCTGGCGTGTGGCGGCACCGCAGGAACATCGACTCAGACAAGACTACGTGACAACACATAGTCCTCCGCCAGTTTCGCCACCTCCAACGTGATCCCACCACTCGCCACATCTTCCCATCTCCCCCCCTGTCTGCCTTCCGCAAAGACCGCTCCCTCCGCAACTCCCTTGTCAATTCTTCCCTTCCCTCCCGCTCCACCCCTTCCCCGGGCACTTTCCCTTGCAACTGCAAGAGATGCTACACTTGTCCCTTCACCTCCCCCCTCCACTCCTTTCAGGGACACAAGCAGTCCTTCCAGGTCTGACAGAGGTTCACCTGCACCTCCTCCAACCTCATCTACTGCATCCGCTGCTCCATATGCCAGCTGATCTATATCGGTGAGACCAAGCGGAGGCTGGGCGATCGTTTCGCCGAACACCTCCGCTCGGTCCGCAATAACCAACCCGACCTCCCGGTGGCTCAGCACTTCAACTCCCCCTCCCATTCCGTATACGACCTCTCGGCCCTGGGCCTCCTCCACGTCCAGAGTGAGCAACACCGCAAGTTGGAGGAACAGCACCTCATATTCCGCTTGGGGAGTCTGTATCCTCTGGGCTTAAACATTGAATGTTCTCAATTCTGTTAACCCTGGCTGCCTCTTACCCTTCCCACCTCTCCCTCAGCCCTCGGGCCCTGGCATTCCCTCTCTCTCTATCTCTCCCCCACCCAAGTCGCACTAGCTTCTCATTTTCACACCACAAACAGCTTACAATGGCCTGTTTCCTTTATCATCGATACTTTTTTGCATATCTTTCATTCATTGTTCTTTATCTCTCCACATCACCATCTATATCTCTCGTTTCCCTGATCCCTAACCAGTCTGAAGAAGGGTCTCGACCCTAAATGTCGCCTATCTCCTTCGCTCCTGCTGCACCCACTGAGTTTCTCCAGCCTTTTGTGTACCCACAACATATAAATTACAGGTAAAATTCTGCAATTGAGTAAAGCGATACAGCCTCTGGTAGATGCACAGAGTCTCTCTTGCCCAGAGTAGGGGAACCGAGGACCACAGGACATAGGTTCAAGGTGAAGGGGATAAGATTTAATAGGAATCTGAGGGGTAACTTTTTCACACAAATGGTGGTGGGTGTATGGAACGAGCTGTCAGAGGAGTTAGTTGAGGCTGGGACTATCCTAGTGTTTAAGAATGCACCGATTAAGAGGCACCGATTCAGGACTTACCTGGACTTACCTTGTCTGAACATCTGGACGCCCACAGCAGGGACTGTGGAGGGTTGTGGTCCCGACCACCGGGGGGAAAATGGAGGAGGACTGGGCAAATGTTGTGCCTTCCACCATAGTGATGCGTGCTGTGGTGGATGTTTGTGTTACATTTTTATTGTGTATTGTGTGTTCTCTAACACTAAACATTAATAATAAACATATAACATATAACCCTATAACAATTACAGCACGGAAACAGGCCTTCTCGGCCCTTCCAGTCCGTGCCGAACATTTATTTTCCCCAATAATAATAAAACATTAATGATAAAACACCATTGATCAAGCATGTGAACCAACAAAATTCTAATGTGCATCTGCAGAAATCGATGAGTTATAGGGTGCATGCTGAACTTCCTAAGCCATCTACTCCTACTCTTTTAACAATGACAAAATACCTCAGCAGATTAGATACATTTTTTTTAAAAGTGCAATTTCTTAAAAAGCATTCGTTAGTTTTGTTCTGGACTAAAAAATGCTGGAGAAACTCAGCGGGCGAGGCAGCCTCTATGGAGAGAAGGAATAGGCGATGTTTTGGGTCGAGATCTCAACCCGAAACGTCACCTATTCCTTCTCTCCATAGATGCTGCCTCACCCGCTGAGTTTCTCCAGCATTTTGTGTCTACCTTCAATTTTTCCAGCATCAGCAGTTCTTTCTTAAACATTAGTTTTGTTCTGATCATTGAACTAGTGACATTAGAAACAATGCATGCAGGAGAAATATTAGCATAATTCTCCCATCCTATGAGATGGTATATTCATTTGGCATGTTCCTAAGTAAAACAGGTTAAAGGTTTTGCTTAAATTCATGGATTCCTCGTATTTTGTGCTAGTTCCCGATCGATTGATTTGGACATGATCAGTCTACAGTAACAAAACAAGGTGGAAGATTAACGTTCCGTAAGCTCTTTCAGTTCTTCAATATCCAAGAAAGGATGAACTTACCGCAGACGGATTGCAGTGAGGATTTGCAGGACTGGATTGTTGTATGAGGAGAGATAGATGATTGAGACAATGTTCTCCAGTGTTAAGATCAAGAGATCTCCTCAAAACAATGTCACTTCCCCTGGCTCAGAAAAGTCTAGGGTTACACAAAAAGCTGGAGAAACTCAGCGGGTGCAGCAGCATCTAAGGAGCGAAGGAGATAGGCGACGTTTCGGGTCAAGACCCTTCTTCAGACGGGTCGACCCAAAACGTCGCCTATCTCCTTCGCTCCTTAGATGCTGCTGCACCCGCTGAGTTTCTCCAGCTTTTTGTGTAACCCTCGATTCTCCAGCATCTGCGGTTCCTCCTTAACAGGGAAAAGTCTAGGATCGGAGGACAGGTGTGCCATTTAGGACTGAGTATGGTCACCGAATAACAATAGAGTCATACAGCGTGGAAACAGGCCCTTCAGCCCAACTTGCCCCTGCTGACCAAGAGGTCTCATCTACACCACTCCCACCTGTCTTTGTTTGGCCCATGTCCCACTGAATCTTTCCGATACATGCACCTGTCTGAACGCCTTTTTAAACTATGTAAACCCTATGTCCTTTGGTCATGATTCCCCAACTCTGGGTAAAAAACGTTTACCCTTTTTATTTCTCACATTATCCTGTGGACAGCTTCACTTTCTAAGGAGAGGAATTTAGAGTGATGCAGTCAACTGTGAATATGCCTCCTTCCAACATGATGCTGGGGAGAAGTGTTCATAATCATGGGAGGAATAGATCGGGTAGATGCACAGATTCTCTTGCCCAGAGTAGGGGAATCAAATGCCAGAGACATTGGTTTAAGGTTAGGGGGGTGGAGGGGGGGGGGGGGGGATGAATTTAATAGGAACCGGGAGGGGGGGGGGGGGGGTAACATTTTAATATTTTCACAAAGATGGTGGTGGGTGCGAGCTGCAGGAGCGAGATAGTTGAGGTAGGTACTATCGCAACGTTTAAGAAACATTTGTACAGGTACATGGATAGGACATGTTTGGAGGGATATGGGCCAAACGCAGGCAGGTGGGACTAGTGTAGATGGGACATGTCGGCTAGTGTGGGCGAGTTGGGCCAAAGGACCTGTTTCCACGCTGTCTGGCCTGATGACCAGGTGCTATGAGTCAACGCAAGCCAAACTAGCGAAGTTACTGACCTTGCATTTTGAGAGGCACAGACAGGGTAGACCTCTATCCCCAGGTGGATAACTGACTCTGAGGCCCGAGATGAATCAGCTGGAGGTTGTTGAACCCAGGAAACTGCCCTGAGGAACTCAGTGGGCGGCACGGTGGCGCAGCGCTAAAGTTTCTGCCTTACAGCGCTTGCAGCGCCAGATACCCGGGTTCGATCCCGTCTACGGGTGCTGTCTGTACGGAGTTTGTACGTTCTCCCCATGACCTACATGTGTTTCCTCCAAGATCTTCGGTTTCCTCCCACGCTCCAAAGACGTACAGGTTTGTAGGTTAATTGGCTTGGTATAAGTGTAAGCTGTCCCTAGTGTGTGTAGGGTTGTGCTAGTGTACGGGGATCGCTGGTCGGCTCAGGCTCGTAGCAGCCTGTTTCTGCACTATGTCTCTGAACTAAACTAAAATCATCTCCTATAGGTTGGGCCGGTTGATCTCCAAAAAACATATCGGTCTCCTTTTGGGTGAAGTTGGATTTCAGCCCGTAAGCTTCTCCCCGCAATGTCCACCGATTCGAGTTTCACCCGAGCGTCCAGGCAACACTCTTGATCAAAACTGGTCCAATGTCAAGGCCTGTCTCTTTCATCTTGCTTGCTGAAGTCAGCTTTTTTGAAATCCACATTTGGACAAACCTTGAAGGACTCAAATCAGAGCAAAACCTCCTCCCACTCAGTTGAGATAATTGAGTAAGTGCAGCTTGATGGCGTTGTCAACAATGGCTTCCATTACTTTGCAGATGATTGAGAGTGGAGGGAAGGCCACGTTGGATGAGTCCTGCACTGTGTGTGGACTGAACGTATATCTGGGCAATCTTTCACAGCAGTAACAGGAGTGGAATCATTTCCATTCTGTTTCTGAACAGTGATGGAGTTTTTCGATGAACGTTTCAGCCAAACCGCTGGTGAACAGCTAAAACAGCAATGTTGAAGGGAGGAACTGCAGATGCTGGTTTAAACCGAACAGACACACAACAGGACGGCAGTGAAACTTGTACGACGACTAGGATGGGGGAGGGACGGAGAGAGAGAGGATGCAAGGGTTACTTGAAATTGGAGAAATCTAAAATAATAACGCTGGGTTGAAAGCTGCCCAAGCGAAATATGAGGTGCTGTTCCTCCATTTGCGTTTGGCCTCACTCTGACTATGGAGGTGACCCAGGGCAGAAAGGTCGTAATGGGAATGGGAGGGGGAGTTAATGTGTTTGGCAACCAGGAGATCTCGTAGGGCAAGGCGGACTGAGCGGAGGTGTTCGACACGCACTGTTTCTGAAAATACCGCTGTTAGATTCACGTTTAAGAAGGAACTGCAGATGCTGCAAAATCGAAGGTAGACAGAAATGCTGAAGAAACTCAGCGAGTTTGATTCACTCGGTGCAGTGCATCAGGCACAAAGGCCAGACGGAATGTAGGATGGAAGGAACTGCAGATGCTGGTTTACATCAAAGATAGACACAGAATGCTGGAGTAACTCAGCGGGACAGGCAACATCGATGGAGGGAAGGAATGGGTGATGTTTCGAGTCGAGACCCTTCTTCGGACTGAGAGCCTGGGGGGAGGGAGACACAAAGATAAGGAAGAGTGAAGTGTGAAAACGAGACATCAAAAGAGATGGGGGTCAAGGAGCGTAGAAAAGATCCTACTGAATTACTCCAGCATTTTGTGTCTATCAGGTTCAAGGGCCAGACAGCAGTGATCAGTTCCATTAATGTTCTAGCATAGAAACATAGAAACAGAAAATAGATGCATGAGCAGGCCTTTCGGCCCTTCAAGCCAGCACCGCCATTCATTATGATCATGGCTGATCATACCCAATCAATAACCCGTGCCTGCCTTCTCCCTCTATCCCTTGATTCCACTAGCCCCTAGAGCTCTATCTAACTCTCTCTTAAATCCATCCAGTGATTTGGCCTACACTGCCCCCTGTGGCAGGGAATTCTACAAATTCACAACTCTCTGGGTGAAATAGTTTTTTCTCACCTCAGTCTTAAATAGCCTCCCCTTTATTCTAAGACTGTGGCCCCTGGTTCTGGACTCGCCCAACATTGGGAACATTTTTCCTGCATCTAGCTTGTCCAGTCCTTTTATAATTTTATATGTTTCTATAAGAAAGCCCCTCATCCTTCTAAACAAGCCTAATCTTTTCAATCTTTCCTCATAGGACAATCCCGCCATCCCAGGGATTAATCTTGTGATCTTACGCTGCACTGTCTCAATCACAAGGATGTCCTTCCTCAAATTAGGAGACCAAAACTGTACGCAATACTGCAGATGTAGTCTTACAAGAGGACTCCTATACTGAAGTCCTCTTGTTATGAAGGCCAACATTCCATTAGCTTTCTTCACTGGTCGCTGTACCTCCCCCTTACCTAACCTAACCATACTGAGATAATAATCTGCCCCCTTGTTTTTGCCACCAAAGTGGATAACCTCACATTTATCTATATTATATTGCATCTGCCACGCATCTGCCCACTCACTCAACCTGTCCAGGTCACCCTGCAACCTCCTGACATCCTTTTCACAGTTCACACTGCCACCCAGCTTTGTGTCATCCGCAAACTTGCTAGTGTTGCTCCTAATTCCCTCTTCCAAATCATTAACATATATGGTAAACAGTTGCGGCCCCAACACCAAGCATTGCGGCACTCCACTAGTCACTGCCTGCCATTCTGAAAGGGACCCGTTCACTCCTACTCTTTGCTTCCTGTCAGTCAACCAATTTTCTATCCAGGTCAACATCCTACCCCCAATACCATGTGCTCTAATTTTAGTCACCTAATTTTAACATCTTCCCTTTGCTATTTCCTATGTTATTAATTATCTCATTGATCATCAGCTATTTGTCTCATTGCAATTTACAGAATGATCAGTGTGTTCCATTCTAAAGAGGATATTTATTTGTTTTACATAACTTGTCATTTTTGTTTTCTCCTCTGCAATGTTCCCTGTCCTCCGCTGGGGATCCTTGTTTATGAAGACTAATTGCTTCCTCTTTGTAGATTTGTACCAATCCCCCCCCCCCCCAACCTGACGCTATTTATATTTCCTGGTTTGCTCTTAATTTATTTACACTCTTATCGATTTTTTCACTCGAACCGCGTGGATATTTAGGGCACTCCCTCTCTCTGAGTTTACTATTATTTTTGGCAATGTTGCACACTCATTTTTTGAATTGATTTCACTTTTTTAAAAACATCTAGTTATTGCAAAGAACATTGTCAATGGTTCAATGATTCTTTATTATCGAGGTACAGTGAAATTATCTTGTTTTGCGTACAGTTCAGTAAGAATATTGGCGTGCATAAGCACAAGTACAGCGGCACGGTGGCACAGCGGGGGAGTTGCTGCCTCACAGCGCCAGGTGCCCGCGCTCGATCCCGACTCCTGGCGCTTGTCTGCACAGAGTTTGAACGTTCTCCCCGTGACCTGACGGGTTTTCTATGAGATCTTCAGGTACCACCCCCCCCCCCTCCTCCCCCCCCCCCCCCACCCCCCAATACTCCAAAGACATACAGGTTTGTAGGTTACTTGACTTGGTAAAAATGTCAATTTCTATTTATTTATTTTTAGCCATTGAGGCCTTTGCAATTGAAGCCCCGTTTAAATTGACTGCTTTCCGCATATTTAATGTGGTCCTTCTTGAAGACAGGACTCAAAGTTCAAAACAAACAGCAGACAAGTAGTACATGTGTTTTTTTTTAAATATTCTAGTTGGTAAAAATGTTAACCTTCCCTAGTTGATCTCATTAGTTTAGTTTATTGTCATGTGTACCGAGGTACAGTGAAAAGCTGTTGTTGCGTGCTAACCAGTGGGCAGGAATGCAGCAGGATAAGATAGTGTTAAAGTGAGCAGTGTAGCATGTGTGGGGATCGTTGGATGATGGTGATTCCACGTTGTATCTCCAGACTAAGTAAACTAAACTACAATCCCCATTCTAAGTGCAGAATGTATAGAAACAGCCCATTGGGTCCATTTACAAGAGTCTCCAGGTTCAGGCACCATTTTTAAAGTCCCAGCTGCAGCTGGCCATAAAGGCCCGCTGCAGCCCTCACCTCCGTCCAAATTGGCCTGGGGACTGTCGTGCCTCTCCTCGCCATATTGAATGGCGATGCTGGCACGAAGGGCTGAATGTCCTACTCCTGCACCTATTTTGTGTGTTTTGATGTTAGGGAGTTGTAGAATTTTAATTCAGCAAAAATGAAGGAATGGTGATACATCTCCAAGCGAGAATGGTGTCCAATTTAATGGAATTTTGGTGTTGGTGATGATCCCATACACAGTTTAGTTCATTGTCACGTGTACAGAGGCACAGTGAAAAGCTTTTGTTGCGTGCTATCCAGTCAGCAGAAAGACAAAACATGATGACCTGGAGGTTTGAATATTTAGTGTGTTAAGGGGCTCTCCGACTTAGGCGATCTTTTCGGCGACTGCCAGCGACTGTCATAGTTGTAGCAGTTCGCCGAAAAACCGGCGACTGGACCGTCCCTACGACATTGACTACGACAACATACCACCTAGTCAACGTCCAGCTATGGCAAGCTACCGATAACCGGCGACCCATTAGGACGTCCAACTACGACCACACCTACGACCACACCTACGTCAAGCTACGACAAGGTAAGACAATTCAGTCACCGGTACCTGTTGCCGGTTGACGTAGGTTGAGGTAGGTAGTCGCCAATGGAATTCGCCGAAGTCAGCACCAGCAACAACCTACGTCATCCTAGCAACAAGCAACGACATCACCTACGTCAGGAGAAGTCAAGCTACGCTCATTGGCGTCAAGCCAACTGCCACAGAAAAGTTTTTAACATTTCAAAGTCCAGCGGCGACCTGAAAAAGGCTACGATTCTTTGGGCGACTGAGGAGACTACTCACGGCCATGCGGGTGACACCCCGGCGGCCATGTGGCGACAACCTAGTCGCCTGTAGTCGCCTAAAAAATCGCGTAAGTGGGACAGGGCCATTGAGCTTCTTGGCAGTGTTGGCGTGCACTCCACAATGAAAGTGGAGAGGATCCCATCAGGGTCCTGACTGGTAGTTAGTGGAAAGACATTGAGCCATCGGTAGATAAATACAAAATGCTGGAGTAACTCAGCGGGACAGGCAGCATCTCTGGGGAGAAGGAATGGGTGGCGTTTCGGGTCAAGACCCTTCATCAGACTGGCATTATCACCACAGGAATCCCAGTCTCTGACCTACTTTTGTATGTTATTCTCAATTTCCATGTATTGGAATTTATGGAATTCCCTGCCACAGATGCCAGTGGAGGCCAAGTCACTGGATGGATTTAAGAGACAGTAATGCCCCTGTCCCACTTAGGAAACCTGAACGGAAACCTCTGGAGACTTTGCGCCCCACCCAAGGTTTCCGTGCGGTTCCCGGAGGTTTTTGTCCACCGGCAACCACCTTCAACTAGCATCACAAGGCAGGCACGGGTTATTGATAGGGGACGATCAGCCATGATTACAATGAATGGCGGTGCTGGCTCGAAGGGTCGAATGACACCCTCCTGCACCTATTTTCTATGTATCTATGTATCCATGGACTTTATGTGGCTGGTCCAACTGAGTTATTGGTCTGAGATTAGCACAAACATGCTAATAATCAGGTCTTAGCAATGGTACTGCATATTGAATGCCAAAGGATAGACAGTCTCTCTCTGAATGGAGATGGTCTGATGTCCTGCACTTTTGTGGTACAACTTTGGAGTACAGAGTATCCTGTTCAGTTTTGGGTACCATGTAATTCTTTGGAGGCCAAGTCAATGGATATTTTGAGGCAGAGATAAATAGATGCTTGATTAGTACAGGTGTCAGGGGTTATGGGGAGAAGGCAGGAGAATGGGGTTAAGAGGGAAAGATAGATCAGCCATGATTGAATGGCGGAGTTGACATGATGGGCCAAATGGCCTAATTCTGCTCCTAGAACTTATGAAGTTATGAATTTATGAATTGGGAAGAGTTGGAAAGAGATCAATAGATAATAGACAATAGGTGCAGGAGTAGGCCGTTCGGCCCTTCGAGCCAGCACTGGCACTCAATGTGATCATGGCTGATCATCCCCAATCAGCACAGATCAAGGCATCATATTGGCCACAGTCTTGTTGATCGTCAAGACAGGTAGGAGGAACTGCAGAAGGGTTTCGGCCCGAAACGTTGCCTATTTCCTTCGCTCCATAGATGCTGCTGCACCCGCTGAGTTTCTCCAGCATTTAAAAGTAAAGTGGATAGGTATATGGACGGGAAGGGAATGGAGGGGTATGGTCTGAGTGCAGGTAGATGGGACTAGGGGAAACTAAATGGTCGGCATGGACTGGAAGGGCCGAGAAGGCCTGTTTCCGTGCTGTAATTGGTATATGGTTATATGGTTTTTGTGTACCTAGGAGGAACAAAACTGCTTACTCCTGTTTTTATTTTTTTATTCTCTTTCTGTGCCTGCAGTCAATATTTGAATGATTTCACAGTAATCCACGCAATAGCTCTTAGCAGAAGTCACTAAAAATGAGGAAGATCATTATCTATTACCAGACGATATTAGCAGTTATAACCTGCCTAATCTAATTAAATTAGTCTCAATTTGAGTTGAGTGCACTACCCAATCTATCTGTCTAATATCCGTAATATTGCAATCCGAGTCTGGGTAACAGACTGAAAAGAATTCACATATGCACCACACGAGTTAATTTTATTAATAGAAGTGCCAAAATTCACAAATTGCATTTTGCAAACACTGAAAGAAATCTCACTCTAGCTTGTACGACATATTCTTGAAGTCCCAATTTGCAGTTACAACCAACACATTTCTTAATTTGTTAATCTGAACGTAGAGACCTTAACGTGAAGCATTTTGTAAAAACATACGTAGAAAATCAGGAGGAGGCAGTTCAGTCCCTCATGCCTTTCCCCTTATTCCATGAGATGGTGACACAGCAGTAGAGCTGCTGCCTTACAGCGCTTACAGCTCCGGAGACCCCGGTTCGATCCCGACTACGGGTGCTGTCTGTACGGAGTTTGCACGTTCTCCCCGTGGCCTGCGTGGGTTTTCTCCGAGATCTACAGTTTCCTCCCACACTCCAAAGACGTACAGGTTTGTAGATTAATTGGCTTAGTGGAAATGTAAATTGTCCCTAATGTTTGTAGGATAGTATTGGCGTGCAGGGATCGCTGGTCGGTGCAGACTCAGTGGGCCGAAGGGCCTGTTTCCTCCCTGTATTTCTAAACCAAACTAAACTAATCTAATCCCAAATAACAATGGATTAACTAAAAGTGCTGGCAAGAACAATGGACAGTGACAAATCAGGGGACAGATTGGATAGTAAAGGGCCTGTCCTACAAGCATGCAACTCTATGCGATGAACGCGATCAAACTAGAAGCGGGGGCCGCGCGGAGGTCGGGTGATCCCCTGTACAGGGCCGTTCCCACCAGCATGCGCCTGCATGCGGCAAGCGCAACCAAACCGGCAGCGAGGGCCACGCGGAGGCCGGGTGAGTGGCGCAAAGCGGCGCAAAGTGAGGCGAACTTGGAGCGAAGTCTAAGGTAAGTTCGCCGGGACAGAGAGGGGCACACAGAGAGGGGCACAGAGGCACACACACACAGAGGGCCACGGAGCCACACACACAGAGGGTCACGGAGGCACGATGTCGAGGCGGTGTGTAATGCGTCGAGGCGACTGCGAGCCAACAAGCCGTTGCCGCGCGGAATTTTTGAACATAGTCAGTTTTTCGGAGCCCCGCGCGATGTCGGGACGAATTCCGCACGGCTCCGGCGATCGAAGTGGGACCGGCCCCGCGACGCCGGACGGCTCAAGCGACCACGTTAGGTCGCGCTAATCGCAGAGAGTTGCATGCTTGTAGGACAGGCCCTTTAGTTTGTTAAAGGGCAGCACAGTGGCGCAGCAGTAGCGTTGCTACCTCACAACGCCAGAGACCCAGCTTCGATCCTGACTATGGGTGCTATCTTTACGGAGTTTGTACGTTCACCTAGTGATCGTGTCTTTCTACCTTCCCAAGTCATACAGGTGTGTAGGTTTATAGGTCCTGTGTAAATTGCCCCGAGTGTGTGGGATGGCATCGCATAGAACTAATTAATTTATTGATTGATCCGTTGATCAATTGATCGATTGATTGATTGAAAGAAAGAAAGATATAAAATTATAAAAGGACTGGACAAGCTAGATGCAGGAAAAATGTTCCCAATGTTGGATGAGTCCAGAACCCGGGGCCACAGTCTTAGAATAAAGGGGAGGCCATTTAAGACTGAGGTGAGAAAAAACGTTTTCACCCAGAGAGTTGTGAATTTATAGAATTCCCTGCCACAGAGGGCAGCAGAGGCCAAGTCACTGGATGGATTTAAGAGAGAGTTGGATAGAGCTCTAGGGGCTAGTGGAATCAAGGGATACGGAGAGAAGGCAGGCATGGGTTATTGATTGGGGACGATCAGCCGTGATCACAATGAATAGCGGTGCTGGCTCGAAGGGCCGAATGGACTCCTCCTGCACCTATTTTCTATGTTTCTATGTTTCTATGTAAAGAAAGATACAGCATGGAAACGGGCCCTTCGGCCCACCGAGTCCATGCTGACCACCTGTCCACACTGGTTCTGTTATCCCACTCCTTACATACTAGGAGTAATTTACAGTAACCAACCAGCCTACAATGCTGCACGTCTTTGGGACATGGGAGGAGACCGGAGTGCAAGGGAAAACCATGAAGACTCCACATAGATAACACCCGAAGTCAGGATAGAACCTGGGTCTCAGGCACTGCGAGCAGCGTACTGTGATGCCTGCTTGATGAACCCGCCCGCACGGTTCCAATTCCATCAACGTCCTCTCACGATTTAATGACAGTCTGACACGCATCCGCTGTCTCAGTTACTTTATTCTCAATAAACCACAAGGGTAACATTTTACCTCTTTCTGTTTTTACTGCTTCCTGACAAGTTAATAACACTGCCATCAATTAAGCACAATGTTAATTTATAATTTTACATCTGTAAAAAAGCCAAATTACACACTGATATGATGAAACAGTACTTTTACCTGACAAAATGACATCCATTTGTTTGATTGTTATTAAAGAGTGTGGCACATAATTGGCAATTTCCATATGTAAATGAAATATATCTTAGCCATCAAGATTCGATCACCTTCTTCCTTCAAAGGCGGTGAACACTCAAACGGAACTTGCTTGCTGAAATACTGAAAGGTGTAGGCTGTCTTCACTGTTGGATGGAGGTTGGTGAAATCTCCCATTTAGTGGTGAAATGCTTCCCCCCACATCGACTGAATCTTGTGGACGCACCCCAGACCATCACACAGACCAACCTCCCTTCCATTGACTCCATTTATACCTCACGCTGCCTCGGCAAAGCCTGATCAGGGTCCAATCGAGCAGCATAATCAAGGACGAGTCGCACCCCGGCCACTCCCTCTTCTCCCCTCTCCCATCAGGCTAAGGGTATAGAAGTGTGAAAACGCACACCTCCCCGGATTCAGGGACAGTTTCACAGAAATGTAGGGTAATGTTGTTGTGCGGGGATCGCTGATCGGCACGGGCTAGGTGGGCCGAAGGGCCTGTTTCCGTGCTGTATCTCATTAACTAAACCGAAGGAAACTACACACAGTGGGTCATTCCTTGGGATTATATCCGGGTGGTACTGCACTACATTATTGCATATGGTGGCTTGTATTATATGCTTGTGTCGGCTTGTATTCACTGGAGTTTAGAAGGATGAGGGGATATCTTATAGAAACATATACAATTATAAAAGGACTGGACAAGCTAGATGCAGGAAAAATGTTCCCAATGTTGGGCGAGTCCAGAACCAGGGGCCACAGTTTTAGAATAAAGGGGAGGTCATTTAAGACTGAGGTGAGAAAAATCTTTTTCACCCAGAGAGTTGTGAATTTGTGGAATTCCCTGCAACAGAGGGCAGTGGAGGCCAAGTCACTGGATGGATTTAAGAGAGAGTTGGATAGAGCTCTAGGGGCTAGTGGAGTCAAGGGATATGGGGAGAAGGCAGGCACGGGTTATTGATAGGGGACGATCAGCCATGATCGCAATGAATGGCGGTGCTGGCTCGAAGGGCCGAATGGCCTCCTCCTGCACCTATTTTCTATGTTTCAATGTGGCAATTTCCATTTACTTTTCACTGGAAACTTGATTGCTTGTGTGTGGGATGCAGGAGTGGGATAACATGAAACTAGAGCACGGGTGGTCATTGGTCAGCACGGACTCAACGGGCCGAAGGGCCTTCTACCATGCTGTATCCCTGGAACAAACTGAAGCAAACTAAACTACATCCCAAAACTGCAACACAGTTTGTAAAGTAAAGTGGAATCCATCTTAATAGGGAACACTGACTGGACTGAGGAAGAGGAATGGTGATGCATCCAAGTGACTAAAAGCGAAATCTTTTCACAGGAACATGAATTCTCAGTAAAATGCCTTGTATTGCTGTGGTTAGAAAAATAATTGCTTCAACAGTGTCACTTTGAAGAAAACATTCTCTTTGAAGGAGATGCCATCACTCAGCATCTGTGGGCTTCATCATTCATTTCTACGTGCAGGAAGGGGCTGCAGATGCTGGTTTAAACCAAAGACAGACACAAAAGGCTGGAGAGACTCAGCGGGGCACTGCAGCATCTCTGGAGAGAAGGAACGGGCGACGTTTCGGGTCGAGACCCTTCTTCAGTCTCGAGGAGGGTCTCGACCCAAAACGTCACCCATTCCTTCTCTCCAGAGATGCTGCCTGGCCCGCTGAGTCTCTCCAGCATTTTGTGTCTGTCTTCATTCATTTCTATACTTGTTTTTCACCAGAACGCTGCCAATTCCTCGAAGTTACTTTCAGAATGGACTGGCAATTGGGTTATTGTAATTGCTTCCTGTCTGGATGAGCTGACGGTGATAGTTTTTGTGTTTACATTACATCCACGGCAACGGAGGAGGCCCAGGACAGTAAGGTCAGTGTGGGAATGGGAAGGGGAGTTAAAATGGTTGGCGACTGGGAGATCCAGCAGGCCTTAACGGACCGAGCGCGAATGTTCAGCGAAACGGTCGCCAAGTGTACGCTTGGCCTTTTTGCTGCTTGTCACTGTACCTCAATATATGTGACAATAATAAACTAAACCTGAAGATGGCGCAGTGGAGGGAGTTGCTGTCTTACAGCGCCTGGGACCCGGGTTCAATCCTGACTGCCGCAGTGTTTGTACGTTATCCCCGTGACTTGCGTGGGTTTTTTCTCCGGGATCTCCGGTTTCCTCCCACATTCCAAAGACGTGCAGGCTGGTAGTTTGATTGGTTTGGCATCATTGTAAATTGGCCATAATGTGTGCGGGATAGTGTGAACGTGCGGGGATCGCTGGTCGGCGCGGACTCGGAGAGCCAGAGGGCCTGTTTCCGTGCTGTATCTTAAAATTACACTAAACCTATGGCCCTGTCCCACAGTACGAGTTCATTCCACGACCTCTCCTGGTTTGAAAAAAATCAAACTCGTGGTAAGCACGGAGAATGAACGTAGCGGGTACGTCGGAGCTCGGGGACGTCTCTTAGCGCTAATGGCAGGTACCCGGGAAGACTCGCTAACGGCAGGTAAGCACGGGAAGACTCGTGAAGATTTTTCAACATGTTGAAAAATGTCCACGAGAGCCCCGAGTACCGACGAACGGCCATTACCGTAAATCTCCAAGATCGAATCAGGGGAAACTCGGGAGCGCTCTTGGAATGAACAACTCGTACCGAGGGACGGGGACTGATAACCTTCTGGACCATTGGGCATTGAGGGGTTTTAGGGGGGAGCAGGAACGGGGTACTGTGTTAGAAGATCAGCTGGATCATATTTACCAGCATAGTGGCTCAATGGGCTAAATAGACTACCTCGGCTCCTATCTTTCTACTCTGTACAGGGCCTGGTGGAATAGCTCAGCCCAAAAAGCTGATTTCATTACTAGCTTTGAAATCACATGAGAGATACCACAGGGAGATGGGAAATGCAGAGGTTTACAAGCTGAAGATGTGGCACAAACACCAATTGCTTTTTCAAAAGTCAGATCAGCAGCAGGTCCTAAATGCCTGCAGGCAGCATCGCGAGTTTAAATCAGCTTTATTGCTGTGGCTACATAGAAATTAATTCTTTTTATGATGTGGAGATAAATTTATCTTCTGATCAGTAGCAGCAGCTGCATGATGAAGAACTAACTGGGCATGGCATTAGGCCCAGTTAATTTTGATGGAACCAATCTCTGGAAGGGAAACACAGTGTACGGGGGTAATCATGTCACTAGATTGGGCAAAACAAACGGAGCTGGAGTAAAAACACAGAAGGCCAGGCAGCACCCGTGAAGTGAATGTAACCAACGCATTAGACAATAGACAATAGGTGCAGGAGGAGGCCATTCGGCCCTTCGAGCCAGCACCGCCATTCAATGCGATCATGGCTGACAATCCACAATCAGTACCCGGTTCCTGCCTTCTCCCCCTGACTCCACTATTTTTAAGAGCCCTATCTAGCTCTCTCTTGAAAACATGTTGGCCTGAGCTACAGGGTGAGGTTGATCAGGCTGGGACTCTATTCCTTGGAGTGCAGGAGATGAGAGTTGATCTTATAGAGGTGTACAAAATCATGGGAGGAATAGATCGGGCAGAACTCCTGCCCAGAGTAGGGGAAACGAGAACCTGAGGGCATGGGTTTAAAGTGAAGGGTTGAAGGTTTTATGGTAATCTGAGGGGTAACTTTTTCACACAAAGGGTGGTGGGTGCACGGAACAAGCCGCCGGAGGAGGCAGTTGTGCTAGGGACTATCGCAACATTTAAGAAGCAATTAGACAGGTAAATGGATTGGACAGGTTTAGAGCTATATGGGCCAGGCGCACGCAAGTGAGACTAGTGTAGATGGGGTAATGTTGGTCGGTGTGGGCAAGTTGGGCAGGAGGCCTGGTTTCACATTCCTTATCTTACCTGCAGTTCGGCAGGTACACGGATAGGATAGGTTTTAATGGATACGGGCAAAATGCGACTAGGAAGGGCTAGTATAGACGAAGGACCTTTGTCGGTGTGGGCAAGGTGGGCCGAAGGGCCTGTTTCGATGCTGTATGACTCTATGACACCGCAACATACATTTTATGTATTTCTTGATTATTTTGTGTGCAGATCTTGTGGTTCCATGCCGGGTGCTCCGGTTTCCTCCCACGTCCAAAAGTTATGCGGGTTTGTAGATTAATTAATTGGCCGCTGGAAATTGTGAAGGGAATGGATGAGAAAGTGAGGCAACACTCAGAACTATTGTGTGCGGTTTTGGACCCCTAATTTGAGGAAGGACATTCTTGCTATTGAGGGAGTGCAGCGTGGGTTTACAAGGTTAATTCCCGGGTTGGCGGGACTGTCATATGCTGAGAGAATGGAGCAGCTGGGCTTGTACACTCTGGAGTTTAGAAGGATGAGAGGGGATCACATTGAAACATGTCAGATTGTTAAGGGTTTGGACACGCTAGAGGCAGGAAACATGTTCCCGATGTTTTTTTTTTGTTTTTTTTTCCTTACAAAATGCTTTTATTCAGAACAAACACGTACAAAGTTGTAACACGATCAGAGAATGCCTATATTGGCAGTTTACAAAGAAAGTTAACAAATTAAAATATGAACACTTTTATTAATAATACATTCGACCCCCTGCGGTGACCAGCGTTCACAGAGAGCCTCCACAGTCCCCGTGGACACCGCGTGTTCCATCTCCAGGGAATGTTCCCGATGTTCCCAAAGTGACAGAAGTTTAGGGGTAATATGAGGGGGAACTTCTTTACTCAGGGAGTGGTGGCTGTGTGGAATGATCTTCCTGCAGAAGTGGTGGAGGCAGGATCGATTTTAACATTTAAAAGTAAAGTGGATAGGTATATGGACGGGAAGGGAATGGAGGGGTATGGTCTGAGTGCAGGTAGATGGGACTAGGGGAAAATAAATGGTCGGCACGGACCGGAAGGGCCGAGAAGGCCTGTTTCCATCCTGTAATTGTTATATGGTTATATTATATGGTTGGGGGAGTCCAGAACCAGGGGCCACAGTTTAAGAATAAGGAGTCAGCCATTTAGAACGGAGACAAGGAAACACTTTTTCTCACAGAGAGTGGTGAGTCTGTGGAATTCTCTGCCTCAGAGGGCGGTGGAGGCCGGTTCTCTGGATGCTTTCAAGAGAGAGCTAGATAGGGCTCTTAAAAATAGCGGAGTCAGGGGATATGGGGGGAAGGCAGGAACGGGGTACTGCTGGGGGATGATCAGCCATGATCGCATTGAATGGCGGTGCTGGCTCGAAGGGCCGAATGGCCTGCTCCTGCACTATTGTCTATAACTAGTGTGAAGGGATGATCGATACTTGGCGTGCATTCGGTGAACAGTGGGGCCTGCTTCCATGTTGTATCTTTCAGTCAATAACTTGAGAGTTGGCAATGCAGGTCAATGACTTTCCCTAAAACATTTACTCTATTCTCTTTTTCCCAGTGGCTGAGTATTTTCTGCTTGTATTGCAGTTTTCCTGTAGCAGTTTTGTACGATGTTTACTGCATTTTAATAGTTGGATGTTGCATGCAAGGCCTTGACATCTATTGATACGTGTAAACAAATCACCAACCAAGGCCACATTTGGTTCAATATCTTGAGGGTTCTCTGTAGCAATGAGTACTATCTTTGCGGAGGCTAAGTCAGGAGTCCAGATGTTCCGATCCTCCTCTGCACCATAAGCAGAATTTCAAAGTAGGAATTAGGCTAAACCTTCTAAAACAAACATTTCACACTCCTAAAAATCTTCTTAAACATTAATCATCATAAGTGATAAGATCATAAGGATGATAAGTGATAGGAGCAGAATTTGGCTATTTGGACAATCAAGTCTACTCTGCCTTCCAATCTTGGCTGATCTACCTCCCACTTCTAACCCCATTCTCCTGCCTTCTCCCCAGAACCTCTGGCACTCCTACTAATCAAGAATCTATCTATCTCTGCCTTGAATATATCCACTGACTTTGCCTCCACAGCCTTCTGTGGCAAAGAATTCCACAGATTCACCACCTTCTGACAAAAGAAATTCCTCCTCATCTCCTTCGTAAAAGACAGTTCTTTAATTCTCAGGCTATGACCTCTGGTCCAAGACTCTCCCACTAGTGGAAACATCCTCTCCACATCCACTCTATCCAAGCCTCATACTATTCAGTACGTTTCAATGAAGTCCCCACTCATTCTTTTAAATTCCAGAGCGTACAGGCCCAGTGCTGTCAAACACTCATCATGGGTTAACCCACTCATTCCTGGGATCGTTCTTGTAAACCTCCTCTGGACCCTCTCCAGAGCCAGCACATCCTTCCTCAGATATGGCGCCCAAAACTGCTCACAATATTCCAAATGTGGCCTGACTAGTGCCTTATAGAGCCTCAGCATAACATCTCCGTTTTTGTATATAAGCCCTCACAAAATAAATGCCAGCATTGTGTTTGCTTTCTTTACGACTGATTCGACTTCCAGATTAACTTTTTGGGAATCCTGCACCAACACTCCTAAATCCCTTTGCAGGTCCGATCTCTGGATTCTCCCCCCATTTAGAAAATAATCTACGCCCTCGTTCCTAAATTCCTTTCTTCCACTGCGTTATTTTAGAGAACTAATTTGGAATCACTAGAGGCTCATACCTGGTCTTGATGTTGACTGTTAGATCCTGTCAGAGAGGGTCCAGAGGAGGTTTACGAGAATGATCCCAGGAATTATTGGGTTAACGCTCGATGCTCGTTCCGCAGCATCTGTGGAGAAAAGGAACAGGTAACAGTTCGGGTCGCGACCCTTCTTCAGACTGCGAGTCTGAACAATACACAATAGACAACAGACAATAGGTGCAGGAGCAGGCCATTTGGCCCTTCAAGCCAGCACCGCCATTCAATGTGATCATGGCTGATCATCCCCAATCAGTACCCCGTTCCTGCCTTCTCTCCATATCCCCTGACTCCGCTATTTTTAAGAGCCCTATCTAGCTCTCTCTTGAAAGCATCCAGAGAACCTGCCTCCACCGCCCTCAGAGACAGAGAATTCCACACTCACAACTCTCTGTGAGAAAAATTGTTTCCTCATCTCCGTTCTAAATGGCTTACTCCCTATTCTTAAACTGTGGCCCCTGGTTCTGGACTCCCCCAACATCGGGAACATGTTTCCTGCCTCTAGTGTGTCCAAGCCCTTATCAATCTGATATGTTTCAATGAGATCCCCTCTCATCCTTCTAAACTCCAGAGTGTACAAGCCCAGCTGTTCCATTCTCTCAGCATATGACGGTCCCGCCATCCCGGGAATTAACCCTGTAAACCTATGCTGCACTCCCTCAATAGCAAGAATGTCCTTCATCAAGTTAGGGGACCAAACCTGCACACAATACTCCAGGTGTGGTCTCACTGGGGCTCTGTACAACTGCAGAAGGACACCTTTGCTCCCATACTCGATTCCTCTTGTTATAAACTCTCAAACCAAAACGTCACCTATTCCTTTTCTCCACAGAGATGCTGCCTGACCTGTTGAGTTACCCCAGCATGTTGTGCATGCCTTTACACATACACGGATTACTCTAATTATTTGCTCTAATCACGGAACCAACATTCCTCTTGAGAATGGATACTAATCCGGGAAGATGCTGGTTTCATTGTGAGTCTATTGTTCCTTTTGAAGCTGTGCCAAGAAAGGATATTCATAACACCCAAAGTCAATGGATTTTAATCTTTTTGTTTACACTGCCGGATGTTTATCTTGTAACAGATGGAATTGTTTTGTCACATTTATTAGATGGCTGGTAATAGAATGCGTTTCAGGAGATGCAGCGACCTCGTTTCGTGTATCGGCCTACCCGCTTCAGTTTCTCGGAGGGGTGGAGCTACTTTGACATATTGCCATCCAGATACCAACCAGGCTCACTTTATGCTATTGATGTTCTTTCGAGAATTATTGTACTAAGCCTTCTTCCCTAAATCCAATTTGAGTAAAAGATTTGTGGCAAATCCATCATTACAGAAATTAATGAACTTGCTCGAGTGTTTGGATCGAAGCGGTGTTGACAATCAGTTTGCGGAAACATATATGTGAAATTGGCTTTTCGCTCCACACCTTGCCGTTCCCCACCTGAAACAGTTTAGTTCACTGCCACGTGTACCGAGGTACAGTGGAAAGCTTTCGTTGCATGCTATCCAGTCAGTCTTCTTCTTTCGTGTGGCGTGCACGGCCTAAAGTTGTTGGACAACTTGTTCGATTTGATCTTCCGTTTGTGCACGTCGAGATGATTACATTAGTCGAAACAGGGCGGACCACGTGAAGGTTGCAATCTTCCACCCCACCCAGTCAGTGGAAAGACAACACATGGTTACAACCTAGTCATTTGTAGTGTATGGATACATGATAAGGGAATAACGTTTAGTGCAAGGTAAAGAGATAGGAGCAGAATTAGGCCATCCAGTCTACTCCGCAATTCAATCATGGCTGATCTATCTCTCCCTCCTAACCCCCATTCTCCTGCTTTCACCCCATAACCCCCGACACCCCTACTAATCAAGAATCTATCTATCTCTGCTTTAAAAATATCCACTGACTTGGCCTCCACAGCCTTCTGTTGCAAAGAATTCCACAGATTCACCACCCTCTGACTAAAGAAATTCCTTCTCATCTCTTTCCCAAAGGAGGGCAAAAATGCTGGAGAAACTCAGCGAGTGAGCCAGCATCTATGGGGCAAAGGAATAGGTGACGTTTCGGCCCGTTCCTGAGTTCCTCCAGCATTTTTGTCTACCTTCGATTTTTCCAGCATCTGCAGTTCTTTCCTAAACAATCCTTCCTAAAGGGAGTTCCTTTAATTCTGAGGCTGTGGCCTCTAGTCCTAGACTCTCCCACTAGTGGAAACATCCTCTCCACATCCACTCTACCCAAGCCTTTCACTATTCGGTACGTTTCAATGAAGTCCCCAATGACAAGGATAGTCCGACGGTCACCAATGAGGTAGACAGTAGTTCGGGGTTCGCTCTGTGGTTGTGGTAGAAACACCTGAACCTATCCCTCGTCTACAAAACCTTTGTTCTAACGAACAGCAAGAAATTCAGGAAAGATAATGCCTGAAGTATTCCAGTTGGAATTGTTCTTGAACTCTGCGAGTTTCCTCGCTTTTAATTCCACTGTCACCAAGGCAACAGGAACAAACCGAGCAATATGCAATACCTGTGTGCAGGAAGGAACTGCAGATGCTGGTTTACACCAAAGATCGACACAAAATGCTGGCGTAACTCAGCGGGACAGGCAACATCTCTGGAGAGAAGGAATGGGTCGAGACCCTTCTTCAGACTGAGAGTCGGGGAGAGGGAAACTAGAGGTATGAAATGGTAACGAATTGGTCGGCACTGATTTGTTCTCCGTTTCATCGTGAATGCTCTTTCTCCTTGTTGAGATTCCGAGGTGATGGTGGAGACATTTTGTTTCTTAACATAGCCTTCGAAGTATCCCAAACTTACTAAATTTAATAACTGAATATGGCTCGTTTTCAGGATACAGAATTAATTGGAATAAAAGCGAAATCATGCCAATAATGGAAAGTAACGCACATATTTTACAACAATTCCCTTTTAAAATAGTAAATGAAAAACTTAAATATCTTGGAATTTATGTAACAAAGAGATATACTTCTAATTTTCCGCCTTTACTGAACAAATTACATAAGAATATTGTGTATTGGAAAACATTACCTATTTCAATGTTGGGCAGAATTAATGCGATAAAAATGATTTTTCTCCTGCAATTATTGTACCTCATTCAATTAATCCCGATATATCTCCCAAAAACTTTTTTTAAAAAGGTTGTCTCTACAGTCACCAATTTTATCTGGGATTATGAGAACCACAGAATAAATAAGGAACACTTATGTAAATCAAAAATAAATGCAGGTTTAGCATTACCGAATTTTATGTTTTATTTCTGGGCAGTTAATATTAAAAATATGAATTTTTGGTTGGGGGAACTGGACAAATAACCAGATTGGTTAAAAATGGAAAAGGAAGATTGTTTACCTTTTGAAATTGGGTCGATTCTATTTGCTATTACTAAATTAAGCAAAAAAAACCTATAAAGAAAACCCTATAATAGACAGTGGAATACGCATTTGGAAACAAATAAAGAAGACTTTAAAATTGGATCATTTACCACTATCTCTTCCCATTGTAAACAATGCTACATTTAAACCCTCATTGATGGATAAGGGTTTTTTCCAATGGAAAAATCATGGAATTACAAAGATGGGTGATCTCTATAGGAAAAGTTCATTTCTCTCATTTCAGGAATTACAACAAATTTACGGGCTTCAGTCAAAAGATTACTTTAGATATCTTCAAATTAGAGACTATGCTAAGTCAAATACACATGACTATAGAATTAGAAAGATAGAAATTTTTGATGAATGTTTGAATAAACATCCGAACACAGAAAAATTGATATCTTATATTTATAATATTCTATTAGATAATGATGCACCCAACACTGAATTATATGGGCAATCATGGGAAAACGAATTAGGTCAAACAATAAGGCCAGAAATTTGGCATGAAAGCATACAACATATACATCACTGTTCGTTAAATGCTAGACGTTCTTTAATACAATTTACATAGATTGCATTATTCAAAAAACAAATTAAATAGAATTTTCCCATGCGTTTCCCCTATTTGTGATAAACACTTAGAGGCTAACCTAACGCACACATTTGTAAGCTGTATAAAAATTAATAATTTTTGGATGGAAATTTTTAAGATAATTTCGGAAGTCGTCAATACCAAATTGGTCCCTGATTCAAAATTAATAATACTAGGAATAATAGAACAAAATCAATTATTTACATAGAATCAAAGAACCTTTATTGATTATAGTTTAATAATTGGGAAAAAAATTAATATTAAAATTTTGGAAAGGCTCTATAACTCCCACAATTAAAATGTGGACTACGGAAATGTCGGAGACCCTATATTTGGAAAGATTAAGATTTGTCTTAATGGACAAACAAGAACTATTTAAAATAATATGGTCCCCGTTTATTGAATATTTGAAGGGGCAAACTGGTACGGCACGAGAACCCGACTGAAACCCGAATCAAAGATTAGATGAAGAATTACATTTCATAAAACGCGGATATACCTCCAACGATGCATAATCTATTGAACACTCCATTCTTTCTCAACTTTTCCTCCTCTTTTTTGTTTTCTCTCTCTGTCTTAATTTCTATAAAAATTGGAAAAAATATATAGTACAATTACTATGCAATTGTTAATATAAATAATATTGATAATGTATGTCTACAACGAACAAAATGCTTTTTATTATGTATTTACTTCTAACTAAAAAAAATTAATTAAAAAAAAAATTAGAAATATTTAAAAAAAAACCATAGACTTCAACATTTTGCTTTGACCTTTTCTTCTGTCATCTGGTGATCTCTCCATGCGACACACGCTGAATACAGTGCCTGCTTTATTGGGAACGTGAGTTGTCCAATGCCGGCTGCAGTGTAACACCAGGCCCTCAGTTCTGGCTATTAAAGAACTGCAGATGCTGGAACCCTGGGCAAAAAAAATCAAAGTGCTGGAGGAACTCCGCGGGTTAGGTAGCATCTGTGGAGGGAATGGACAGACAACGGTTTCAAAACCCTCCTTCAGACTGATGGAGTAAAGAGCGATAAGCAGGCTATTGGACACTGCAAATACCAACTCAACTTCAAACTATCAACCATCTCGGGAGGTTGCACGAGGAACTTTGGGCTTCGGTTTTGATTTGCACTCATTTTTTTAATTGTTTATTGAACTTTGTTTAGTTTGTGTATTATGTTATCTATTGAGTACCGTCTTTACAGACCTTTCGACTTTCGACTTTAGACAACACGGGAACAAGCCCTTCTGCCCACCGAATAAGCGGCGACCAGCAATCCCCGCGCACTACCACTGTCCTACACACACTAGGGGACAATTTACTGATTTTACCAAAGCCAATTGACCCACAAACCTGCACGTGGCACATAACCGTCTATGGAGTGTGGGAGGAAACCAGAGCACCCGGAGAAAACCCACGCAGGTCACGGGGAGCACGTACAGACTCCGTACAGACAGCATCTGTAGTCAGGATTGAACCCGGGTCTCTGCCACCGTAAGGCAGTAACTCTACCGCTGCACCACCGTGCCGACACTTGTTGCGCAGTTGCAAGTACAGGGTTAATCGTTCCTGTTTAAACACTTAGTTAAACTTAACTTGACTTAATTTCATGTTACTATCCAGAGAGTTGTGAATTTATGGAATTCCCTGCCACAGAGGGCAGTGGAGGCCAAGAGAGAGTTGGATAGAGCTCTTGGGGCTGGGGATATGGGGAGAAGGCAGGCAGGGGTTATTGATAGTGGACGATCAGCCGTGATCATATTGAATGGTGGTGCTGGCTTGAAGGGCTGAATGGCACCTATTTTCCGTGTTTCTATGTTTCTGTGTTTCATGTATTTTGTCTTTTTATATAACTGTTGGCTGATCAATTTCCCTCCTGGGATAAATAAAGTTCTATCGTCTCGTATGTATCGCATGGTATCATGTTGTATCACATACGATGTATCATATAGGATTGTATCGTATCATAACGTAATGTAATGTATCATACTGTTCAAAGCCAGAGGCCATGCTTGGCCAGTCTGCCTGTCTTAGAATGACCTGCCCACTAGAGGGAGCTCCAGGGAACCTCTTGCTCTGCACCAACTCCCTTGAATCTATTGTCTTGCACGGGTCTTGCTCTTTAGGAAGGAGCTGTAGAAGCTAATCTCATCACCCTTTCCTTCTATCCAGAGACGCTGCCTGCCTGCCTGTCCCGCTGAGTTACTCAGGCATTTTGCGTCTACCTTTCACTTTGCCAACCTGCCCTCCACAATAATCAGTCTCAGTTTTGCATGCGATGGCAGTGTAGTGTTGACTTGCTGACTCCATGCAGAAAGCCACTGATGCAGCAAGCCCTAAATCTGCTGACGAAAAACAGGTCAGCTTTTCCCTCTCCTGTTTGCAAAATTGATTATTCGGCAAGCATAATTTTGTAACGTTGTACTTTCAACTCATTACCCCCTCCGCCAAAATATATGTTCACATCCATATTACATTTCCATGAATAAGGCTGCTGGATCTACTCGCCATCAATCAGCATAATGGGATTATACAGCTTTAACTGTAGATGGCTGAGCGAGTTAATTTAGCCTTCTGTGGAACTGCTGAATCATTTTCAGAGATAAGAACGTAGATGAACGGTGCGGGTGGATGGATACGTCGGGGGTTACGACAGCGACAAGCACTGCCGACATGAGAACAAGTGCAGGAAGAACTCAGTGGGTCGGGCTGCCTCTGCGAGAGAGAATGGACAGGCGATGTTTTGGGTCAGGACCCTTCAGAAGTTGATGTTCATCATTGGATTAGGTCATTCTGCCCATCAAGTCTACTCCGCCATTCAATCATGGCTGGTCTATCTCTCCCTCTCAACCCCATTCTCCTGCCTTCTCCCCGTAACCTCTGACACCCGTACTAATAAAGAATCTATCAATCTCTGCCTTACAAATATCGATTGACTTGGCCTTCCACAGACTGCAAACTCTCTGCTAGCCCTGCTGAGGTCATGGACTCATGGCGTTGTCCAGCATGGAAACAGGCGCTTCGGCCCAACGTGCCCACATCGACCAACAAGTCTGATCTACACTAGTCCCACCTGCCCGCGTTTGACCCATATCCATCTAAACCTAAGATAGACACAAAATGCTGGACTAACTCAACAGGTGAGGCCGCATCTCTGAAGAGAAAGAATAGGTGACGTTTAGTAGACCAAAGTGCTGGAGAAACTCAGCGGGTGCTGCAGCATTTATGGATGCAAGGGAAATAGGCAACGTTTCAGGCCGAAACCCTGGGGGGGGGGGGGGAGGGGGGAGAAGAAAGGCTACCTTTGATTTTCCAGCATCTGCAGTTCCTTCTTAAACAGGTGAGTTTAGTGTCAGAACCTTTCAGTCTGAAGAAGGGTACCAACCTGAAACATCACCTGTTCTTTATCTCCAGTGATGTTACCTGACCCAGTGATGTTGAGTTACTCCAGCATTTTGTGTCTATCTTCGGTGTAAACCAGCATCTGCAGTTCCTTCCTACACGTTCCATCTAAACCTATCCTACCCATCCACCTGTCCTAATGTTTTGTATTAATATTGTGATAGCACCTGCCTTAACTATGCCCTTCTGGCAGCTCGTTCCATACACCCACCACCCTTTGTGCAAAAAGAGGCGCATTAGCACCACAGATAAAGCTGTCTTAGCTGCGATTTCCATACATTTGGAAGGAGGCCAGAATGTTACTTTACAAATGTATGCTATCTTTAACGTTATGACGGGAAATTGCCTCATTAATCTGAATAAATTACAGTATTCATAAACATATGGTGGCTTTGAAAATGTTTATCCTCCAAAGGGTGCGGGTTGGTGAATTCTCAAAGCTTTTAAAAACACGGTTTGTAATTACATGTTAATGAGAATATTTCCATGTTAGTTGCTTATCATATTATGGGGATCGTTCAGGGCCTCCACCAACTGAGAAATACCACGCAGAACCTCATGTATTTTTCATGCGTCAAACAGCTGAAGAAAACAGGGAGGAAAAACAAAACATTTGCTTTCTTTTTACTGCTCGCTGTAATGACTTTTTAGTCGTGAATTGGCAAAAAAAAAAGATCTGAAATTCAATTGATGCAGGGTGTTATCCGGCAACGGAGGAGAGGACCAGCGGAGTGCAGAAACTGTGTTGGAATCGATTGTGCGTGTAAGATTATTGATGGATGAGACTTTCACCATGTGTCAGTTCTACTCTTGTCGATAAAAAAAAACGTCGTCAAAGTGCTGGAGAGATTCTGTGGGTCAGGCAGCAACTGTGGAGACGCTTCGGTGGCGTTTGGAAAGGGGGACAAGTTCAAAAAAGTTCACAAGTTACAGGAGTAGAATTGGGCCATTCGGCCCATCGAGTCCGCTCCGCCATTCAATCCTGGCTGATCTCTGCCTCCTAATCCAATTTTCCTGCCTTCTCCCCATAACCCTAGACACGCGTTCTAATCAAAAAGAAAAATCTATCTCTGTCTTAAAAATATCCACTGACTTGGCCTCCGCAGCCCTCTGTGGCAATGAGTTCCACAGATTCACCACCCTCTGACTATAAAAACCCTGTCCCATGGTACGAGTTCATTCCAAGACCTCTCCCGAGTTTAAAAAAAATCAAACTCGTGGTAAGCACGGAGAATGAACATAGCAGGTACGTCGGAGCTCGGGGACGGCTCTTACCGGCTCGTAACGCTAACGGCAGGTACTCGGGAAGACTCGCTAACGGCAGGTAAGCACGGGAAGACTCGTGAAGATTTTCCAACGTGTTGAAAAATGTCCACGAGAGCCCCGAGTACCGACGAGTGGCCATTGCCGTAAATCTCTGAATTCGAATCAGGGCAAATTCGGGAGAGCTCTTGGAATGAACTCGTACCGTGGGACAGGGGTTTAAAGAAGTTTCTCCTCACCTCTTTTCTAAAAGAGCGCCCTTTAATTCAGAGGCTGTGACCTCTGGTCCTAGACTCTCCCACCAGTGGAAACATCCTTTCCACATCCACTCTATCGATGCCTTTCAGACTAGTCTGAAGAAGGGTCTTGGCGTGAATACGTCACCTATTCCGTCTTTCCAGAGATGCTGCCTGTTCCGCTGAGTTACTCCAGCATTTTGTGTGTCTATCTGCATTAGGAGTATTATCAGCAGTTTTGGGTCCCAGATCAGAGGAAGAATGTGCAGGCGTTGGAGAGGGTCCAGAGGAGCTTTATGAAAATGATCCCAAGAATAATTGTGACAATAGACAATAGACAATAGGTGCAGGAGTAGGCCATTTGGTCCTTCGAGCCAGCACCGCCATTCAATGTGATCAAGGCTGATCATCCCCAATCAGTACCCCGTTCCTGCCTTCTCCCCATATCCACTGACTCCGCTATTTTTAAGAGCCCTATCTAGCTCTCTCTTGAAAGCATCCAGAGAACCTGCCTCCACCGCCCTCTGAGGCAGATAATTCCACAGACTCACCATTCTCTGTGAGAACAAGTGTTTCCTCGTCTCCGTTCTAAATGGCTTACCCCTTATTCTTAAACTGTAGCCCCTGGTTCTGGACTCCCCCAACATCGGGAACATGTTTCCTGCCTCTAGCCTCTGTCCAAGCCCTTAACAATGATCATCCAGTTACTTCAGCTTTGTGGGTCTACCTTCGGTGTAAACCAGCATTCACAGTGGGGTGGGAGATTGCAACATACACGTGGTCCGCCCTGTTTCGACGAACGCAATCAACCCGGCGTGCACAATCAAATAGAACAAGTTGTCCTACAACATTAGCCTGTGCACGCCACACGCAAGAAGAAGAAGCATCCACAATTCCTCCCTAGACATCATCACACCCTGTTTTCAAAACAAGCTGGTGCCAAGGCAAATGATAGATTTCTTGAACTTGTGCTCTGAGATTTATCTATCGCCTGTTTATGCCAGCAGTGCTCGCTGGACTGCAGTGACACTTGCAAGCCGACAGATCCCGAAGTCATGTTCTCCAAACATCTTAACTTGACCCTCCAAACTGATGGATGTGAAAGAGTGCTCCGTTACACCCCTCTTGTTCCTTGCCAATATTCTATCTACGTTGAAATAAGTTGGTCAATTTATTGAGCAGTCTGGAGAAGGCAATCAGCAATAATACAGTGCGTGCAAGACAAAAGGTAATCTGACTCCAACTGATCAATACTTGCTCCTGAAATCCAGCAACCTGTGTTATCTACTAAATCCAATCGAGGCAAAAAGCTGGAGAAACTCAGCGGGTGAGGCAGCATCTATGGAGCGAAGGAATGGGTGGCGTTTCGGGTCGAGAAGACGGTTCCTTCGCTCCATCAAAATCCATTGAGATGCTGTTTCTTCCAATCAGTGAAGGTAGCTTTGTGGCAACCGTGTTCAAAACGCATTAACGCATTGGTTTTGGCGGCTCCGGATTGTCAAAGCTGTCACAGCCAGACAGAAAAAACGTTTTTATCCACGAGTAGTTGCTCTACTCAACAGCCAAACATCTGAAGCCTCCCTTTGATCTGGTATTTTGTTGGTTCACCTGCTTGATCAATGGTGCTTTATCAGAATCAAATACACAGGACAAGGTGTTAAGAAGTCCCTTGTGCTAGTAGGTGGGGAGCATTTCACGACATTCGGTGATTGTTGAGAGTGGTAGACGCTCAACATCGGGGGGGGGGGGGGGGGCGGGGGGATACGTATGTGTATATCTTGGCCTGGGTAACCTTCAGGACAGTTGGGCGCAGGACACATCATCAGTAGTGTACCCTTGCATCACTGGGTGTTTCGGCCTTTTGACACTATACACCCTCCACAAGGGCGGCCCGCTGCAGGATGGCCAGCCCTCAGTGCGTGTCCCGGTGTCAAACTGCCCCAAAGATTCACCATGACGTACTTGGGGCCCAGCATGGGTCTTTCCGCTTGAGCCAAATCCAACGGCTGCTTCTTTCAGCCGCGTCTGAGAGTGGTCTTATGGTCTTCCGCAGAGCCTGACCGTGGATTCCAAGCTCCTTCAGCAGTCTGATGGTAGATGATGCAACAAATCCTCTGCATCCCACTTCAGCTGGATAGACTTTGATGTTCCAGCCACGCTGCGTTGCCTCTGCTGCAAGCTCTGCGTAGCGCAGCTTCTTACGCTCATAGGCCACCTCAACAGAGTTCTCCCATGGAACTGTGAGCTCTATGATGTAAGCAGTCTTCTGTGAAGGGGACCAGAACACCAAGTCTGGCCTGAGGTTGGTTAGAGCAATTTCAGGTGGAAAGATTAGTTGTCGGCCGATGTCCGCCAGCATCCTCCAGTCACGGGCCCTGCATAGGTTTCCTTCTTCTGATCTGGTGGAAGGATGTTTAGATGTTTTCTGTCCTTCTCGTGCAAAGGTTGTTGCCCTTAAGGGGTGGGGGGGGGGGGGGTTGCTTGCTCTCGGAGGCAAGGAGTTGGTCGCACACCGCCTGTTCTCAAGGGCTGTTGCCAGGCTTTTTAGTACCTGATTATGCCGCCACGTGTATCTCCCTTGCGTGAGGCTGGTCTTGCAGCCTACCATGATGTGTTTGAGGGTTGCTGGAGTTGGGCAGAGGGCACAGGTTGGATCCTCGCCATACCACTGATGGAGGTTCTTTGATGATGGAAGCAAGTCATAGGTCGCTCTGATGATGAAGCTGATCGTGCTTGATTCCATTTTCCATAGTTCTTTCCAGCTGATCTTCCTCCGCTCCACACCTTCCCACTGCATCCATTGCCCCTGTTTGGCAAGAGAGACCGCCTTTGCACTTCTTGCAGCCTCCTCCTGTCGCCGCACCTCCTGAACCACCAATGTCCTCCGCTCTGATGTTGTGGCCTTTCGCCAAGTTGGTTTACTTGTCGTAAGGCCAAAGCCTCCTCTTCCCTGCTGCACTTGCCCCATGATGTCTTTGTGCCTCAGGGCTGATGAAGCTGCATCAAATGGTGTCCACTTTCGGCCAGTTACTAGGGGCGGCGCAACAGCACTGATGGTCTTGTCTCTAGAGTCCCTCAGTGTCATCTGAAGTCTTACTTTAGAACACTTGTATTCCTCTGTTAGACTAGTGAGAGGTAGTTCCAGGACCCCTTTGCCATAGAGGCCGATGTTAGTTAGACATCGTGGGACACCGAGCCATTTCTTCGCGTATGAAGTTATGGTTCGCTCCATCTTCTCCACAGTTGTTATTGGGGCTTCATAAACGGTCAGTGGCCACATTGTCCAAGGCAGGAGTCCAAACTGTAGGCACCAGAGCTTCAGTTTCCCAGGCAGTACGGTCTGATTGATGTTCTCCAGGCCGTTGACAATTTCTTGCCTTAGTTGTTGCACCTGCTCTTTGTCCTTGAGACTTGCGTTGTACCATCTGCCCAGGCTTTTTACTGGCTGCTCAGACACTGTTGGTATTGGGTCGTCACCGATGCAGAACCTTGTGTCCCTAAGCACCCCCTTAAATATGGAGATGCTTCGAGATTTACTTGGTTTGATTTTCATTCGGGCCCACTTGATGTTCTCCTGCAGCTTTCCAAGTAGCCGCTTGGTGCATGCTGCAGTAGTGGTTAGTGTTGTCATGTCGTCCATGTATGCCCTGATGGGTGGCAGATGGAGCCCAGCCCTGGTTCGTTCACCGCCCACCACCGATTTTGAGACCCTGATGTTGACTTCCATGGCCATTGTAAAGGCCAAGGGTGAGACTGTGCAGCCTGCCATGATGCCTACTTCCAAGCGCTGCCATGTTGGACTAAATTCAGCTGTTGTGAAGCACAGCTGCAGGTCTTGGAAATAGTTCTTGACCAGTGTGGTGATGAGCTCTGGTACATGGAAAAAGGCAAAAGATTCCCAAAGGAGTTCATGGGGAACTGAACCAAATGCATTGGCCAGATCGAGGAAGATCACATGTAGGTCTCTCTTGTCCTTCTTAGCTGCTTGGATCTGGTGCCAGATCATGCTTGTATGCTCCAAGCAGCCTGAAAATCCTGGAATTCCTGCTTTCTGTACAGATGTATCAATGTAGTTGTTTGTTACCAGATAGGTGGATAGCCTTTGGGATACAATGCTGAAAAAGATTTTCCCCTCGACGTTGAGGAGACGTATTGGCCGGAATTGGCTGATGTCTGACGCATCCTTTTCTTTAGGTATTAGTACGCCGCCGGCCCTTCGCCACGCCTTAGGTACTGTTTGCTTCATCCACACCACCCTCATGAGCTTCCATAGAAAGCGTAACACATCCGGTGCGTTCTTGTAGAGCTTGTATGGTACTCCATTTGGCCCCGGAGCTGATGCTGCTCTTGCTCGCCGGACAGTGTTCTCTACCTCTTTCCATTTCGGAGGGCTGGTGGCCAGGTTCAATTCAGGTGGTTGAATAGGCGGGAAGTCATGTGGGATAACTAACTGCTCATGCCTTTTCATGTCTTGGTGGGATGACTAACTGCTCATGCCTTTCCAGGTGTTCCTCCAATTCTTGTTTTGATGTTTTCAAAGTTCCACTTTTTTCCTTTGCGAAGAGGTCTTTGATGAACTTGAAAGGGTCTTTGTAGAACCGTGTTCTTGCGTGTTCTTTCTTCTTGCGAAGTTTCCTCATGTTCTCTGCTTTTCGCAAGGCTGCCAATCGGCTCTTGATGTCCTCTTGGAGAAGCATGAGACCTTCTCTCTCTGCGTCAGTTGCTTTTTTCCATTGCTTTTTCAACTGTCTCCTCTCTCTGATTAGCCTCTCGATCTCCTGCTGCCTCCTGGACTTGATTGGTGTTGGTAATTTCTTTCCACCACTCCCTTTACTCACTCCAAACCGTTCTTCTCCACAGCTGTAGATGGTGTTGCCCGTCCTTTCAAGCTTTTCCACTGCTGTGCCCACTTGTTGCTCCAAGATATGTATAAGGTCACTGTTGACTATCTCCCACTTTCTTTTCAACAGCTTTGGGCCATTTCACTCCAGGTTTGTGCCCTTTGATCTTTCCCCCCAATGGAGGTCTATGTAGTTGTTGCGTGGGCTCCTCCACCACCATTTCTGTGCTTGTATCACCCTCTTCAGTGACATGGGTGCTGATGCTCTGCGAACTTTGGTTTGTGTCCCGTCGCTGTGCTTCATTCGACTGATTTGACCGGTTGCTTCGTAACAAGTACTGGTCAATGCGAGGCCCTTGTCTTTGTCTCTCAAGCACTTTTTCCTCCCTTGGTGGATCTTCAAGCCCATCACTGATGCTCTTTTCTCCCAACCACAGATGCACACCTGAAGTTTGTGTCCCGCAGCTGTTGTGGATGTCTCATGTGCCATGCTCTCCTTGTCCGTGGTCCTCTCCGTTCCTGGGTCTGTAACCGTGTTATCAGTCGGTGAGCCATCTTGCGCCCCCGCTCTCGCAGGCTCTAGGGGTATTTCTTTTAATTTACTTTTTGTATCATTTATCAGGTGTCTCCAACTAGCTGAAACAGCATCGGGGACTACTAACATGGGTAGCTAGCCCATGACGGCCCCAGTGGGGTCGGTTCCCTCCTGTCAGCTGTCTCTCCGAGCTGTCAGGAAGCTCTCCGCACGTTCCTTCCTATACACATGTAGAACAGGTTGTGCGAGGAAATACCAGAGTGTAGAATATAGAGTTGAGGCATTGGAGAAGAATAAAGTGTTAGAGTGTTATAATAATGTTTTATCATTAATGTTTTATTATTATTAATGGTTAGTGTTTTCTGAGTCATTCGTAACTGTCACTGTATGTCATGTTGTTACTTGTGGGTGGAGCACCAAGGCAAATTCCTTGTATGCCAATAAACATACTTACTTAAATCAAGTGGGATTTTTCATTGTGTAGGAAGGAACCGCAGATGCTGGTTTACACCGAAGATAGGCACAAAATGCTGGCGAAAAGGAAACAGGTGACGTTTCGGGCCGAGATGCGTCTTCAGACTGGGCAAGTTGGGCCGAAGGGCCTGTTTCCACACTGTATCACTCTATGACTCTATAATACAATGCAAGTTGTTGCCAACAGCTTCTGGTTAATCCAGGTTAGGACCAGCTTTGGGAGCCCGACTTGTTTCTCTGTGATTAGGTCATTCAGTCAGTCTGAAGAAGGGTTTCGACCTGAAACGCCACCTATTCCTTCGCTCCATAGATGCTGCCTCGCCCGCTGAGTTTCTCCAGCATTTTATGTCTACCTTCGATTTTTCCAACACCTGCAGTTCTTTCTTAAACAGGTCCTTCAATCAGCTCATTGTTCATCGGCGAATGGTTTTTAAATGGGGGTCTTTGACTCCGATTCATATCCTGGAAGAATGGGGTTTGGCGGGAGGTGAGTTGAGAAAGATAAATTTTTATTTTGAAAAAAGCAGTTTCCAGCAGGAAGGGCGGTTAACACAGAAGGAGAGACAGAACGGTTTTACTATTCAATGAAAGGAAAATAGTGCGGCTGAGAATGGCACTGGCTGTAAATGCAGACAAGCTGTTTCAGTGTGTTACTGCCTCACCACTTCATTACGTCCACATAAACACTCTCCTGCCCTCCAGCGAATGTGAAGCATGACCACCCAGGGGCTAAAATATCAGACATCTGCTGTGTTCAAAGAGTTAATTACACTAAGGATGCATTGGGATCGCGATTCTGCTCCGTCGAATGTTCTATAAATATGAGTTGTGCGTATGGAAATATTTTTTTTTAGAATACACATATGAGAAATGTCATCTGACGGTTGCCATGGAAACGTTGTTTTTACGGTCCTGTTTGCTAATGATCTTTTTGCATTCAGATTTGCCACTGCGCTGCCCAGACCACTTTGCCCAGACTATATCGTGTTTTCCCGAAGACGTAGTTTGGTTTAGTTCCATGAAGCAGCGTGAAAATAGGCCCTGCCGTCCACCGAGTCCGCGTCGACCAGCGATCATCCGTTCGCTAGTTCTACCCGGCACATCAGGGGGCAATTTGCAGAAGCCAATTAATTTACAAACTTGCACGCCTTTGGAGCGTGGGTGGAAACCGGAGCACCCGGAGAAAACGCACGCGGTCACGGGGGGAACGTGCAAACTCCGCACGGACAGCACCCGAGGACAGGATTGAACCCGGGTCACTGGCGCTGTGAGTGAGCGAAAAAGAAGGCTACAGACATAGAAGGTCATTGGGCCCATCGAGTCCATGTTGACTCTCAGTGCAGCCCCCACCAGTCCTATTCCCCCACTTACTCCGTTACTTCCCTATCAACTCCACCTATTTTCCTGTCGCAGCCAACTTATCTTTTATCCTCGTTCATAATTTTACAGCATCGCTAATTTTTCATTATTATAACCGATTCCCATTATTATATACATAGAAATACGACAATAACGTTGGAACAGGGAACCTCCTGTCAGTAGAAACAAGGAACTGTAGATGTGGTTTACAAAAAAGACACAAAGTGCTGGAGTAACTCGGCGGGTCAGGCAGCATCTCTGCAGAACATGGGTTAAAGTAATTAGCCTACAAATTTGTGGGTGTGTTTGGAGTGTGGGAGGAAACCGGAACTCCCGGAGAACACCCACGCGGGTTACAGAGAGCACGCACAAACTCCGTGCAGACAGCACCCGCAGTCAGGATCCAACCCGGGTGTCTGGCGCTGTCAGGCAGCAACTCTACCGCTGCGCGACTGTGTTGCCTATATGGTGGGGTGGGTAAACGTGGCATGGACTGGAATCAAGGACATTCTCCCCCATTTACTTACGCCATGTCATTCTCGTGCTTGGCACTTTGGTTAAGGGTGAAGGGACAATCAAGGGTGTGTAATTGCCACATGCACTGGCAAAGTAAGTTTATTGGCCAAGTATTCACATACAAGGAATTTGCCTTGGTGCTCCGCCCACAAGTAACAACATGACATACAGTGACAGTTCCGAATGACATTAATAATAATAAAATTTTAATGATAAAATACCATTGATCAAGCATGTGAACCAACAAAATACCAGATCAAAGGGAGGCTACAGATTTTTGGCTGTTGAGTAGAGCAACTACTCGTGGATAAAAACTGTTTTTATGTCTGGCTGTGGCAGCTTTGACAATCCGGAGTCGCCTTCCAGAGGGAAGTGATTCAAAGAGTTTGTGGCCAGGGTGAGAGGGGTCAGAGATGATCTTGCCCGCTCGTTTCCTGGCCCTTGCAGTGTACAGTTCATCAATGGAGGGAAGGTTGCAGCCAATAACCTTCTCTGCTGATCGGACGATTCGCTGCAGCCTCCAGGTGTCGTGCTTGGTGGCTGAGCCAAACCAGACCATGATGGAGAAGGTGAGAACAGACTCTACAATGGCCGTGTGGAATTGGACCATCGTTCTAACGTTGACAATTTTACTTGCTGCAGCCTATCAGGCCCATTAAGCCAATAACGTACAGATTAATAGTTAATAATCAAAAAATGCAATGAATTAACAATTGTGACCATAATGGTGCAGAACCATAGACGGTAGTGTAACCGATGGCACAGTCCACAGTGGATCATATGTTTATGTTTTGGTGAATTATTGTCACATGTACCGAGGTACCTTATGTTGGTGATGCATGCAATCCAATCAGATCAGATAGTACTATTGGTAAATACAATCAAGACATACTCAAGTGAAATAGCCCCAGAAAAAAGGAATATAGAGTGTGGAATATAGTTCTCATCTTTGTAGCGCATCAGTGTTCCAGTGTTCCACGTTCCTCACCCCCTACTCTGACACTCTGGTCAACCTGGGGAGCACCTTCAGCAACAGACGCCACATGAGATCCTGCTTCCTTGTGGCTATCAAGCTGTACAACTCCTCCCCCTTCTGTCGTGGGGTCGACTGGCTCCCCTCCTTCCTAGCCCAGTCCATCACACAGACCAGACTCCCCCAGCATTGACTCCGTCAACACTTCACGCTGCCTCGGAAAAGCAGCCAATATTTTCAAACCTGTCCCACCTCGGTCATTACCTCCTCTCCTTGCTCCTGTCCGGCAGAAGGTACAGAAGCTTGAAAGCACGCACCATCAGACTCAGCAACAGCTTAATCCCCTCCATTGTTAGGCTTCTGAATGGTCTTTCCATAAGCTGGGGTCCTGCCCAATTCACCTCTACCCCATTGCGGACATTGGACTTTGTGTATGGAACCAATGCGTTGCAGTGCTGAGAACTATATTCAGAACACTATATCTTCCCCTTTGCTCTATCTATTGGACTTGTGTTTGACCTGATCGTATCTTTGTATGGTATATCTGATCTGTTTGGAGAGCATGCAAAACAAAGCTCTCCATTGCATCTTGGTACATTTCGACACTAATAAAGCCAAACCGCTTGCAACAGCTAGGTCTTGCCCTGTGCACGCACACATTCCCCACCCTCTATTCTTGAATTCCTATTAGCTCAGGAATGCAATTTTGTGGTCTTCCAAAAAGGTCTTGTTATTCTTTATCTATTGATGCCGTGAATCATCGCAACCCGCTGGGATTTCTCAAAACCAGATGAACCAAAGGAAAAATAAACCCACCCTCTTGTCCAACAGTGGAGGCTTTGACCTAGAATTCCCACCTGGTGGGGTTGGTTTTCTTCCATGTGTCCCACCTCTGGGTGGACAGAGCCAAAGAGCAAAGAATTTCAAGCTCACCAAGGTCAACATGAACCATGTTTCTCTAAACTTTTGCACTGATATTAAAAGACACTGCCATGGGAGCAACGATGAGTTCCCTAGGATTCCAGAGGAAGCTAATCTGCACAGTGTGTGCAGCGGTAGAGTTGCTGCCTCGCAGTGCCAGAGACCCGGGTGCGATCCTGACTACGGGCGCAGTCTGTACCGAGTCTGTACGTTCTCCCTGTGACTGTGTGGGTGCTCCAGTTTCCTCCCACACTCCAAAGACGTGCAGGTTTGTAGGTTAATTGGCTTCTGTAAATGATAATATGTTCCGAGGGTGTAGGATAGTGCTAGTATACGGGGTGATCGCTGGTCAGCGTGGGGTCGTTGGGCCGAAGGGCCTGTTTCCCCAAACTCTAATCACCACAGACAGTTTACATTATTTGTACCCGATTGGTCCCTATTGAAGAGATTCTTCATGTAAAGAAACCTTTGGTACTGGAATATTGTGTGGATATTAAAATATATTTTTTAGAGATGCAGCACGGAAACAGGCCCTTCGGCCCAACTAGTCCGGGCCGACCAACGATCGCCCGTGCACTAGCACTATCCTACACACTAGGGACAATTTATAGAAGCCAATTAACCTACAAACCTGCGCGTCTCTGGGATGTGGGAGGAAACCGGAGCACCCGGGGAAAACCCACATGGTCACAGGGAGAACGTACAAACTCCACACAGACAGCACCTATAGTCAGGATCGAACCCGCGTCTTTGGCGCTGTCAGGCAGCTGCGCCACCGTGCCATCCTAACAATGCCATAGAGGGAGTGCAGAGAAGGTTCACCAGACTGATTCCTGGGATGTCAGGACTGTCTTATGAGTAAAGACTGCATAGACTCGGTTTATACTCTCTAGAATTTAGGAGATTGAGAGGGGATCTTATAGAAACTTACAAAATTCTTAAGGGGTTGGACAGGCTAGATGCAGGAAGATTGTTCCCGATGTTGGGGAGGTCCAGGACAAGGGGTCACAGCTTAAGGATAAGGGGGAAATCCTTTAGGACCAAGATGAGAAGGACTTTTTTCACACAGAGAGTGGTGGGTCTCTGGAACTCTCTGCCACAGAGGGTAGTTGAGGCCAGTTCATTGGCTATATTTAAGAGGGAGTTAAATGTGACCCTTGTGGCTAAGGGGATCAGAGGGTATGGAGAGAAGGCAGGTACGGGATACTGAGTTGGATGATCAGTCATGATCATATTGAATGGCGGTGCAGGCTCGAAGGGCCGAATGGCCTACTCCTGCACCTAATTTCTATGTTTCTATGTTTCTATGTAATTTAAATGTTATAACGTTTTCTTGATGCAAACATTCCTTATAGCAAGGTACTTAGTAAATTCTTCAAGGTACAGTGCTCATACTTCAAGTTATTCGCAGGTTCATTGGACCAAATTGATCAGAAATGCTTAGTTTAAACTCCGTTTAAAATATACTTATAAAATTGGTTCCCAGCCTTAAATAGGACTGCTCTTCAAAGCAGGGAAAAAAATAAAAAATAAACCATTGCCTTCTCGAACAAAAGATATTTGGCAATATTCAAGGGTTTGAGCAGAAATCAAAACAACAGGATTAGTGGTGCCACAATAGAAATTCAATTCCAATATTTAGAATTGTTAAATTGACCGCTATGCTCTTCTGGTTAATATAATCATGGTGAGGTGATTATTCGGTCTAACCTTTGCCTAATTACATGCGTTGGAAATTTGTACCAAACTAAACATAATCACTGGCTATGCCATATATTAATTAATTTGGCAGCCTCCACCTTACAGATGAGTTTTTCAGATTAAACAGCTTTAATCAGGAATTATGATTGTTCCAATTGCCGGAGGCAAGGGTTAGTTGCTTGACTAACAATTCCCCAGACCTCAGATTATTGGAGGAATTGGAAAAAGCCCTCGCCAAATAAGCACAGGAGACAAAAGCTGAGCAAAGTGGCAGAGACCCGAGATCCATCCTGGCTATGGGTGCTGTGTGTGTCTGTGGAGTTTGTACGTTCTCCCTGTGACCTGCGTGGGTTTCCTCCGGGTGTTCCACCCACTCTCCAAAGACGTGCAGTTTTTGTCGGCAAGTTGGCTTCGGTAAAATTGCATAGAGTCCCTGGTGTGCGTAGGATAGAGTAAAAGCCCTGTCCCACGGTACGAGTTCATTCCAAGAGCTCTCCCGAGTTTAAAAATAAATCAAACTCCGTGGTAAGTACGGAGAATGAACGTAGCGGGTACGTCGGAGCTCGGGGACGTCTCTTAGCGGCTCGTCACGCTAACGGCAGGTACTCGGGACGACTCGCTAACGGCAGGTAAGCACGGGGAGACTCGTGAAGATTTTTCAACATGATGAAAAATGTCCACGAGAGCCCCGAGTACCGACGAGCGGCCGTTACCGTAAATCTCCGAGTTCGAATCAGGGCAAACTCGGGAGAACTCTTGGAATGAACTCGTACAGTGGGACAGGGGTTTTAGTGTGTGGGGATCGCTGGTCAGCGTGGACTCGGTGGGCCAAAGAGCATGTTTCCGCGTTGCATCTCCAAACTAAACGGAAAGATGTTGCAAGATCCTAGTGGGGGGGCGCAAGGAAAACAAAAATAAAAGACTCGGATAATTAAGAAATTGATAGGGAAAACATTCTGGAGTCATTGAGTGAGTTTCACTGTGTTGTCCATAACGAGTGGACTGTTGTGTCAAATATGTTTGCAGGCGGACCACCCATAACTCAGGATCATCCTGGATGCCAAAGATAGCCCTCGGTGATATTTAATCACAGCAAGCTGCCTTCTTAAATCTCTCTCACCACAGCCTTGCCCCCAGATCTGACCTCAAGTATAAGGAGCTTGTGACTTGTTTATTACTAAGATAAGGATCGAGAAATTAAATCATACTGCTGCATGTTTTCAACGCGACGGGGAGAAATTGATTACTTGCCGACACATGGGAGAAGCTGGTCGCGCAGGAATGAATTCAGCCGACCTCTGATCCACAGCTGATATCAATACTCCAATGAAAGACTGTCATATGCTCAAAAAACATTGTCAGCCTTGAAAGCTAAAAGAGGAATCCTGCCTTTGGAATCAAGAACCAAGGACATAGGTTTAAGGTGAGGGTGGGGGGAGGGGGGGGGATTTAATAGGTAGGATGTGTCAGAAGGAACTGCAGGTGTTGGTTTACACCAGAGATGGACACAAAATGCTGGAGTAACTCAACGGGTCAGTCAGCCCTTCAAAGTGGCTCTGGGTGAATTAGCCTAGATTCCCTACTGTGTTTCTCTGAGATCAAAGGGGATCAGACATTTTCATACTAATGTAGGCACTGCTTCTGCTACTCTTATCACAAGGTCTGCTCCCCTGAGGAGATGGTGACCAAAGAGACAATAATGAGTTGTCCTCACTGCGCTCTCACTGATAGTGGCTCCTATTACTGTGCTATTTTCAGCAGCCACTTTTATTCCATGGCCATTGATACTGATGGCGAGCTTATTGCTGTGTTTGGCAACGTATCAAATGCCATCATCATCATCATCATCGTGGAAAACATCAACGGGCACGGTGCCTTGTGGCCCTGTCCCACGGTACGAGTTCATTCCAAGAGCTCTCCCGAGTTTAAAAAAAATCAAACTGGTGGTAAGCACGGAACGTACTTAATGAATGTAGCAGGTACGTCGGAGCTCGGGGACGTCTCTTAGCGGCTCGTAACGCTAACGGCAGGTATTCGGGAAGACTCGCTAACGGCACGTAAGCACGGGAAGACTCGTGAAGATTTTTCAACATGCTGAAACATGTCCACGAGAGCCCCGAGTACTGACGAGCGGCCATTACCGTAAATCTCCGCGTTCGAATCAGGCCAAACTCGGCAGAACTCTTGGAATGAACTCGTACCGTGGGACAGGGCCATAACAATGCCGTGTGCAACAGTGATCACAACTTCTACTGAAGTGCGGATGGCCGTTGGCTCGCTAGAAGCTCATCCGCCCTTTGACAGGTCTTGTTTCTGGTCCTGCTGGGGGTCCACAGCCCCCTCCTCACCTGGCGAACCAGGTGGGGGAGACGGTTTGGTCGCGGACTATCCAACCATGGAGCGGGTAGCACGGGACTACATGGTAACCGTGGCGGGGGGGGGGGGGGAACTCACCCCGACCTGACCAAAGTCCAGACAAACATATCTCCTTCATTGAACCTCTGTTACTTTATCAGAAAATATCTCGTTCACATTAATGAGACATGATTTGCTGTTTAACAAATCCTCACTGGGGGACTTGATTGAGGTCTTCAAAATGATGAAAGGGATAGACAGAGTTGACGTGGATAAGCTTTTCCCATTGAGGGTAGGGAAGATTCAAACAAGAGGGCATGACATGAGAATTAAGGGACAGAGGTTTAAGGGTAACATGAGGGGGAACTTCTTTACTCAGAGAGTGGTGGCTGTGTGGAATGATCTTCCTGCGGAAGTGGTGGAGGCAGGATCGATTTTAACATTTAAAAGTAAAGTGGATAGGTATGTGGACGGGAAGGGAATGGAGGGGTATGGTCTGAGTGCAGGTAGATGGGACTAGGGGAAAATAAATGGTCGACACGGACTTGAAGGGCCGAGAAGGCCTGTTTCCGTGTTGTAATTGTTATATGGTTATATTGTTATATTCTGCGTATCAATCTAGATTTGGCCAAGTGAGGCTTAGATGGAGCATCTTGGTCAGCATGGGTTGAGTGGGGCCGAAGGGCCTGTTTCCATGCTATGGGTCTCTATGCTCCATTCTGTAACAGATGATTGTTTCTGGAGATGAGGAAATTCTTTAGTGAGAGGGTGGTGAATCTGTGGATCCATCGCCAGATGGCCTGGAGGGCAAGTCAATGGATATTTTTAAGGTGGAGATTAATGGATTCTTGATTAGTAAGGGAGCCAGGGCAGACACAAGATAGACACAAAGTGCTGGAGAAACTCAGTGGGTCTGACAGCATCTCTGGAGAAAAGGAATAGGTGACGTTTCAGGTCAAGACCCTTCTTCAGACTTCTTCAAGTTTCAACCAGCGTCTGCAGTTCCTTCCTACACTCCAGAGATGCTGCCTAACCCGCTGAGTTACTCCAGCTCTTTGTGGCTATCGTTGGTTTAAACCAGCATCTGCAGTTCCTTCCTACACACGCTGGGGTTATAAAGTCTACCACTGTTTCAGAAAGAACTGCAGATGCTGGAAAAATCGAAGGTAGACAAAAAAATGCTGGAGAAACTCAACGGGTGAGGCAGCATCTGGGGAGCGAAGGAATAGGTGAAGTTTCGGGTCGAGACCCTTCTTCAGACTGACGTGGAGGTGGGGGGAGAAGAAAGGAAGAGGCGGAGACAGTAGGCTGTGGGCACAGAGGGGGGGGGGCAGTGAGGGAGGAGGTTGCTAAACCGTCTTCGGAGAGAGGAGGAGAACTTCTTCGTACTAATCGTGATGCGCGCGGATGAAGCGCAGAAAGCCCCGTCGCGGCGGATCTGCTTTGACATCTAAAGGAATCACAGGAGAGCGTTTCATGCAGAGCGAGGTGAAGCAAGTGCATGGAGTGGAGGCCAGAGGGATTCAAGGCGTATTGTTCTAGCAATGAACCGGCACACATTCAATGAGCTGAGAACCTCCTTCTGCTCTCCCTGGGTCCAAAGCTTTCAACTGAGAAGGAATGGGAATAAATCTTTAAATTAAGATCGGGCTGACAAAATATCAAAAATCAATGCTGCAAGTCAAATATGATGACGTTAGATCCATATCTCATCTCGGTAAACCTTCATCTAGAGTGGCATTGTTTTCAAAGGAAAACTGAAGACATGAAAATATTGCTTAGAGTAACAGACGAGGATTGGAGGGGGGTGATTGATCAGCCATGATCACGATACATAGTTGACTAGCTAGAGGGGCTGAGTGGCCTATTTCTGCTCTTAGTTTTAGTTTAGTTTAGTTTAGAGATACAGTGCGGAACAGCACCTCGAGTCCGCACCGACCAGCGATCCCCGCACACTAAAGGGCCTGTCCCACCAGAATGCAATCTATGCGATGAGCGCGACCTAACGTGGTCACTTGAGCCGTCCGGCGCCGCGGGGCCGGTCCCACTTCGATCGCCGGAGCCGTGCAGAATTGCGCGGAGTTCGTCCCGACATCGCGCGGGGCTACGAAAAACTGACCATGTTCAAAAATTCCGCGCGGCAACGGCTTGTCGACTCGCAATCGCCTCAACGCATTACGCACCGCCTCGACGTCGTGCCTCTGTGACCCTCTCTGTAGGTGCCTCCGTGACCCTCTATGTGTGCGGCTCCGTGGCCCTCTCTGTGTGTGCCTCTTGTGCCCCTCTCTGTGTGCCCCTCTCTGTCCTGGCGAACTTACCTTTAAGACTTCGCTCCAAGTTCGCCTCACTTTGCGCCGCGTTGCGCCACTCACCCGACCTCCGCGCGGCCCTCGCTGCCGGTTTGGTTGCGCTTAATTTACACCTATACCAAGCCAATTAACCTACAAAGCCTGCACGTCTTTGGATTGTGGGAGGAAACCGAAGATTTCGGAGAAAACCCACGCAGGTCACGGGGAGAACGTACAAACTCCGTGCAGGCAGCACCTGTAGTCGGGAGCGAACCTGGGTCTGAGACCCAGGAGGATCTGAGATTGACCAACACACGTGCTCGAGGGATTCAGAAGAATTCTTCTCTTCAACCTAGGTTTTGAAGAGGAGGGAACAATAAATTAAAATTAAAGGCAAGAATAAAAATTGGGGAATTATTAATAACCGTCATCTGGCGCTGTAAAGCAGTAACTCCACCGCAGGGCTATTGTGCTGCCACTATTTCACATATTTTACCGTCTAATGTAAGTGAACTCTGGACAAGGAGGGCGCTCCTCGTAAAGTTGACCCTGTTTCCCCAACAACCATCTCCATTCCAGAATTATTTTTATTCGAAGGTGGACACATAAAAGCTGGAGTAACTCAACGGGACAGGCAGCATCTCTGGAGAGAAGGAATGGGCGACATATCACGCCAAGACCCTTCTTCAAAAATCGAAGGTAGACAAAAATGCTGGAGAAACTCAGCGGGTGAGGCAGCATCCATGGAGCGAAGGAATAGGTGGCGTTTCAGGTCGAGACCCTTCTTCAGACTGACTGATTGAATTACCTTCCCAAAGCTGGTCCTCACCTGGATTAACCAAAAGCTGTTGGCAACAACTTGTATTGTTTAATAGAGTCATAGAGTGATACAGTGTGGAAACGGGCCCTTCGGCCCAACTTGCCAGGTCTGAAGATGTATCTCGGCCCGAAACGTCACCTATTTCTCCGGAGATGCTGCCTGACCCACTGAGTTACTCCAGCACTTCGTGCCTATCTTCGGTGTAAACCAGCATCTGCGGTTCCTTCCTACACAACGTTTCGGGCCGAGACCCTTCTTCAGTCTCTTGTTCTTCGGTATTCTTTCAAGTTTCAAAGCTTGTAATGTGAACAGGATCAATGGGAAGAAGGCCTAATCTAAGTATTAGCCTTAATGTTGGACAACTGCAGATTTACTTCAGAATAACTGGCTGACTTGGTCTTTGGGCCGTTCAGAGTGAAGGCAGGCACTAAGCCAAACTCTTATCAGGAAATGCATTGCAGCGCTGAAAATCATCTGAAGGGGCTTTAGCACTGGTGTAAGCTGTCGGGTGTAAGTCCAACCGGGGGATTTCTGATAAAGCTTTTGATTCTTTGATTTCCTTCACGTGTCGATCCTGACTCAGTTTAATTGCGCCTGGAAGCATGTTGTGGTTGAAATACTATGTGAGAGCTTGCTTCACCTCTCTCATTTCCTGAAACATCTTTACATATTCAAGACAAGGCTTTTACAGCTGTTGGCTCTGGTTGGGGGGGGGGAAGGAGCGTGGTGGAGGGAAGGGACAGATGAAATATAAGACACCTGGCACCGTTTCAGAGAGGTATCGCGGAAGGCAAACCCATCAATGTTGGGATAAGTGGGTCAGACAAGGAATCTGTAACACCTTCACCAAACACTGACATTTGCTTCTCTCCAGCCTGTTATCACGTTTTCTCAGGCATACTGTGAGCTTGTGAGCTAGGATTGAGGCAAGTAGGCGCACAACATCAGAACAGGTGAAATCTATTTCTTAATACTCTTTGACATGCAACTTTACAAGAAACGCCTTCGCTTGCAGTTTCCGGATTTGTTGCATTCATCTCGATACTCCTGCAATTTGGAAGGTTTAGTAATATAATTTCATAGAAACATAGAAACATAGAAAAATAGGTGCAGGAGTAGGCCATTCGGCCCTTCGAGCCTGCACCGCCATTCAATGTGATCATGGCTGATCATCCAACTCAGTATCCCGTACCTGCCTTCTCTCCATACCCCCTGATCCCTTTAGCCACAAGTGCCACATCTAACGCCCTCTTAAATATAGCCAATGAACTGGCCTCAACTACCTTCTGTGGCAGAGAATTCCAGAGACTCACCAATCTCTGTGTAAAGAATGTTTTCCTCATCTCGGTTCCCTCTTATCCTTAGACTGTGACCCCTTGTTCTGGACTCCCCCAACATCGGGAACAATCTTCCAGCATCTAGCTTGTCCAACCCCTTAAGAATTTTGTAAGTTTCTATAAGATCCCCCCTCAATCTTCTAAATTCCAGCGAGTACCAGCCGAGTCTATCCAGTCTTTCCTCATATGAAAGTCCTGACATCCCAGGAATCAGTCTGGTGAATCTTCTCTGTACCCCGTCTATGGCAAGAGTGTCTTTTCTCAGATTTGGAGACCAAAACTGTACGCAATACTCCAGGTGTGGCCTCACCAAAACCCTGTACAACTGCAATAGAACCTCCCTGCTCCTATACTCAAATCCTTTCGCTATGAATGCTAACGTACCATTCACTTTCTTCACTGCCTGCTGCGCCTGCATGCCTACTTTCAATGACTGGTGTACCATGACACCCAGGTCTCGTTGCATCTCCCCTTTTCCTAATCTGCCACCATTCAGATAATAATTCAGATAATTTCAAAATAAGTCCTGACAATTGGCAAATCTTTCAGAGAAATGCATTAACCAAACAATGCCAAGCAAAAGACAAAAAGTCCTGGAGGAACCAAGTGGGTCAGGCAACATCCGTGGAGCAACCCTGATGTGTCCGTTCCCACCACAGGTGCTGCCTGACCCACTGAGTTCCTCCAGCACTTTGTGTTTTGCTCAGGATTCCAGCGTCTGCAGTTCCTTGTGTCTCCACTGTAAATGCAATGCCTGGTTTTGTTTTGCTGAAGGTAATGCCCAGATCAGTAACAGGGCGGGAGGTTGCAACCTTCACGTGGTCCGCCCTGTTTCGACGAATGCAATCAACCTGGCGTGCACAAACGGAAGATCAAACAGAACAAGTTGTCTTTCAACATTAGGCTGTGCACGCCACACGCAAGAAGAAGAAACTCACAGACATGTGGTAGGTTATAGAGTCATGGTCATAGTCACACAGCGTGGAAACAGGCCCTTCAGCCCAACTCGCCCAAGCTGACCAACTTGCCCCATCTATACTAGCCCCACCACCTGCGTTTGGCCCATATCCTTCTAAACTTGCCCTATCCATGTATCTGTCTAAATGTGCCTTAAACGTGCTTATTAAACATAATGAAGATCCTGTTAAAATGAATCATTCAGGAGTGGATTTGCTGCCCAGGGCATGGAGGCAGCACGGTGGTTCAGCGGTCGAGTTGCTGCCTTACAGTGCCAGAGACCTGGGTTCGATCCTGACTACAGGATCAATCAGCCCCTTGAGCTTTCTCTGCGTTCAACACGATCATGGCTTTAGACTTTAGACTTTAGAGATACAGTGCAGAAACGGGCCCTTTAGCCCAAAGAATCCACACCTCCCAGTCATCACCCCGTACACTGGTTCTATTCTGGACACGAGGGACAATTTACAATTTTACCATTTCCAATTAACCTAGAGTCATAGAGGCATACAGCGTGGAAACAGGCACTCTGGCACGGGGTTCAATCCTGACCACGGGTGCTGTCTGTACGGAGTTTGTACGTTCTCCCCGTGACCTGCGTGGGTTTTCTCCGGGTGCTCCGGTTTCCCCCCGCACTCCAAAGACGCACAGGTTTGTCGCTTAATTGGCTTCGGTCAATATTGTAAATTGCCCCTAGTGTGTGTAGGATAAAGCTAGTGTGGGGGGGATCGCTGGTTGGCATGGACTCGGTGGGCCGAAGGGCCTGTTTCCGTGCTGCGCCTCCAAAACAAAACCAAAACTAAATTGGATTTGCTCTTCCATGGTTTGGAGCCTCTGGAAAGGAAGGAATGGATTGGAACACGAGATATTTATTCAAAAAAGTAGAGAGAAGTAGAAATACTTCCAGGCTATTAAACCTCCCCCCTGCTGTTGGGAAGTGCTGGAATTCATTATTTAAAAAGGTAGGAAGAGCACATCTCTGTTAAGCTGTGCCTTTCTCATCTTGAAACAATGCCCTCTGGTTTTCTGGGGAAAAGTTTCAAACTGTCGACCATTCTATGATTCTCATAATTGTATATACAAGGTCTCCTCTCAACTTACAGTGTATTATAGAAAACGTTGTCCAACCACTCCTTGTAGCTAAGACCCCACTATTATAGACGGCAGCAGAGTAGCGCAGCAGTAGAGTTGCTGCCTTACAGCGCCAGAGACCCGAGTTCGATCCTGCTGTCAGTGCGGAGTTTGTACGTTCAACCTCGTGACCACACGGGTTTTCTCCGGGTGCTCTGGTTTCTTCCACAATGCCAAAGAATACAGGTTTGTGGGTTAATTGGCTCATGCAAACTGTCCCTAGTATGTAGGATCGAGCTGGACAAGCTAGATACAGGAAAAATGTTCCCAATGTTGGGCGAGTCCAGAACCAGGGGCCACGGTCTTAGAATAAAGGGGAGGTCATTTAAGACTTAGGCGATAAAAAACTTTTTCACCCAGAGAGTTGTGAATTTGTGGAATTCCCTGCCACAGAAGGCAGTGGAGGCAAAGTCACTGGATGGATTTAAGAGAGAGTTAGATAGAGCTCTAGGGGCTAGTGGAGTCAAGGGATATGGGGAGAAGGCAGGCACGGGTTATTGATTGGGGACGATCAGCCATAATCACAATGAATGGCGGTGCTGCCTCGAAGGGCCGAACGGCCTCCTCCTGCGCCTATTTTCTATGTTTCTATGTTTCTGTATAACTGGTGTACAGGTGATCGTTGGGTCGACACAGACTTGGTGGGCCGAAGGGCCTTTTTCCACGGTATATCTCTAAGATGTTATGTTACAGTTGTGCAAGACATTGGAGTATTGCATCCAGATTTGTTCACCGTGCTAGAGGAAAGATGGTGTTGAGCTGGAGAGAGTGCAGAGATGATTTATGAAGATGTTGCTAGCGCTTGAGGTTCTGAGCTACACGGAGCGGTCGGGGTCGGGCAGGCAACGACTTTATTCCTTGAAGTGCAGGAGGATGAGGGGTGAACTTATAGAGGTGTATAAGATCAGGAGGAAAATAGATAGTGCGGGGATGCACAGAGTCTTTTACCCAGAGTAGCAAAAACAGGAAGGCAGATCACTATCTAAATGGCGTCAAGTTGGGAAAAGGGGAAGTACAACGGGATATGGGGGTCCTTGTTCATCGGTCTATGAAAGTAAGCATGCAGGTACAGCAGGCAGTGAAGAAAGCAAATGGCATGTTGGCCTTTATAACAAGATGAATCGAGGTCCTTCTGCAGTTGTACAGAGCCCTAGTGAGACCATACCTGGAGTATTGTGTGCAGTTTTGGTCCCCTAATTTGAGGAAGGATATTCTTGCTATTGAGGGAGTGCAGCGTAGGTTTACAAGGTTAATTCCCGGGATGGCGGGACTGTCATATGCTGAGAGAATGGAGCAGCTGGGCTTGTACACTCTGGAGTTTAGGATGAGAGGGGATCTCATTGAAACACATAAGATTGTTAAGGGTTCGGACACGCTAGAGGCAGGAAACATGTTCCCAATGTTGGGGGAGTCCAGAACCGGGGTTCACAGTTTAAGAATAAGGAGTAAGCCATTTAGAACGGAGACGAGGAAACACTTTTTCTCACAGAGAGTGGTGAGTCTGTGGAATTCTCTGCCTCAGAGGGCGATGGAGGCGGGTTCTCTGGATGCTTTCAAGAGAGAGCTAGATAGGGCTCTTAAAAATAGCGGAGTCAGGGGATATGGGGAGAAGGCAGGAACGGGGTACTGATTGGGGATGATCAGCCATGATCATATTGAATGGCGGTGCTGGCTCGAAGGGCCGAATGGCCTGCTCCTGCACTCCTACTACTTCTCTATTATCTATTGTCCATTGTCAGAGTAGGGGAATCAAGAACGAGAGGACATAGATTTAAGGCGAGAGGGAAAAGGTTTAATAGGAATCTGAGGAGCAACTTGATCACACAGAGGGTGGTGGGTCTATGGAAGAGCTGCCAGGGAAGGCAGGTATTATTATGACATTTAGAAGACATTTGAACAGGTGCATGCACAGGAAAGTTTTGGAGGGTTATAAGCCAAACAAAGGCTGGTGGAGGACCAGTGTAGATGGGGCATCTTGGTCAGCATGGGCAAGTTGGGCCGGAGGCCCTGTTTCCGTGCTGTGTGACTTCATGGCTAATGCAGGCAGCATTCTGGAAAACCTCTTCTGCAATGTTATCCCCAAGGAGGATCAGATATAACCAATTGACAAAATACAATATGTTCACTGACTCTTGAGGATGTCTTGACCTGAGAGGCCAGGACCGACCCACCCCAGTAACTGGAGGTGTGAGGGCACAGTTCTACAGGCCGGACCACCAAGCATTCAAGACGCAATGCTCGCAGCGCAATCTGAGTCTGAGTTGCTGCCTCACAGCGGCAGAGACCCATGTTCGATCCTGACTATGGGTGCTGTCTATAGGGAGCTCGCACGTTCGCCCCCGTGACTGCGTGGGTTTCTCCAGGAGCTCAGGTTTCGTCCCACACTCCAAAGACGTGCCGGTTTGCAGGTTAATTGGCTTTGGTAGAATTGTAAAATTGTCCCTAGCATGTAGGATAGTGCGAGTGTACGGAGTGATCGCTGGTCGGCGCGGACCTGGTGGGCCGAAGGGCCTGAGCTGCATTGTATCTCTAAAGTCTGTGGAATCCGTGGAACTCATCGCCACAGAAGGCTGTGGAGGCCAAGCCAATGGATATTTTTAAGGCGGATATTAACGGATTTGTGATTAGTGCGGGTGTCCGGGGTTGTGGGGAGAAGGCAGGAGAATGGGGTTGAGAGATTAGCCATGGTTGAAAGACTTGATGGGCCGAATGGCCTAATTCTGTTCCTGGAACTTAGAATTTTTGAAGTCTAAAGTAAAGACCGGATATCCGGACTTGCAGTAAGGTTGGTGCATCTATGGGAGGGGCTTTGCTCTAACTCCGGAGCATGACATGACTGCAACGCACCGTCAGGGAGTTGGCACAAACTCTGAGATGAGGAGAATGAGTTCAGCCAGCCAGCAGCATAATAAGACAGCAAAGCCCATTTAGAACAGGCTAGCGATTCAGTTGCCAAAGGACAGGCCACACATCGACAGCCCCAAGGCAAGAGCAGCAGCAGAAGCAACATCAGTGCTATTTGAAAGGATAACAGAACGGAGGGCTTCACCGTGCGTGGGTTCATTCAAACGATGAGGAACTGCGATTGTACGGCACAGAAAACAGTGACAGCGGTCAACAAACGGATCTTCTGAAGAAGAAGCAGGCGGGTGGCACAGTGGCGCAGCGGTAGAGTTGCTGCAGTGCCTTACAGCGCCAGAGACCCAGGTTCAATCCTGACTACGGGCGCTGTCTGTATGGAGTTTGCACGTTCTCCCCGAGACCTGTGTGGATTTTCTCTGAGATCTTCAGGTTCCTCCCACACTCCAAAGACGTAATTGGCTTGGTATAAATGTAAAATTGTCCCTGGTGTGTGCAGGGTAGTGTTGACAAGGGGGGGATCACTGGTCAGTACGGATTCGGTGGGCCGAAGGGCCTTGCTTCTGTGCTCTATCTCTAGACTAAACTAAACTAAACTAAACTAAGAATCCCAACCTGTAACATAACCTGTCCATTCCCTCCGCAGATGCTGCCTGGCCCGCTGAGTTCCTCCAGCACGTTGTCATTTTGCCCACGATTCCAGTGTCGGCAGTTTCTTGCGCCTTCATGCAATGGTATTGATGACAGCCAGCGCATTGAAATGCAAATCGTTACTGCCACAGGCTGCTCGACACAGGCTGCTCGATAATGGGTCAACATACTGACTCCAGCAAGCTCAGCTGAAAACTATCGACAGAAAGCACTGTCACACAGCAAATCTAGTCACGGTGAGGTCCTACAGTATTAAGAACATGAGAAGCAGGAGCAGGAGTCGGACAATCAGCCCCTTGAGCTTTCCCTGCATTCAATAAGATCATGACTTTAAACTAGAGACATGCTGCAGAAACAGGCCCTTTAGCCCGAGGAGTCCTCACCAGCCAGCGTTCACTTTGTGCACTAGTTCTATCCCAGAGACTGGGACAATTTACAAGTTTACCATTGGCAATTAACCTACAAACCTAGAGTCATAAAGCCATGCAGCGTGGGAACAGGTACCTCAGCCCACATTCGATCCTCGGGTGCTGTCTGTACGGTTTGTATGTTTTCCCTGTGATGGCGTGGGTTTTCTCTGGGAGCTCTGGTTTCCTCCCACGCTCCAAAGACGTGCTGGTTTGTAGGTTAATTGGCTTGTGTTTGTATACTTGTTAAACATTGTGAATTGTCCCAAGTGTGTAGGATAGTGTTAGTGTATGGGGGTGATCGCTGGTTCGTTGTAGATCCCAAAGAGCCTGGTTCCACGCTATATCTCTCTGTCCGACGGCTGTCTGCAGCTTAACAGGCCCATAAACGTAACCACACAACAAATATGTTACACAGTAATCAATAATACAATGCATTGATAACCAGTGATTCTCAGTAACCACACCGTATTAGTGCAACAACAAAGTCCTCGGTGCAATCAAAACAAAGTCCATGGAAGATCAAGGTTGCTGAGGTCATGGTTAAAGCCCTGTCCCACGGTACGAGTTCATTCCAAGAGTTCTCCCGAGTTTGCCCTGGTTTGAACTCGGAGATTTACGGTAATGGCCACTCGTCGGTACTCGGGACTCTTGTGCACATTTTTCAACATGTTGAAAAATCGTCACGAGTCTTCCCGTGCTTACCTGCCGTTAGCGAGTCTTCCCGAGTGCCTGCCGTTGGCGTTACGAGCCGCTAAGAGACGTCCCCGAGCCCCGACGTACCCGCTACGTTCATTCTCCGTGCTTACCCCGACTTTGAACTCAGGAGAGCTCTTGGAATGAACTCGTACCGTGGGACAGGGCCATTAGTGTTGTGCAGTGGTCAAGAGCTTGATGGCAGATCTGAAGGAGCTGTTCTTGAAGCTGGAAGCCACAATTCTCAGGCTCCTCGAGCTTCTTCCCGACGAGAGCAGGATGGCAGTGTGGCCACAGTGTGCTGGACCTTTGGTGATATCAGCTGCCTTTATCAGACAGCGCTCCCTGTAGATCCCTGTGATGGTGGGGAGTTCCGTTCCCGTGATGTTTACCGCAATCTGTCACATCCTTCATTCCTGGGCGTTCGAGTTATCAAACCAGGCAGTGACGTTGCAGGTCAGGAAGACTGTGAAAAGTGGTTTATCACCGTTACTTTTTTGCATATCTTACATTCATTTGTTCTATCTCGATATCTCCGTCTATATCTCCGAAAGTTCCCTTTTCCCTGACTCTCAGTCTGACCAAGGGTCTCGACCCGAAACGTCACCCAAGAGATACTGTCTGACCTGCTGAGTTGCTCCAGCATTTTGTGTCTATCTTCTGTGAAAATTGGTTATTGCACCAGATTTATCGTGGATGTGCAGATTATTAACCTTTGGAAAAAAATATCTTTCTCTATGGAAAAAAAGCAGTGCTGGGACATATTTAAGCATGAATATGCAGTTCTCTGTGTATCAAGATGATTGTTCATATTAAGATCCTGAACAAGAGAATATGTCTGGTATAATTTGAGTACAAGGGTTGGACTGTCATATTACATCAGTACAAGACATTGGTAAGACAGCACTTAGAATAATTTGTGCTTTTCTGGTTGCCAAGCTATAAAAAGGATGTGAATATGTATCCTGCTGAAATAGGATGCGTATTCGAGAACTAGTGGGCAGAGGGTTCAGGTGAAGGGGGAAAGATTTTTTTTAGGAATCTGAGGGGTAACGTTGTCACACAAAGGGTGGTGGGTGTATGGAACGAGCTGCCGGAGGAGGTAGATGAGGTAGGGACTATCGCAATGTTTGGACTGGGACGTGGATAGGACAGGTTTCGAGGGATATGGGCCAAAGGCAGGCAGGCAGGTGGGACTAGTGTAGATGGGACATGTTGGCCAGTATGGACAAGTTGGGCCGAAGGGCCTGTTTCCACGCTGTATGACTTTAACACCAACTCTCTTACAAACTTCACAAGCACATGAATGCAATAAAACAATAAATATATAATAATCAATAAATACTGGGTAACCAGACCATGATAGTGCATCATGCAGGAGCAAGCTGCCTGCTGATGCAGTTCATTCCATCTGGCCTTCAGGAAGGCAATGGATAAACATATGGTGGAGGAAAAATCTACCGGGAACCGCTGACATGGAGAACTGGTGTGTTGCTCAGTTGGAGAGCCGGCATTAACATGATGGGCCAAATGGCCTGCTTCTGTGCAGTAACCATTCTCTATCTGTGTGATGACAAGTTGAGTTGAGTTGAGTTTCGTTTCGTTTAGAGATACTGCGTGGAAACAGGCCCTTCGGCCCATCGAAGATAGACACAAAATGCTGGAGTAACTAAAGGCCCTGTCCCACTTTCCCGAATTCCTCCGCGTTTTCCCCGTGATTCAAACTCGGAGAGTTACGGTAATAGCCAGCCGTAGGTACTCAGGGCTATTTTTTTTTACTTGTGGACATTTTTCAACATGCAGAAAAAACGTCCAGACTTACCTGATGCCCCGAGGACCTACGGCTGGCATTACGAGCCGCTACGAAATATCTACGGACTCCTACGGACTTGCACGGACATTGTCCGATTTTGAATCAAGGGGAAAACTTGGGAGAAATCGTGAGGAACTCTGGAAAGTGGGACAGGCCCTTAAGCAGCATGTGCAGCACGTGCAGTTCCTTCTTGCAGCTTTGGCCCACTGAGTCTACACCGACCAGCGATCACGCCTTCACACTCGTTCTAAGCTACACACACTAGGGACAATTTAGAAACGGCAATTAACTTACAAACCCGCACGACTTTGGGACGTGGGAGGAAACCAGAGCACCCGGAGAAACACACGTGGTCACAGGGAAAACGGAAAAAAACAGACAGCACCCGTGGTCAGGATCGAACCCGGGTCTCTGGCGCTGTAGGCAGCAACACTACCACTGTGCTCCCGTGCCTACATGATTTTCCTAAACGTCGCAGTCTGATCATAAATTAACGCAGCTGCTTTCCGTTCGTAGATTAAATGACTTTCATGCACTCGTCACCAGTGAATCCAAACCAATAAACGCAACGCTCTGGAGTAACTGAGCAGATCAGGCAGCCTCTCCAGGGCGGCACAGTGGCGCAGCAGTAGCGTTGCTGCCCTACAGCGTCAGAGACCCGGGTTCGGTCCCGACTGCGGGGGCTGCCCGTTTACGTAGTTTGTACGCTTTCCCCGTGGGTTTTCTCTGGAGTCTCCACTTTCCTCCTACACTCCAAAGACGTACGGGTTCGTAGGTTAATTGGCTCGGTAAAAATTGTAAATTGTCCCCAGTGTGTGTAGGGTAGTGTTAGTGTGCGAGGATCGCTGGTGGCGCAGACTCGGTGGGCCGAAGGGCCTGTGGCCACGCTGTACCTCAAAACTATAAAACTAAACATGGATAGGCAACGTTTCGATTCGGTACCCATCTTCAGAATAAAACCAACGCGACCTGCCCAAATCTTTGCACCATAGTACTTAATCCGTAGCACATTGCTTGAAATATTTGAGAGCACACAGGAAACATCAGACTTTATCATTAATGTTTTATTATTATTAATGTTTCGTGTTTTCTGAGTCATTCATAGCTGTCACATGAAGTTTATGTCATGTTGTTACTTGTGGGCGGAGCACCAAGGCAAATTCCTTGTATGTGAATACTTGGCCAATAAGCTTTCTTACTTAATTCTTGCGTTCCTCTCTGCGGTGACGAAGTCTGAAGAAGGGTCTCGACCTGAAACAACGTCACCCATTCCTTCTCTCCAGAGGTGCTGCCTGTCCCACTGTGTTACTCCAGCCTTTCGTGTCTATGGTTTAAACCAGCATCTGCAGTTCCTTCTTACAAATTTGATTGAGGACTCACTTAATGGGCTACTCTGGACGTGAATCTGAATTCTGTGTTCTGCTGAAATGATTTATATTTTGCTCTGAATTACACTAAATGAAAACCTCATTTACCTCCCCTGTAAATCAGCTTAGAAATATTTCAGTTATTATCCGCAGATTAAATGTGGCTTCGTCTGAGGGCGAAGAAAACATGAATTATTAAACAAGGACTGGTTACACCTTGAATTTCGCTCGTATTTCGCTTGGGCAGCTTACAGCCCAGTGGTATGAGTAGTGATGTCTGGCGCGTCGATCTCTACAAAGCAGAGGCCACGCGCCAACTCTCGGACACCTCCTCCTACTTACCCCTGGACCATGACCCCACTGACGAGCACCAGGCCACCATCTCGAGCACCATAACCGGCTTCATCAACTCCGGCTCCCTACCCCCCCGAGCCTCCAACCTCATCGTTCCCCAGCCCCGCACAGCCCGATTTTACCTTCTCCCCAAAATCCACAAACCCGACTGCACCGGCAGACCCATTGTCTCTGCCTGTTCGTGCCCCACCGAACACATTTCCACATACCTTGACTCCATCCTATCCCCCTTTGTTAAATCCCTCCCCACCTATGTTCAAGACACCTCAGACACTCTCCGTCGGCTCCGCACATTCCGCTGTCCAGGCCCCCATCCTCTCATCTTCACCATGGACGTCCAGTCACTATACACCTGCATCCCCCACCAGGATGGTCTCAAAGCCCTCCGGTACTTCCTCGACCAGAGGAGCAACCCATACCCATCCACTGACACCCTCCTCCGCCTAGCGGAGTTGGTCCTTACCCTCAACAACTTCTCTTTTGACTCCTCCCATTTCCTCCAAACACAAGGCGTAGCTATCGGCACACGCATGGGCCCTAGCTACGCCTGCCTCTTTGTCGGGCACGTCGAACAATCTTTGTTCTCGGCGTACCAGGGCCCCACCCCCGACCTTTACCTCTGTTACATTGACGACTGCTTTGGTGTCACCTCCTGCACCCACGCAGAACTGACTGACTTCATCCATTTCACCACCAACTTCCATCCGGCACTCAAATATACTTGGACCATTTCCGACATTTCCCTACCATTCCTTGACCTCACCATCTCTATTGCAGGTGATACACTCCTGACTGACATCCACTACAAACCAACTGACTCCCACAGCTACCTGGACTACTCTTCCTCCCACCCTGCTTCCTGTAAGGACTCCATCCCCTATTCCCAATTCCTCCGTCTACGCCGCATCTGCTCCCAGGATGACGTGTTCCACACCAGGTCATCGCAAATGTCCTCGTTCTTCAGAGAACGGGGTTTCCCCTCCCCCACTATAGATGAGGCTCGCACCAGGGTCTCCTCCATACCCCGCAACACTGCCCTCTCTCCCCATTCCCCCACTCACAACAAGGGCCGAGTCCCCCTGGTCCTCACCTTTCACCCCACCAGCCAGCGCATACAACAGATAGTCCTCCGCCAGTTTCGTCACCTCCAATGTGACCCCTCCACTCGCCACATCTTCCCATCTCCCCCCCTGTCTGCCTTCCGCAAAGACCGCTCCCTCCGCAACTCCCTCGTCAATTCTTCCCTTCCCTCCCGCTCCACTCCTTCCCCGGGCACTTTCCCTTGCAACCGCAAGAGATGCTACACTTGTTCCTTCACCTCCCCCATCCACTCCTTTCAGGGACCCAAGCAGTCATTCCAAGTCCGACAGAGGTTCACCTGCACCTCCTCCAACCTCATCTACTGCATCCGTTGCTCCAGATGCCAGCTGATCTACATCGGTGAGACCAAGCGGAGGCTGGGCGATCGTTTCGCCGAACACCTCCGCTCGGTCCGCAATAACAAACCCAACCTCCCGGTGGCTCAGCACTTCAACTCCCCCTCCCACTGCGTATCCGACCTCTCGGTCCTGGGCCTCCTCCACGGCCAGAGTGATCAACACCGCAAGTTGGAGGAACAGCACCTCATATTCCGCTTGGGGAGTCTGCATCCTCTGGGCTTAAACATTGAATTTTCTCAATTCTGTTAACCCAGACTGCCTCCCCCCCCACCTCTCCCTCAGCCCTCTGGCCCTGACATTCCTTCTCCATCTCCCCCCCCCCCCCCCCCAGTCGCACTAGCTTCTCATTTTCACACCACAAACAGCTTACAATGGCCTGCTTCCTTTATCACCAATACTTTTTTGCATATCTTTCACTCATTGTTCCTTATCTCTCCACATCACTGTTTATATCTCTCGTTTCCCTGATCCCTGACCAGTCTGAAGAAGGGTCTCGACCCGAAACATCGCCTATCTCCTTCGCTCCTTAGATGCTGCTGCACCCGCTGAGTTTCTCCAGCTTTTTGTGTAACCCATGGACTGGGCAGTGTTTACTACTTTTTGCAGTCTTTTCCTCTCCAGGGCGCTCAAGTTGCCGAACCAAGCCATGATGCAACCGGTCAGCATGCTCTCTACTGTGCACCTGTAGAAGTTAGAGAGAGTCCTCCTTGACAGACCACAGGGAGATGGTTGCCTTTTACTGAATATCTGCAACAACAGAATTTAGGAGACTCTCTAGAATTTAGAAGATTGAGAGGGGATCTTATGGAAACTTACAAAATTCTTAAGGGGTTGGACAGGCTAGATGCAGGAGGATTGTTCCCGATGTTGGGGAGGTCCAGGACAAGGGGTCACAGCTTAAGGATAAGGGGGAAATCCTTTAGGACCCGAGATGAGAAGGACTTTTTTCACACAGAGAGTGGTGGGTCTCTGGAACTCTCTGCCACAGAGGGTAGTTGAGGCTAGTTCATTGGCTGTATTTAAGAGGGAGTTAGATGTGGCCCTTGTGGCTAAGGGGATCAGAGGGTATGGAGAGAAGGCAGGTACGGGATACTGAGTTGGATGATCAGCCATGATCATATTGAATGGCCGAAGGCCTCTACTCCTGCACCTAATTTCTATGTTTCTATGTTTCTAACAGAATGGTTAAACACAAATTTAAACCCGATGCCAGGGATGAGTGAGGTGGGGCGGTGGGGGGGGGGTGGGGCGGTGGTGGGGGAGTGGGGGCGGAGGGGGGGGTGGAGAGATATATCTCCATCTTCTCTTTTCTTATTTATTTTCTTTTCTCTTGTACATCTTTGGTAGCGTAGGGGTCTTTTTCTTGCTCTCGCTTATTTTACCTATTTTACCTATTTTTCTTCATTCTCTTCTTGTGTCTCTCTTTTTTTCTCTTTTTTTTAAAATTTCGGTTACAATGTTAAAAATGAAGCTGTGCTATAATGGTATAACTGTGATGTCGATCGTCTTATCGCTGTACAATTGCTTCCAATAAAATAAATAAAAAATAAAAATAAAAAAAGAAAGATCACGGGGAGGACGTGCGAACTCCGTACAGGCAGCACCCGTAGTTGGGAAAAAGAATCCGGGCCTCTGATGCTGCGAGCGCTGTGAGGCAGCGGCTCTACCGCTGCACCTCCATGTTCCACCAAGGACCACCTGCAGCATGCCGTTTTAAAAACCGATCATTTTTTAGTCGAAACCGGTTGCGTTGCTAGTTGAAGGTGGTTGCCGGAGGTTGCAGGTAGTGGAACGGCAATCTATTTTTAGTCACGGCCGGTTTTGAATTTTTCGAAATAAACGCCGGAACATAGAAGAAGCGGAAACCACTTTCAACCATTAGGGAGACTGACAAAAACTTCCGGGAACCGCACGGAAACCTTGGGTGGGGCGCAAAGTCTCCAGAGGTTTCCGTTCAGGTTTCCTAAGTGGGACAGGGGCATAACTCAGCGGGCCAGGCAGCATCTCTGGAGAAAAGGACTAGGTGACGTTTCGGGTTGAGACCCGTCTTCCACCCTAACAGCGGGCAGGTTCACCCGAGCTGAAATGGAACGGTGAATTCCATGATGAGCTCAAGACTCCATTAACTTCCAAGGGAATTTACAGGATGGTTTTCCCAGTAATTATCTCAACACTAAATCAAAAGATTTACTCTATCTAACTTGAAAGTGGCTGTCGAGCAGAGGTATTCCAGTCTTGTCGGAGAGGAGATTAATCCATGTAGCGCACTGTCTCCAACTTGTAAAAACAAACTAACAGGGTTATCATTGATCCCAGCTATCGTGTCTCAGAGTTACACAACATAATTTAACTCTTCCTTTCCAGATGGATGTGCGGCGTACATCACAGATATATATCACCGCTCTACTGTGTGCAGGTGGACTGACACGTCATTGACTTGAGTACAGGATGGTGATAAGTTAGCTCACGGCAATTCACTAAATCCCGCTGGACCAACTTGGATTGTGTTCTCAGCAATGCCAGTGTTTCATGGGGGGGGGGGGGGGGGGACCTGGGAGGCACAGTGGCGCAGCGGTGGAGTTGCTGCCTCACAGCGCCAGAGACCCGGGTTCCATCCAGACCGCGGGCGCTTGCCTGTACGGAGTTTGTACGTTCTCCCCGTGACCTGCGTGGGTTTTCTCCGAGATCTCCTTGGGTTTCCTCCCACACTCCAAAGGCGTACAGGTCTGTGGGTTCATTGGCTTGTATAAATGTAAATTTGTGTTAGTGTGCGGGGATCGCTGGTCGGCGCGGAGGGCTCGGTGGGCCGAAGGGCCTGTTTCCACGCTGTATCTCTAAACTGATAAGAAGTAGATACAATGATGAGAGGTGTGGGCAGGGTAGACATTCAGAACCTTTTGCCCGGGGTTGGACATGTTAAAGACTAGAGTCATGCCTACAATGTGAGAGAGGCATAATCTGTGGGGCAAGTTATTTACACAGATGCTTTCAAGAGAGAGTTAGATAGAGCTCTTAGAGGTAGCGGAGTCAGGGGATATGGGGAGAAGACAGGAACGGGGTACTGATTGTGGATGATCAGCCATAATCACAGTGAATGGCGGTGGTGGCTCGAAGGGTTGAAGGACCAACTCCTGCACCTAATGTCTATTGTCTATCGTCTGTTGTCACTCTATCCAGGCCTTTCGTTATTCTGTAGGTTTCAATGAGGTGCCCCCTCAACCTTCTACACTCCAGGTCTGTTCCCCGGCCGACAGTCGTACCTCCATGCAAAGCCACCACCCTGAGCCCGACCGGCCAGACACAGGATGGTGGTGCAGTGTATTGTGGGATGTTGCTGGGCTCGGAGGGCGACAACGTGGTCCCCACTTCAAGAGCAGCACGCCGACTGCGAGGCACTTTGAGGCGAGGCCCCGCGGTTGTGAAACGCAGTTTGTAAATGGAAATTATTTATTATTGAAGATTTAATTCAGGCCTGCCAGTGGGGGAGGGGGGGGGGACAGTCACCTTTGCATCTTGCCTTCCATCTGAGCCAGCCTTTTCCTCCACCCCTCCCCCCCCCCCCCCCCCCCACTGCACAGAATGTAAGAAGAATAGTAAGATTGAACGAGAACTTACCAGTTCGAAGGTTGATCTTTATTTTATGAGGAGTCGAAGTGAGGGATTTCGTGAAGAGCCCGCCGGCGCGCATGCTCGACATACTTCAAAGTAGCGGCGTGGAATCACAGAAACCAACAAAAGAAATGACTTCGCATAGTAAGATTGAAGTGACTAAGATTACCAGATGAAGGTGATTGAGGGTTGGGCGAGGAGGGCACGAAATCCCTCACTTCGACTCCTCATAAAATAAAGATCAACCTTCGAACTGGTAAGTTCTCGTTCAATCTTACTATTTCATTTCGGAGTCACGTGAGTGACTTCGTGAAGACTTCAAAGCTTCTGTGATTACACGCCCTGGACCACGTCCATGCTGACACACCACTACCAGGGATGGATGGGAGGAACAAACTTGCTCAATAGTTCATACTGCAAAACAAGAGCATATTTATTAATAACAAATCAAAACCCCTCATGCGGGGACATCTCCACGTTCTTGACCTGCATTCAGCACGGCTTCTGCGAACTGTAGAGGAGCAGCAACAGGCTTGTTATAAAAACGCTGGAACACAGCTTCATTCGCCCATCCTGCTGTGGCGAGAATTTGGTCCATGGGCACCTCCATGACCCTCGCCGCTGACGTCGATGCAGCCCTGGTGGAATGAGACTTGAACACATTAATGTCGATACCTGACTTACCCAAGACGACTCGAAGCCACCTGGATATCGTCTGGACTGTCACTCGATGATGAGGTCTCTTATGAGTGACAAGCAGGTATCTCTCCATTCCTCTGATGCGTGCCGTCACTTTGACATAGTGGCGGATATGTGAGACTAAACATAGCCTAGCATCTGCGGGGTATGCCGGGAACTTCAGCTGCAGCCCTGTGCACCCAGGTCTATGCTGCTTTAGTAGCTCGTCAACGAAAAAGACTACTTCTGTAGGGGTAGCTGTCATTCTGTCGACACGCAGTTTGTGTAGTGTCTGTACTCTCTGAGCTGAAGTCAGCGCTAGTAACATCACCAGCTTCATGGTGAGTTGGTCCAGTTGGAGCCCTTCCATGGGAGACCACGTCCTGAGCAGGGTTAATACGTCCCTGACATCCCAGGTGATATTATAGCGTGGTGTAGGCGGATTCATATTGAATATACCCCGCATGAGTCTGGACACTAGCCTGTTGGATCCTACCCCAATCTTGAGGTAGAATGATAGCGCACTTCTGGCGCTGTTGATGGCACTGTAACTTAAGTGTTCATCATGGTGCAACCCTGCGAGGAATTCCAGGACGTCGGTTATTGTCACGTCATCATACGTGATGCGAGAGCGGCTGCAGTAGGCTTCCCACTTCTTAATATGCGAGCGGTATCTTCGCCTTGTGGACTCTCGACACGACGCCCCAATGGTATCCATGGTCCGAGCCGAGAGGCCGTATTGGACTAACGGCCTGTTCAGAACCTGCAAGCCAACAAATTTAAATAGCCATGGCAGGGATGTGGCTCCCCTGACACAGGGTGAGTAACCAATTGTGGGTAACCCTTCAAAAGGACCCAAGGTTCGTTGAGCATGTCAAAGACCACCGGATACCAAGGCTGTGTGGGCCAGTCGGGTATAATAAGGATGCCCTTGGCAGCATCTGCCTGAATCTTTCGCAATACCCGACTGATGAGGCAAAACGGAGGGAAGGCATAGAAAAACCAATTCCCCCAGTCCAGCGAGAATGCATCTAGCGCTATTGCCCCAGGATCTGGTTCCCATGAAACGTAGGCTGGTACCTGATGGTTCAACCGTGACGCAAAAAGGTCAATGTCCGGTTTACCAAATTTGGCTGTGACTTTAGAAAAAATCTCAGGATGCAACATCCATTCAATGTTGTCATTAAATTTGCGTGACCTGGTGTCCGCCACAGTATTAAGCTCACCTGGCAAATAGGTAGCTGAAATCCAAATGTCTCTTTGAATACACCAGAGCCAAATTGAGTTAGCCAATTTGTCACACGAAACTGACCTGGTACCACCCATATGGTTTAAATATGCCACAGCTGTGGTGTTGTCTATTTGGAAATGGACGTGTGCTCCAACAACCTTGGAACAATATGCACGAAGTCCGTGGAATGCTGCCAGCAACTCCAAATAGTTAATCCCTTGAGTCAACAACATCGATGCCTCAAGGGTGTCCCATCTACCCCCACAACTAGAGCAATTATCAGTAGCTCCCCAGCCATTGGAGCTTGCATCAGTCTGTAAATATACCACCGGATTAGCCTCCCTGACAGGCTTAAATGAGTTGCTAATGTGACACACCCACCATTGCAACTCAGTTATCGCTTCGGACGGCAGCTGCTTAGATCGATCGTAATGACCAGCGTTCCGTTTTAACACAGTAATTTTAGCTCTTTGCAAATTCTGATAATGCAAAGGTCCATATCGTGCTGCCGGAAACAAAGCCACTAACTTGCCAATTACTGTGGCTGTATGCCGAATCGATGGTATATTGGTGCCAATTAAATCTCTGCACACCTTAGTGACTTCCTCAATTTTGTTAATTGGTATAGTTATCCTCATGCTCATTGAGTTCGCCGTGAACCCTAGGTAATTAATTACCTGGGCAGGGCAGAACTTCGATTTCTCTGGATGGACAATGAATCCTAATTGTTGAAATATATTGACAGCAGCTGCAACACCCTGTTCAGCCAATTGCAGGGTGTGGCCCACAATAAAGACATCATCTAAATAGGCCATAACTATATGATGTCGTTGTCTCAAATAAGCCATGATTGGCTTCACCAATTTAGTGAACAATCTAGGGGCTGTAGTAAGCCCATTAGGCAAAGCCTTATACTGCCAAAGTTGCCCCATCCAGATAAATTTCAAAAACCTTCTATCATCTTTCTGGATGGATACTGAATAATATGCATCCCTCAAATCAATGCATGCCATAAAGCAGCCATGAGAAATCAATGATTTGGCTGTTTCAAACGTATCCATTTTAAAATGAGTATATGTTACAAACGTATTCAAACGGGTTAGATCAATAATGACACGACAGCCTCCATCCTTCTTAGGTCTAGTAAATATGTTCGAAACAAATTCAATTGGCTCATGCACTGTTTTCTCAATCACACCCTTCTGTTCCAAACTTAAAATTTCCTTGTAACCTGCTGCCTGTTCTGCAGCAGACAATTTGAACGTACGACCAGGCATGTGCTGGGATGGAGGAATGTCGCCATTAATAAACTCAATTTTATGCCCCCGAATATTCCGCAACACATACTCATCACCAGTAAAATTACCCCATGCATCCAAAAACAACCATAAACGACCACCAACATGGGAAGTTAAACAGAGAGAAAAAAGAGAACCAGACCCCCTCACCTCCGTGGTTACCGGCGGTCCTTGACACGTGTGGGTGGCCGTGGAGGTGCTGGGTTGGCTTGAGGGCGCGGCGTCTTCGATTTCCACAAAGGTCTCTGCCGACCCTGTCCTAAAAAAGACCCTTGGTGCTGGTTCTGGTGCTGTTGTCGTTGTGGAGCTAGAGGGCGAGTCCTCGTCGAGGCACCGGCCGACCCTCGTGAGCGAATGTATGGAGCTTTTGAGCCTGACGGTGTGGGGGCACTCTGAGAGCGCATGATCCCCACCGTTTTGGCTTGTTCGTCAAGCTCTTTGACTCTCTTCGAGAGGTCCTCACCAAAGAGCTGACGGGGCGGCGGCGGCGGCGGTGGTTTGCACAATCCTGCAAACTTCGGGTTGAGTGCTGGGCGGATGCTGTTTTTGCGAAACCCGTTGATTTCGTGCTGGGTCGCGCACAATAAGGCCAGAGCATCTTCCTGGTCCAAATTCAGTTCGTCCCCGTCCACCGACCGCGCAAAGGCGGTAATACCGGCCGTGAGGAGTTTCAGGATCCGCTGCAATTTTAGCTCCTGTTGACGGATAGCCGCACTGATGTTGCCCCATATTGGCGTATTGACCACAGGCACGTTGAGGGAGTTGCAGTTTGATGGAGCCTTGTGCCGGCTCATAGCCTGGATGAGGACTTCTTCCTGCAGCACCTGATTATTAAGAAAGTCCACTGTGGCTGCCAGCTTTGTATTTAGAGGAAGACCAGCCGTATGTGGGGCCGCGAATTTGGTCGCCACATCCAAGAGTTCTTCCGCTGGCACCTCCAACGGAGTTGGTACGGGATCCACCAGAACCTCCTCCTCCTGCTGCTCCAGGCTGATAGTAGATGTTGGTGAAGACGCCCTGTGCCTGTTGCTGCCCTGCTGTTGTTGACGTTGAAGCAGGAGCTCCAGCAGCCGCTCCATACGGTCAATACGCCCTTCACCCTGAACACTCAGGTGGTCGGAGTCCTCCGGCTCTGAAAAGAAAACCGGGCTCCTGTCATCGGCCCGCACCTCGTCGAGGCCCTGCCGGTGCCGGTAGTTGTCGCTAACAGCCGCCGAGGCGAAACTGCGCGATTCCTGCGCGGGCGTGTTCAATCGCCTCCGTTTAGCGAGAGCTGAAGCCGCTGCCACTAAGGGCACTTGCGGCGAGGTGTCGGCACCAGCCGAAGCATGGCTGCCTGGGGCCCGCGCAGTCTTGCCGGCTGCCCACATCGTGGACGTTGCCGACGCATGGTCTCGCCCACCCATCCATGGGGGGCTCGGCGACCGTGACGAGACCCGACTCGACCGACCCATCCCGGCGTCGAGAGTCGGGGTGTGCCGGCTGGACCTCACAGCCGCCCCGGGTCTCGCCCTGGAACCTGACCGCTCCTCCGCGATAGGCAATGCCTTAGCCCTAACAGGGTTAGGCTTCTGGGCTCCTGCCCTCCCCCTTCTCGGAGGGCTGAGTGGAACAGACCGTGCAACGGCACGTGCCCTGCTCGAGGTCGCCAGCGAGCCCGCTGACGACCTGACTGCCATGGCAGGGTCCCCCTGCTCTGGCGGCACACCACACTCCTCCTCGTCGAACTCCTCCGAGCTGTGGTGTGCTGGCGGACCTGGACCTGTAATCACAGGGCTTACCCACATCTCCGCCTGAGTCCCGGCCTGCGCTGCAGGTATTGCCGATGGTAAAGGCCCCGGAACTGTTGACCGGCGAACTCGTCCTGACGTCCTCCGGCCCTTCGAACTCCCATCCATGTCCTTGCTGCAAGACATAATCAGACAACAAGGACCACCAACTAAAGGTAGAATACTCACCTCCGTGGCCCCTTATGAAGGGCTGGCGAGGAGCGCGCTCCACCGCCAGCCGTCGCAGCAACGCGTTACGACGATATGTCGAGCATGCGCGCCGGCGGGCTCTTCACGAAGTCACTCATGTGACTCCGAAATGAAATCATTGATGACAACGTTTGCTGAACGCAAGGAAAGACTTTCACATAATTCCCCACTGAGGATGCGATTATAGTCAGCGTTGGATCTTATTTTACCCAGGCAATTTCCACTCGATATTGAAGGCCGTGTCACTCGCTTTGTGGGGAATGTTTTTGTAAATTGTGAGCAATTTTCTGGGCTCCATGTCTGAGGAAGGATGCAGCTGGCTCTGGGGAGGGTCCACAGGAGGTTTCCAAGAATGATCCCAGGGAATGAGAGGGGTTAACCTGTCACCAGCGCTCGACGGCACTGGGGCCTGAACTCACTGGAGTTTAGAAGAATGAGGTGGCGGGGAACTCATTGAACGGTACAGAATAGTGAAAGGCTTGGATAGAGTGGATGTGGAGAGGATGTTTCCACTAGTGGGAGAGTCTAGGACTAGAGGTAATAGCCTAAAGGGCCTGTCCTACAAGCATGCAACTCTATGCGATGAGCACGATCAAACTAGAAGCGGGGGCCGCGCGGAGGTCGGGTGAGTGGCGCAACGTGGCGCAAAGTGAGGCGAACTTGGAGCGAAGTCTAAGGTGTGTTCGCCAGGACAGAGAGGGACACGCAGAGAGGGGCACAGAGGCACACACACACAGAGGGCCACGGAGCCACACACATAGAGGGTCACGGAGGCACCTACAGATAGGTTCATGGAGGCACGATGTCGGGGCGATGTGTAATGCGTCGAGGCGACTGCGAGCCGACAAGCCGTTGCCGCGCGGAATTTTTGAACATAGTCAGTTTTTCGGAGGCTCGCGTGATGTCGGGACGAACTCCGCACAATTCCGCACGGCTCCGGCGATCGAAGTGGGACCGGCCCCGCGACGCCGGATGGCTCAAGCGACCACGTTAGGTCGCGCTCATCGCATAGAGTTGCATGCTTGTAGGACAGGCCCTTTAGAATTAAAGGACGTTCCTTTAGGAAGGAGATGAGGAGGAATTTCTGTAGTCAAAAGGTGAATCTGTGGAATTCTTTGCCACAGAAGGCTGTGGAGGCCAAGTCAGTGGATATTTTTAAGGCTGGGATGGATAGATTATTGATTAGTACGGGTGTCAGAGGTTATGGGGAGAAGGCAGGAGAATGGGATTAGGAGGGAGAGGTTGATCAGCCATTATTAAATGATGGAGTAGACTTGATGGGCCGAATGGCTTAATTCTGCTCCTATCACTTATGACCTTATGACAAATGTTCATAAATTCTTTGGGCAGAATTAGGCCATTCGGCCCATCAAGTCTACTCCGCCATTCAATCATTCTTCCCTTCTCAACCCCATTCTCCCCATAACCCCTGACTCCCCGGACTGATCACTGTTGAACCAAACCTAAAGCCAGCTCCTGTTTCTATAGTGCGGTGAATAACAGAGATTAATTTGCACAGTAAATCTAATTGAGAGCGCTTGAGAATCTAACAAGGGGCACGACAGTGTTAACTGTATTGCCCATGAATTTTGTAGCAACTAAGTGTACCAATAATTCAGAGCATCTCTTGAATTAAGTTAAAATTAGCCCTTTTAATACCAGAGTGAGAAATGTCTGACTCAAGCGCAGATATATCATATAAATAAATATCCAGTAACAGTATGAAGGATCACGAGAAAAGAGGAATCAAAGAAAATTTACGGGCTATTAGTGATAAATTATCCAGGCACTAACCAAAGGCAAATAGTCTCACTATTAACCCTTTGCATGGACAGGTGTGCTCAAGTTGTAATGCTTTAACAATGAGGAGTGTGAGGGTGGTCACGGTGGCGCAGCGGTAGAGTTGCTGCCTTGCAGCCCTTACAGCGCCAGAGACCCGGGTTCGATCCCGACTCCGGGTGCTCTCTGTGTGGAGTTTGTACGTTCTCCGTGAGACATGCATCGGTTTTCCCCAGGTTGCCTCCCACACGACAAATATGTGCAGATTTGCAGGTTCATTGGCAAAAATTGTAAATTATCTTGAGTGTGTAGCACAGCATTAGTGTACACGGATCGCTGGTCGGCGCAGAGTCGGTGGGCCGAAGGGCCTGTTTCCGTGCCGTATCTCGAACCTAAACTGAACGAAACAATTATGCGAGAGGCACCAGCCAACCCTGAGCGCGCTGGAGACATTATCCCGGATCATTCTTATACCGGCCCACTCCTCACCTCCGACATCTCCAGCCAGCAGCTCCCACCCGGTACCATGGTAACGCCGAGCCTTGGGGGTTTCTGGGTGAGCACTGTGGCCGTGGCACCTCAGGAAGGGCCTCTGCGAGGGTATGGACCATGTACCGGCAGTGGGGACTAGTTTAGACAGCAGCATATTCGGCACAGACACTGTGGGCAGACGGGTCTATTACTATGCTGTACTGTTAGTTTAGTTTAGTTTAGTTTAGTTTAGTTTAAAGATACAGCGCAGAAACAGGCCCTTTCGGCCCACCGGGTCCGCACCGACCAGCGATCCCCGCGCGTTGACACTATCCTATACCCACTCGGGACAATTTTTTTTTACAATTACCAAGCCAATTAACCTACAAACCTGTACGTCTTTGGAGTTGGGGGAGGAAACCGAAGATCTCGGAGAAAACTCACGCAGGTCACGGGGAAAGCGTACAAACTCCGTACAGGCAGGACCCGTAGTCAGGATCGAACCCGGGTCTCCGGTGCTGCATTCGCTGTAAAGCCAGCAACACTGCCCCTGAGTTACCCTGCCCCCCCTCTCTCTGTGGACTATTTCTATATGCTTTGCACCTAATCTAAGAATGTGCTTATGTCTAGTAATACGTTACTAAACTGTACGCAAAAGAAGAATTTCACTGTACCTCGGTACGTTTGACAAGAATGTGCCATTGAACAACTGAAGCAGTCCATTGTGGGCACACACCACCCCTCTCTCCCACTCCGCTCTCTCCCCCTCTGCCCCCCCCCCCCCCCTCCTCCTCACCCCACTCTCCCTCCCTCCCCTCCCCCCTCTCACCCCCCTGTGTGTGTGTGTGTGTGTGGGGGGGGGGGGGTTAGTGTGCATGTGAAACCGCAGCACCCCTCCCCCCCTCCACAAACGCACGTTGGGGGAACAGTGGGTCTGCATTTGGTCTAGTCTTTTTTTAATTTTACCTCTCTCACCATGAAGTTCTGCCCTCTAGTATTACAGTGTAGAGTGCTGTCTCCATCACAAACATTCTTCATCGAGCTCCCACTGCATAATTAGTCGCAGGTCACGGGAGGAACATACAAACTCTGTACAGACAGCACCCGTAGCTGTGTCTCTTGTAGAATTGCTATAAGGCAGCAACTCTACCACTCCTCCATCGTTCAGCCCAAATACATCAGCACAAAAATGTACTTGTTTTACAAATCTCATGTCTTGAACTGCACGCAGATGGTGTGGCATTGTGATGCTGAAAATCGCGAAGCGGCCTGTTTTCTCGGAATACAAACTTCCCTCCGCACTCCTCAATGACGTGGCCTGAATGTAGGCCTGCATTGTGACAGTCTCACGATGCGGAAACTTTTCTGCCCATCTTGCCCACACCGGCCAACATGTCCCATCTACACTAGTCCCAGCTCGCTCCGTTTGGCCCATATATGTCTAAACTTGTCCGATCCATATACCTGTCTAAATGTTTCATAAACAAATGTTTCTTAAACCTCAAAAAATAAAAAAAAACTGCATAATTAGTTCACGTTTATCGGGCTCCGAGGCGTCAAGCGCCAGTGGACGTCTACCTCACAAACCAGGAAAGCAGGGATTCCCTTTCCCCACCCCTTCCGTCCGAGCCCAACCCATCAGAGGTTGAGCAGGCCAGGGCTTCAGGCTTTGGAGGGCAGGAGGATGAGGGGTGGTCATGTAGAGGTGTACTAGATCATGAGAGGAGTAGGTAGAAGGAATGAATAAATCCAGAGTAGGGGATTCAGGAACCAGAGCCCTTTGGCCCAACTTGCCCAAACCGACCAACATGTCCCACCTACACCAGTCCCACCTGCCTGCGTTTGGCCCATATCCCTCTAAACCTGTCCTATCCATGTACCTGTCTAAATGTTTCTTAAACGTTGCGATAGTCCTAGCCTCAACTACCTCCTCTGGCAACACATTTAACACACCCACCACCCTTTGTGTGAAAAAGTCACCCCTCAGATTCCTATTAAATATTTCCCCCCTCACATTAAACCTATGTCCTATGGTTCTCAGTTCACCGACTCTGGGCAAGAGACTCTGTGTGTTTACCTGATCTATTCCTCTCACCTCTTTGTACGCCTCTGTAAGATCAACCCTCATCCTCCTGCGCTCCAGGGAATAGAGTCCTACCTAGCTTGCTCAACCTCTCCCTATAGCACAGGCCCTCGAGTCCTGGCAACATTGTCGTAACTGTTCTCTGCAGCCCTTCCAGCATGACAACATCTTTGCTACAACATGGTGCCCAGAACTGAACACAATACACTATGTTCTAAATTGTATGAGTCAGGGAACCGCACCTCCTCTCTTATATCACCACAATAGCACACTCGGGAACAAGGGGCTGGGCAGAGATGCCAAGGAAGTCACAGCAGCAAAGGAGCCTCACCAACATTTTATATAACTGCAACATGACCTCCCAACCTCTGTACCAGGACTGAGGTTGAATTAGAGTTTAATTGTTGTTGACACAAAGTGCTGGAGTGACTCAGCGGGCCAGGCAGCATCTCTGGTGAGGAGGGATGGGTCGAGACCTTTCTTCAGAGTTGCTCCAGCATTATGTGTCTATGTTCGGTGGAGGCCGGCATCTGTAGTTCTGTAGAAGGGTCTCGACCCGAAACGTCACCCATTCCTTCTCCCCAGAGATGTTGCCTTTCCCACGGAGTTACTCCAGCGTTTTGTGCCTATCTTTGGTTTAGGCCAGCATCTGCAGTTCCTTCTTGCACATCGAGTGCTGTTGAGATTGTTGAGAAGGAGGGAAGGCGAGGAGCAGACTAATTAAAACCTGGTGAGAAATACGAGAGCGTGGAGCTGCTGAGCAAGAGGAATATTCACTGGTCCCACCAACTCCAGCGTTGGGTTTTGATTCAAGCCAACGGGAGGCTCATGCCCAATTACTGCTGACTGTGTGTGAGCCTCATTACACTGCAGTGAATCATCATCATCATCATCAGTCAGACAGTGAGGGTACCGCACTGTCTGACAATCGATGGTACAGAACAGGATTCACCCCCTTGCAAGCACCCCAATGTGGAGGCAATGTTAAACGAGTAAAATTGGAACGTTTCCTGAAAAGAAAGTCTTCAAGTAAGGCCTGTCCCGCGAGCATGCGACTAACGTGGTCGCTTGAGCCGTACGGCCTCACGGGGCCGGTCCCACTTCGATCGCCGGAGCCGTATGGAGTTGTGCGGGGCTGGTCCCGACATCGCGCGGGGCTCCGAAAAACTGACACTGTTCATAAATTCCGCGCGGCAACGGCCTGTTGGTCCGCGGCCGCCTTGACGCCGTACGTCACGCCGAATTTCCCGCAAACTTGCCGCGGACTTCACTCGAACTTCACGTCACTCACTCGACCTCCGCGCGGCCCCCGCGTCTGTTTTGGTCGCGCTCGCCGCATGCAGGCGCATGCTGGTGGGACCGGCTCTGTACAGGGATCACTCGACCTCCGCGCCACCCCTGCGCGACTGTCGCTTTTGGTTTGCTCGCACTTGTCGCATGCTGGTGGGACAGGCCCGTAAAGGAACAGCATCTCATATTTCGCTTGGGCAGCTTGCACACCAGCGGTATGAATATTAACTTGTCTAACTTCAAGTAGCCCTTGCTCTCCCTCTCTCTCCATCCTTCGCCCATCCTAGTTCCCTGACCAGTCTGTGTGTTTCGCTGTCACCTTCTCTAAGCTCACAATGATCTGGTCTAAAGTTTCTTTGATGTCTTGTTTTTACACCTTACCCTTCCTTATCTCCGTGCCTCCCTCTCCCCTGAATCTCAATCTGTAGAAGGGTCTCTACCCGAAATATCACCTATTCCTTTAGACCAGAGATGCTGCCTGTGATTCAAGGTTCGCTGGTTGAAGGATGAAGCTGTTCTTGAACCCGGAGCTCATGGTTCTCAGGCACCTGCATCTTCTTCCCGTTCATGTTCATATGTTATAGGAGCAGAATAAGGCCATTCGGCCCATTACGTCGACTCCCCATTCAATCCAGGCTGATCTATCTCTCCCTCCCAACCTCATTCTCCTGCCTTCTCCCCATAACCCCTGACAGCCGTACTAATCAAGAATCCATCAAAATCCACTTTAGAAATAGCCATTGACTTCGCCTCCACAGCCTTCTGTGATCAATCGCTGTGAGATAATAGACCATAGACAATAGACAATAGGTGCAGGAGTAGGCCATTTGGCCCTTCGAGCCAGCACCGCCATTCAATGTGATCATGGCTGATCATCCCCAATCAGTACCCCGTTCCTGCCTTCTCCCCATAACCACTGACTCCACTATCTTTAAGAGCCCTATCTAGCTCTCTCTTGGAAGCATCCAGAGACCCTGCCCGCATCACCCTCTGAGGCAGAGAATTCCAGACTTTTTTTTTAAAGGAATTTTAATTTTAGTTTAGAGGTACAGCGCGGAAACAGATCCTTCGCCCACCGAGTCTGCACTGACCAGTGATCCCCACACATTAACACTATCCTACGCACACTAGGGACAATTTTACATTTCTAACAAAGCCAATTAACCCTCAAACCTTTGGAGTTTGGGAGGAAACCGCAGGCCACGGGGAGAACGTACAAACTCCGTACAAACAGCACCCGTAGTCAGGATCGAACCCGCGTCTCTGGCGCTGTAAGGCAGTAGCACTACCGCTATGCCACCGTGCCCGCTATGAGAGAGCGTGGTCAATGCAAAATATGCCTGCAGGCAGGGAATGAAATTTAGCAGCCAAAGATGCGTATACAGTTTGGGTAAGGACTGCCGTGAGAGGTTCACAGATGGTTACAGCAAGCACTGCAGTAACATAAACCAGGAATGACTCCAACAGCTAGCAACATCTCCGAATTGCTTCAGGTTTAATGGCATCCGAAGGCAATGTAAGGCATATACACTGAACAGTGGATAGGCCAATCATTCTGATGGAATGCGTAATGATAAACTGTGCAGATGGCATCAAATCATTGAGAAGTGACAAGATTACAGATTTATTAGCAACTGAGATTCATTAAAGTGGCGCATTGATGAATTAATTGTCACCGTTGAAAAGCCTTTTCAAAAAACACATGCGTAGGATAATATCCTTCTTGTTGATATCTGGCATTAGTTCCCGTGCAGTGAGTTGCAGTTTGGTGCCTGATTATTACACATTTTTACTTGTCATAAACTTCACTAAAACAGTCAAGTGGTTTTGGTTTCATTCCTTTCCCCCCTTCAGGATCAAATTAAAACCCCTTATTCTACTGTGAAAGAGATCACAATATCTCACATTAGCATGTACTGCAAGACAGCGACCAGGTAGGCGATGGTACAAACTGGCGCAACTGTGCCCCCTGAAGATAATTACCACAGCACTTGTTTAGTTTAATTTATTTTAGAGAAACAGCGCGGAAACAGACTCTTCAGCAGAAACTTGTCCGCGTCGACCAACCATTCCCGCACACTAACACTATCCTACACACACTACCATTTTAACGAAGCCAATTAGCTTATAACCCTGAGATAGACACAAATTAGTTGGATTAACTCAGCGGGACAGGCAGCATCCATGGGGGGAAGGAATGGGTGGCGTTTCGGGTCACTCCAGTCTGAAGCAGGGTCCCGACTCGAAACGTCACCCATTCCTTCTCTCCTGAGATGCTGCCTGTCCCGCTGAGTTACTCCAGTGTCTATCTCCAGTTTATAGGTTAATGGGTTTCGGTAAAATTGTAGTGTGTGATGTATAGTGTTAGTGTGCGGGGATCGTTGGTCGGCGCGGATGGGGGAGGGAAGGTCAGGTTTGGTGAAGAAGGGTTGTACTCATCCTCAACTAGCAAAGAGGAGGTGAAATGAGTATAGAAGATGGGAGGTCATGTTACAGTTATATACAGTGTTGGTGAGGCCACATTTAGAGCATTGTCTTCAGTTTTGGACACTGTGTAGTAGGAAAGAATCTGGAAAGGGTTCAGAGAAGATTTATGAGGATGTTACCATGGTTGCCAGGTAAAATGGTAAATTGTCCCCAGTGTGTGGGATAGTGCTAGTGTAAGAAGTGGTCACTGGTTGACGTGGACTCAGTGGGCTGAAGTGCCTTTTCCCGTGCTATATCTCTATAGCCTAAATCTCCACGCAAGCAGGTACAGCAGGCAGTGAAGAAAGCAAATGGTATGTTGGCATTTATAACAAGAGGAGTCAAGTATAGGAGCAAAGAGGTGTATAAGATCAGGAGGAAAATAGATACTGTGGATGCACAGTCTTTTACCCAGAGTAGCAAAAACAGAAAGGCAGATTACTGTCTAAATGGCGTCAAGTTGGGAAAAGGGGAAGTACAACAGGATCGGGGGGTCCTTGTTCATCAGTCTATGAATGTTAGCTTGCAGGTACAGCAGGCAGAGAAGAAAGCGAATGGCATGTTGGCCTTCATAACAAGAGGAATCGAATATAGGAGCAAAGAGGTCCTTCTGCAGTTGCACATAGCGCTAGTGAGACCACACCTGGAGTATCGTGTGCAGTTTTGGTCCCCTAATTTGAGGATTGAGGGAGTGCAGCGTAGGTTTACAAGGTTAATTCCCGGGATGGTGGGACTGTCATATGCTGAGAGAATGGAGCAGCTGGGCTTGTACACTCTGGAGTTTAAAGGATGAGAGGGGATCTTATTGAAACATATAAGATTGTTAAGGGTTTGGACACGCTAGAGGCAGGAAGCATGTTGGGGGAGTCCAGAACCATGGGCCACAGTTTAAGAATAAGGAGTAAGCCATTTAGAACGGAGACGAGGAAACACTTTTTCTCACAGAGAGTGGTGAGTCTGTGGAATTCTCTGCCTCAGAGGGTGGTGGAGGCCGGTTCTCTGGATACTTTAAAGAGAGAGCTAGATCGGGCTCTTAAAGATAGCGGAGTCAGGGGTATATGGGGAGAAGGCAGGAACGGGGTACTGATTGGGGATGATCAGCCATGAGCACACTGAATGGTGGTGCTGGCTCGAAGGGCCAAATGGCCTACTCCTGCATCTATTGTCTATTGTCTTTGTCCATTGATGAGAACTAGGTTGCGATCAACCCCATGCTTCCTCAGCTCATCAATCTGAAGAAGAATCCCAATCTGAAAAGCTACCCATCCATGGACTCCAGAGATGTTGCCTGGCCTGCTCAGTTACTCCAGCACTTTGTGTGTTTTCTTTTGCATCTGCAGTTCCTTAGTTCTCCTCTTTAACCAATTCTTCCATCTTGTTGGAGTTAAGGATTAGTTGTGTTGGAAGGAACTACAGATGCTGGTTGACACAAACGAAGATAGCCGCAAACTGATGGAGTAACTCAGCAGGACAGGCAGCATCTCTGGCGAGAAGGAATGGGTGACGTTTTAAAGGTCGATACCTTGCTTCAGTCTGAGTTTCAGCCCAAAATGTCACCCATTCCTATCCATGTTAAGGATTAGTTCTTGTTTCGACACCAGGTGACAAGGTTCCTGATCTCTTTCAATAGACAATAGACAATAGAAGAAGGGTCTCGACCCGAAACGTGGCCTATCTCCTTCGCTCCTTAGATGCTGCCGCACCCGCTGAGTTTCTCCAGCTTTTTGTGTAACCGACAATAGACAATAGACAGGACCCAGAATGGGTGTGAAAGTCATCCCTGGAGGCAGCGAGACTTTAGTGTGAGCGGGTCACACACCCAACCTACACCTCGGGCATTGGCCCCAGTTGAATTGGACAGCACTACCTTCAAAATGATACAAATTAATCTACAATATGCTTGCAGAGTCCGAAGAAAGAAAGGATATTTTGTTTACTTTAATTTAGTTTAGATTAGAGATACAACGCAGAAACAGGCCCTTCGGCCCACCGAGTCCATGCTGCTCAGTGAACCCCGCACACTAACGATATCCTACACACATGAGGGACAATTTATAATTTTACCGGGTCAATTAGCTTACAAACCTGTGCATCTTTGGAGTGTGGAAGGAAACTAGGGAGATGTAGATCTAGATCCTGGAGAAAACCCACGCAGGTTACGGGGAGAACGTACAAACTCCGTACAGAGTCTCTGGCGCTGTGAGGCAGCAACTCTACCGCCGCGGACGGTTCCAATATTGCTACCGCTACCAGGAATTTGTGCCATTTACACACTCGGACGACCACAATGGTACTTCTCTCAGAGTTGGGAAGTAGGGGTGAGCGGCGACAGGCACCGCAGTCTGGTCATTGATCCGTGATGTCCGCCCTGTGAAGGATTAATGATGGCCTCGGTCCGCTTGACTCATGATCAATAGATAATTACTGAGAATCACATCTGTGCAGATGGAAAAATTGCAATCAGACCCAACAGTGCCACTCAGTCAGGGAAGACTATTATTTTTGAAGGCTTGTCTGAGGTCCACATTGTTTGGCTCCCTGCCTTCCTTGCATGAGCGGTGCTCAATGTACGAGCTGATGTCCGAACCCTGAGGCAGTACGAAGACGTGAACTCCACAGGACTGGAAACAAAAGTACCGGGACTCTCTATTAGTCTAGTTTAGTTAGTTTAGTGTAGAGGTACAGCGGGGAAACAGACACTTCGGCCGACCAGCGATCTCCTCGTACACCAGCACTATCCTACACGCAAGGGACAAGTTACAACTTTTATCGAAGCCAAATCAACCTACAAACCTACACGTCTTTAGGAGTGTGGGCGGAAACCAGAGCACCTGGGGAAAACCCACGCGGGTCTCGGGTGAACGCACAAACTCCGTACAGACGACACCCGTCATCAGGATTGAACCCGGGTCTCTGGCGCTGCAAGGCCAGCAACTCTACCGCTGCGCCACCGTGCCGAAAACCGTCTTGTCCACCCTGTCAACTCGGGACGCCACTTTCAAGTCCGCCAGATCGTTAAACGCTTACATTGGGAGGTTGGCCTATCACTTGGTGTGCAGGGAAAGGAGAGCTTGAAGTGGCTGATGTGAAAGAATCACTGTGAACGAGGCAGGGCGGACAACTTGGTATATGGACACACTGGTCTGTTCTGTAGTCAATGCCTACTATGTTCTGTTGTGCTGAAGCAAAGCAAGAATTTCATTGTCCTATCAGGGACACACGACAATAAACTCTCTTGAATCTTGAATCCCTGTGAACCAACCGCACAGATTGCCAATAATGCATTTCCCTCCAAACCACACACTTCTCCCTTGTTCAAAGGGCAACAGTTTAACACAGTGAACCCGCCACACACACTCAGTTCTCCAGTAACCGCCTCAACAAAAGTTTAACGCAGTTCAACAGATGGTTCCGATATTGCTCACAGTCTCCTGTTACTCATAGTTCATGTCTGAAGTTGAGTAACTTTAACCTGGGCACCTACTTGTCATTTTTATTATTGGAGTAATAAACACCAGAATGGAAAAATATCTGCTGTAATAAGTTAGGATCCTGGTTGTATTTTACTATTTTTTATGATCGAATTTAACACAGTAAATCCAGTAGAATTTAACACAGTTACTAGTAGATTAGTGTATTTGACAGATCCACTTATTTTCCCCTTCTCCTCATAAATTACTGACATACCAACTGTTTGGATGACCGCAGTGTACATACATTCCACTGCTGCTGCCCGTACAGAGAGTATTCAGCACTGGAGTCTGCATAGACCGTGTTTACATTGAAAGACACTAGTTCAAATCTGGTTCACAGATGGGTCACTGCTTAAGGTAACAAGTGAAATAAATTACTTGCAATCTCTCTGGAATTCCAACTGAGTTCAGGCCCCACCACAGATTAGCCCTTAAACACGAAAAACAAATGAGACGCCAGGCTGGAATCGCTGAGTGTAAAGTTTGGAGTGAATGTCAGGACAGTCTCCAGATAAACTTTTTCTAGATATACAGCACGGAAACAGGCCCTTCAGCCCATCGAGTCCACGCTGACCATCGATCACCCACTAAATGCTAGTTTCATGTTATGCATATTATCGCCCGCCAGGGGTTCCAACATTGAGACCCAGAGCAGAGCTGTGCATCGCCTGGCGCGGCTTTAACGGCCGCGGGACTTGCCATCGCCCGCCGGGGGCTTTAACATCGGGAGAAGAATGCAAAACAGAGAGGCAAGACTTTGCCTTCCACCACAGTGAGGAGGAGATTCACTGTGATGGATGTTTGTGTGAATTGTGTTGGTGTGTGTCTTGGTTCTTTTCTCGTTGCTCGACTGCAGAAACCAAATTTCATTTGAACTTCTTTTGAGGTTCAAATGACAATAAATTTGTATTGTAGTGTGTCCCACTCCAACTTTGACAGGGGCCAGTTAACTTACAAGCATGCACGCCTTTGGGACACAGGATGAAACTTAATAGACACTTATTTTAGTTTAGTTTAGTTGAGAGTCCATGCCGACTAGAGATCTCCAACACACTCGGGACAATTTACAATTTTTACCGAAGCCAATTAACCTACAAACCTGCACATCTTTGGAGTGTGGGAGGAAACCGGAGCGCCCAGGGAAAACCCAAGTGGTTTCAGGGAGAACGTACAAACTACGTACAAAGATATCACCCGTAGTCAGAATTAAACCCGGGCCTCTGGCGCTGTGAGGCAGCAGCTCTACCTGCTGCACCACTGTCCCACTCAAAATGTGCTGCGAAGTCTCTTTCATCCACGAGATCTGCCTCCTTCATATCTAACTGCTTCAAACATTCCTGCAGCAAAGAAGACAACATCTTGCCTGAATGCAGTCCCTTGGAGATAGCTTATCATCTGATTGTGTGCTTCAGAGAATAAGATATCCTCTGATTCTTCAGAGGAGCTCCATGCTAATGTGATTCAGTGCTCACATCCCTGCACTCCAAGTTGAATGAGCCTGGATTATTAAGCAGCCATTTATCTACTTGCGTCGCCTTGCTTCACACAACATGGCTGCTGTGTTTGCCGAACTTCACAACCATTCAAACTAATTAAGTATGTAAATGGGAAGCACCCCTGAGAGGAAATTATATGGAAATTCAAGTCTTGAAATGAAAAGGTTCCTAAGTAAACAAAATTAAAAGATAGAAGTTTAATTTTCAAAGCCCTCACAAGTGAACAAAGAGAGAGTTAGATTTAGTTTTTTGGGTGAACGGAATCAAGGGATATGGGGAGAAAGCACGAACGGGGTACTGATTTAGGATGATCAGCCGTGACCATATTAAATGGCGGTACTGGCTCGAAGGGCCGAATGGCCTGCTCTTGCACCTATTTTCTATGTTTCTCCATTTGTCAAAGGTGTAGAGGCAAGTCAGTGAATTAGATAAGATTTAAAAAAACAAAGTGCTGGAGTAACTCAGTAACTCAGTAACTCGGGAACTTTGTGTAAACCAGCATCTGCAGTTCCTTGCGTGAACTGCTAGAGTAACACAGCAGGTTATGCATCATTTCTGGAGGCTAAAAATACCTATCCATTTCCTCCTCAGATGCTGCTTAACCCGCCCAGTTTATCCAGCATTTGTTTTTTTTTTGTAAACCAGCATTTGGATTCAGGGTGGTGAATCTGTGGAATTCTTTGCCACAGAAGGCTGTGGAGGCCAAGTTAGTGGGTATATTTAAGGCAGAGATAGATAGATTCTTGATTAGTGCGACTGTTATAGGCTATGGGGAGAAGGCAGGAGAATGGGGTTAGGAGGGCGAGATAGACCAGCCATGATTGAATGGTGGAGTGGACTTGATGGGCCGAATGGCCTAATTCTGATCCTATCACATCATCTATCCTATGGCCTGCTCTTGCACCTATTTTCTATGCTTCTGACCTGATGATAAACCCTCGATGTGGTATCTGTTTTCTGCTCTTAGTACCTGCAGATTGTTCAAGGAGTTGAGTTAACAATGAGAGTTTCGAATGTGCATTAGGGACATCATTGAAACGCTATCCACCAAATCATGGCCTTTTGGTCGACTGAGTTTTCGCCTGGTCGAGAAACTCCCTTAAACAAATGTAAGTGGATGTAAAGGTCTTTATAATGATGCAAGTTTGTGCACATTACCTTCTATCACCAAGATTCCACGAAACCATCACCTTCTACCCTGTATTCCACAAAACCAGGAACAGATTCCAACAACCCTTTCTCTCTTGTAGGATTATTGGGGAAATCTTTCTCTGTTTAAGTCACTTACAAACTTTTTTTTTAATGTGTTTTTTTTTACGAGCTTTATATAGTCGTGAACCTTCATAACATTTTATGCTTAATACTAAATGCACTCTGAAAAACCAATAAAGGCTCCGAGATTACAAGAGCTCGTCTCTGTGGTATTACCATTCAGATATCTGCTTCACACTTCCTCCGTACAATTGCCGTTCTCAGTAGGAACCAAAATCCCAATCACATTCCCTAATTAAGATGTGAGATTAATCATGGTTCATTATCATCCACCCACTGCGTAGTGATCCTTTGGACCAGCTACGACTCTGCTAACCTAATCCCTACAGACTCTGGTTACTGCGATACAATGCAAATTGGAGGGGTGAAAATTTGAAACCGATCAAATTGTTCTGAGTTCTCCAGTGTCTACATTAAGCTGCATTATTGGTTGTGGATTCCCATTGTGAGTCTCGATAGGTGGACATCTTTAATTGCTGAGCGAAATCTCCAAACTGAGAGGTTTCTATTTCCGTGTGTAGGAAGGAACTGCAGATGCTGGTTTTAACTGAAGACAGACACAAAAAGCTGGAGTAACTCAGCGGGTCAGGCAGCATCTCTGGAGAGAAGGAACAGGTATAGTTTCAGGTCCAGAGACGTACAGGTATGTAGGTTAATTGGCTTGGTGTGTGTGTGAACTGTCCCTGGTGTGTTACTGTGCGGGGCTCGCTGGTCGGTGCGGACACGTTGGGCCAAAGGGCCTGTTTCTCCACTGTATCTCAAAAACTAAAAAACTAATAAGGTCGAGACTCTTCTTCAGACACTTCTGCTGCCTGACCCGCTGAGTTACTCCAGCTTTTTGTGACTGTCCTAAGTCTCTAGTTCGACCTGCCCATAGTCAACATGGGAGCAACCATTAGTTTGGAGAAACAGCGTGGAAACTTCAGCAGGCCCTTCAGCCCATCGAGTCCACACCGACCGTCTGTTCACACATCAGTTCACCTGTTCACACTAGTTCTATGTTATCCCACTTTTCATCCCACCCCCTTGTCAGAGGCCAATAAACCCGACACTGGGGTGTGGGATGAATCCAGATCGCCCGGAGTAAACCCACAAGATCACAGGGAGAACGTGAAAACTCCACACCGACAGCACCCAAGGTCAGGATGAAGGTCAGGTCTCCTACACTGTGAGGCAGCAGCTCCACCAGCTGCACCCTTGTACAGCCACTACTTTTTTAATGCATTTCAAGAACTCCAGAACCTCCTCCTTCTTAATCTCAGCCGCCTCTTGCGTTTCGGTATTGATCATCGATGGAATATCATACCTTATTTGTTTCTTTAGTTTGGTTTAGTTGAGAGAGGAAACGGGCCCTTCAGCCCAATGAGTTCGATCCAAACCAACGACCCCCCCCCCCCCACACACTAGCACGAACCTGCACACACTAGGGATAATTTATAATTTTACGAAGCCAATTCGCCTGCAAACCTGTACGTCGTTCGTCAGTGTTTTAACAAAACCGGACATCCTGGAAGCCCAGGCGGTCACAGGGAGAACGTGCAAACTCCGTACGGGCAGCATCCGAGGTCAGGATCGAACCCGGGACTCTCGCACTGTGAGGAAGAGACTCTAACGCTGCGCCACCGTGCCCTCTCTCTTTAATACTTCCACATTAGTATTGCCTTCCAGTTAAAACTAGTGTTTGAAATAAAGGGCTTTCACCATTTGTCAAGGGTGTAGAGGCAAGTCGTTGAATTAGATAAGATTAAAAAAAAACAAAGTGCTGGAGTAACTCAGTAAAGGGCCTGTCCTACCAGCATGCAACTCTATGCGATGAACGCGATCAAACTAGAAGCGGGGGCCGCGCGGACGTTGGGTGATCCCTGTACGGGGCCGTTCCCACCAGCATGCACCTGAATGCGGCAAGCGCGACCAAACCGGCAGCGAGGGCCGCGCGGAGGTCGGGTGAGTGGCGCAACGCGGCGCGAAGTGAGGCGAACTTGGAGCGAAGTCTAACGTAAGTTCGCCAGGACAGAGAGGGGCACACAGAGAGGGGCACAGAGGCACACACACACAGAGGGCCACGGAGCCACACACATCGAGGGTCACGGAGGCACCTACAGAGAGGGTCACGGAGGCACGATGTCGGGGCGGTGTGTAATGCGTCGAGGCAACTGCGGGCCGACAAGCCGTTGCCGCGCAGAATTTTTGAACATAGTCAGTTTTTCAGAGTCCCGCGCGATGTCGGGACGAACTCCGCACAATTCCGCACGGTTCCGGCGATCGAAGTGGGACCGGCCCCGTGACGCCGGACGGCTCAAGCGACCGCGTTAGGTCACGCTAATCGCATAGAGTTGCATGCTTGTAGGACAGGCCCTTTACTCAGTAACTCGGGAACTTTGTGTAAACCAGCATCTGCAGTTCCTTGCGTGAACTGCTAGAGTAACACAGCAGGTTATGCATCATTTGTGGAGGCTAAAAATACCTATCCATTTCCTCCTCAGATGCTGCTTAACCCACCCAGTTTATCCAGCATTTGTTTTTTTTGTAAACCAGCATCTGGATTCAGGGTGGAGAATCTGTGGAATTCTTTGCCACTGAGGGCTGTGGAGGCCAAGGCAGTGGGTACATCTAAGGCAGAGATAGATAGATTCTTGATTAGTGCGACTGTCATAGACTATGGGAAGAAGGCAGGAGAATGGGGTTAGGAGGGCGAGATAGATCAGCCATGATTGAATGGCGGAGTGGACTTGATGGGCTGAATGGCCTAATTCTGATCCTATCACATCATCTATCCTATGATCTGTACAGGGAGTTGTACAGAGCCCTAGTGGGACCACACCTGGAGTATTGTGTGCAGTTTTGGTCCCCTACTTTGAGGAAGGACATTCTTGCTATTGAGGGAGTGCAGCGTAGGTTCACCAGGTTAATTCCCGGGATGGAGGGACTGTCATATGCTGAGAGAATGGAGTGGCTGGGCTTGTACACTCTGGAGTTTAGAAGGATGAGAGGGGATCTCATTGAAACATATAAGATTATTAAGGGTTTGGACACCCTAGAGGCAGGAAACATGTTCCCGATGTTGGGGGAGTCCAGAACCAGCGGCCACAGTTTAAGAATAAGGAGTAAGCCATTTAGAACGGAGACGAGAAAGCACTTTTTCCTCACAGAGATTGGTGAGTCTGCGAAATTCTCTGCCTCAGAGGGCGGTGGAGGCCGGTTCTCTGGATGCTTTCAAGAGAGAGCTAGATAAAAATAGCAGAGTCAGGGGATATGGGGAGAAGGCAGGAACGGGGTACTGATTGGGGATGATCAGCCATGATCACATTGAATGGCGGTGCTGGCTCGAAGGGCCGAATGGCCTGCTCCTGCACCTATTGTCTATTGTCTATTGTCTGCAGTTATCTGCATGTCCAATTAGCTAAGATAAACTTTCAACCACTGGTTGTGTTAATATTGAAACCTTGGAGGTTAGCCGTATAAAAGCACAGGATTAGAAAATTCAAATTGCTGTATAAATAACTATACTTTAATATGCTGGCTTAACTGACAAATGCGGATGAGTTATTTGAAAAAAGTAAGTTAATTACATCATTTAAATTAAATGGAGACTTGATGAGAGAAGGACTTTGTTCAGATAAAAGATCTTGACCATTCACTTGGTTTTTTTCTGATCACAATGAAGAAAGAATTTTCAGAAGAATGAAAATGATTAAATTAAATCTAATTACATGAAACGTGGAGCCGTGAGCTGAAAAAGAAAAAAAGCTCAAATAGATGTAAATGTCACGTGAATATCATTATGAATGTACAAAGATACAGCTGTCTTTCAAATGGCACATTGTTCGTCTTCAAGAGATAAGTTTCCCTCATTTTTTTCTACGGACTGGTAATCATTTAGTTTATGTGTAAGAATTAATTTTATTTAGATTATTTTATTTGATTTCGTTTATGTGTCTGAAGAAGGGTCTCGACCCGAAACGTCGCCCAGTCCTTTTCTCCAGAGATGCTGCCTCACCCGCTGAGTTACTCCAGCATTTTGTGTCGACAATCATTTAGTTTAGTTTAGAGATGCAGTGGCCCTTCTGCCCACCGGGTCCGCACCGAGCTGCGATCTCCACACATTAACGCTCTCCTACACACCAGGCACGTGCCGTCAGGGTAGGCAAGATAGGCACTGCCTACCCTAACTAAAATTATAACATGATCATTATTAAATACATGGGAGAATTATGCCGACCGAAGAGATCGATCTCTTCGGTAGGCATAATTCTCCGTGCCGTTCATACGCAGTACTTGTAATACACGAACGTGTGTGCAGCCCACGTGCCGTCCATGCCGCTTCAAGCCGTCAATGACAAGGGGAGCTGAAGGCAATTGAAATTCTGCCTTTGCATCGTGAGCTGTGTACGTCCGCAGCAGCCTACTGCGCAAGCGCGGCGCAGGTTTCTTGGCGGGTTTTTCAAACATGGATTGTCATTACTTTAAGAAACAAGGAGAGAAGAATGGAGTTCGTGTACAAATAATGTGGTAAGTAGATTTCTTTGAGCTACATGCTTTTAAATACCGTGTTTCCCAGCAAGGAAGAGGATATTTTTTACCCAAAAATAAGGCACGAAAATTTTACATGCATCTTGGATGCCGAAGGTTAGGCTGTTAGCCAAGAAAGATAGACTTGGCTATCCCTCAGTACAGCAATATCAAGAACGATGTTTCTGCACTGAGGGTTGGCCAAGTCTATCCCTCATTGCTAGCAGCTGATGGGAAGCGGCTGTAAAGTGGGAAGTGGCTGTAAAAGGACAGCGCCGCTGGGGGGGGAGTTCCTTTCACAGTGTGTAGGGAGTCTGGCCAGGGATAAAGTTGCGGGGAGGGCAGGAGCATTGAGAAGGGGGGGTTCGGGGATCATACCAGCATCCAGCTCAAGAGCAGGTCAGCGGGGGGCGATGGATAACAGGACATCGGGCAATGGAGCTTACTCCATATGTCAGTGCGGGTAACCTCAATTGGTCCCTTGTTCGTGCTGACACAGGAGTAAGATCCACCGCCCGTTTTCCTGTTATCCATCGCCCGCTGACCCGCTCCGCTCTATGATCTTTGCTCTTGTGCTGGTCACCTCACTGTTCAGATGGAGAGCACTGCCAGAGGTGAGCGGGCCGGCAGAAGGTGCTGAGGTCCCAGCGCCCGCTCACAGCCACCCGAGCTACTTCCCTCACCGGCCAATCCTGCCGGTACACCGGAACGCCGCAGCAGCGGTGAGTGAGTGGAATACTGGCATGTTCTTCGATCCCCTCCTTCTCAACGCTCCTGCCTTCCCCGCAACTTTACCCCTGGCCAGACTCCCCACATGCTGTGAAAGGAACTCTCCCCCCATTTGGTCCCTTGAACTAGTATTGTTTTTCAATAAGATGACAACTGATTCCTCTTAATGGTGGTGCTCCCTCACTTGCACCACTTCCAAGGTAGCGTCTTGTTCTCAAAATGTGTAAGAAGGATCTGCAGATACTGGTTTAAACCACAGATAGACACAAAAGGTCCCTGGCGCTGAAAGGCAGTAACTCTACCACTGCACCATCGTGCCACCCATTTGGCTAAAGAGCATCAGGAAATCAGCGGTAGGCAAAAATGCTGGAGTAACTCAACGGGCGAGGCAGCATCTATGGAGAGTAGGAATAGGCGATGTTTCGGGTCGAGACCGTTCTTCAGACTGACGTCGGCGGGTGGGGGGCGGGAAAAAGAAAAGAAGAGGCGGAGACGTCAGGCTTGGGGAGAGCTGGGAAGGGGAGGGGAAGGAGGGAGAAATCAAGGACTACCTGAAATTAGAGAAGTCAATGTTCATACCGCTGGGGTGTAAACTACCCAAACGAAATATGAGGTGCTGCTTCTCCATTTTACAGTGGGCCTCACTCTGGCCATGGAGGAGGCCCAGGACAGAAAGGTCAGATTGGGAATTGAAGTGCTGAGCCACCAGGAGATCAGGTTGGTTTGTGCGACCGAGCGGCGGTGTTGGGCGAAGCGATCGCCGAGCCTGCGCTTGGAAATCAGATCTGCTTTTGGAACAATTCGAAAACGTCACGACTCCCACACTGGCGTTAGGTTCTTTATTGCAGAGTTATTTAATTAACTGACTTTTTCAAATTCCAAATTGCTTTAGTGACATGTGATCTTATCCTGGCAACATTAATCCTGGCACTGAGACAGTGGTCTATTAAATCAGCCACCTGTCACTGTACCAATTGGTGCTTTAATCTTTCTTAAACCTGTCAGAAGACTTGTATATATATATTATGCCTTCTATCACTTTCAAATAATCTATAGCAATTCACACCCAAGAAAGTACTTTCAAAGTGCGATCAGGACCCTAGTGTAGACGTTTATACATATTGCCAGTTAGCCCAAGGAGCATTGTAATTAATGATCGCTCAACAAGACAACTTTGAATATTGATTTCTCTAAAGGGCCTCTCCCACTTCAAGAGTTCAAGAGAGTTTATTGTCGTGTGTCCCTGATAGGACAATGAAATTCTTGCTTTGCTTCAGCACAACAGAACATAGTAGGCATTGACTACAGAACAGATCAGTGTGTCCATATACCATTATATAAATATATACACACATGAATAAATAAACTGATAAAGTGCAAATAAACAGATCATGGGCTATTAATGTTCAGGGTTTTGTCCGAGCCAGGTTTAATAGCCTGATGGCTGTGGGGAAGTTGCTATTCCTGAACCTGGACGTTGCAGTCTTCAGGCTCCTGTACCTTCCACCTGAAGGTAGCAGGGAGATGAGTGTGTGGCCAGGATGGTGTGGGTTCTTGATGATGCTGCCAGCCTTTTTGAGGCAGCCACTGTGATAAATCCCCTCGATGGACGGGAAGGTCAGAGCCGATGATGGACTGGGCAGTGTTTACTACTTTTTGTAGTATTTTCCGCTCCAGGGCGCTCAAGTTTCTGAACCAGGCCAGGATGCAACTGGTCAGCATGCTCTCTACTGTGCACCTGTAGAAGTTAGGGAGAGTCCTCCATGACAAACCGACTCTCCTTAATCTTCTCAGGAAGTAGAGGCGCTCATTTGTGCATCATTTACGCGACATCATTTACGCGTCACGACGCACGACGCGCATGTGATATGCGCACGTGATCTGTGTGAAAAAAGATCTTCTCATCTCGGTCCCCCTTGTTCTGGAGTTCCCCAACATTCGGAACAATCATCCTGCATCTAGCCTGGCCAACCCCTTAAGAATTTTGTAAGCCTCTATAAGATCTCCTAAATTCCAGCGAGTACAAGCCAAGTCTATCCAGTATTTCTTCATATGGAAGTCCTGTCATCCCAGGAATCAGTCTGGTGAACCTTCTCTGTACTCCCTCTATGGCAAGAATGTATTTCCCCAGATTAGGAGACCAAAACTGTATGCAATACTGCAGGTGTGGCCTCACCAAGACCCTGTACAACTGCAGTAGAACCTCCCTGCTCTTGTACTCAAATCCTTTTGCTATGAATGCCAACATACCATTCGCTTTCTTCACGGCCTGCTGCACCTGCATGCCTACTTTCAATGACTGGTGTACCATGACACCCAGGTCTCATTGCATCTCCCCTTTTCCTAATCGGCCACCATTCAGATAATAGTCTACCCTCCTGTTTTTGCGGCCAAAGTGGATAACCTCACATTTATCCACATTATACTGATCTGCCATGCATTTGCCCACTCACCCAGCCTATCCAAGTCACCTTGCAGCCTCCTAGCATCCTCCTCACAGCTAACACTGCTCCCCAGCTTCGTGTCATCTGCAAACTTGGAGATGTTGCATTCAGTTCCCTCATCCAGATCATTAATATATATTGTAAATAGCTGGGGTCCCAGCACTGAGCCTTGCGGTACCCCACTAGTCACTGCCTGCCATTCTGAAAAGGACCTGTTTACTCCTACTCTTTGCTTCCTGTCTGCCAGCCAGTTCTCTATCCACATCAATACTGAACCCCCAATACCGTGTGCTTTAGGTTTGTATGCTAATCTCTTATGTGGGACCTTGTCGAAAGCCTTCTGAAAGTCCAGATATAACACATCCACAGGTTCTCCCTTATCCACTCTACTAGTTACATCCTCAAAAAATTCTATAAGATTCGTCAGACATGATTTACCTTTCATAAATCCATGCTGACTTTGTCCAATGATTTCACCACTTTCCAAATGTGCTGCTATCCCATCTTTAATAACTGACTCTAGCAGTTTCCCCACTACCGGTGTTAGACTAATTGGTCTGTAATTCCCCGTTTTCTCTCTCCCTCCCTTTTTAAAAAGTGGGGTTACATTAGCTACCCTCCAATCCTCAGGAACTACTCCAGAATCTAAAGAGTTTTGAAAAATTATCACTAATGCATTTTGCATCTACAATCATTTAGTTTTGACAATAGGCAATAGACAATAGACAATAGGTGCAGGAGTTAGGCCATTCGGCCCTTCGAGCAAGCACCGCCATTCAATGTGATCATGGCTGATCATCCCCAATCAGTGCCCCGTTCCTGCCTTCTCCCCATATCCCCTGACTCCACTATTTTTAAGAACCCTATCTAGCTCTCTCTTGAAAGTTTCCAGAGAAGTCTATCTTCAGTTTAAACCAGCATCTGCAGTTCCTTCCTTCAAATAGTAATTAATGACCCAGGGAATCTATTTTTCTGATGGTTATTTTTCTAACCCAATAGCAAAAGGGAATAACCGAACAGAGTCCATTCACTGGGGGCGAAAAATAACTTTTCAAAGTACATAATAATTATTTGTCCTTGTATTCTTTACTTTTCTGTTATAAAAATCAATCTACCGTGGGCTTGCTTGTGGCTGTGTCAGACTGTCTTTGCCTTCGTGAGGAATCGAATGTCAGGTTGTGAGATACAACATTGAAACGCGCCCTTCAGCCCACTGAAGCAACGCCAGCCATCTATCACCAACCACCCGTTCACACTAGATTTTAGATTGTTTCATTTTGGAGACACAGTACGGAAGCAGGCCCTTCGGCCCACCGAGTCCGCGCCGACCACCGATACCCACGCGCTAACACTATCCTAGGGACAACTTATAATTAAACCAAGCCAATTAGCCTACAAGCCTGTACGTCTTTGGAGTGTGGAACGAAAGCGGAGATCCCGGAGAAAACCCACGCAGGTCATGGGGAGAACGTGCAAACTCCGTACAGACAGCGCCCGTAGTGAGGATCGAACCCGGATCTCCGGAGCTGTAAGGCAGCAACTCTACCGCTGCGCCACCGTGCCACCTGAAAAAGGTAGCATCAAGGACGAGATTCTGCCAATTGGTCATGGAGTAACCACGGTGATGGCATCATGGTGATTTATTTTCATATTGAGCTGAAAATCAAGTTTGCACAAAGATCTTTGAACCGAGAGCCAGGGGCAGCACAGTTTGCAAACGATAGCCCTGAGGTATGGATAACACATTTAGTCGGGAAAGAATAAAAATAAATAATGACTGACGACAGGGCGGCACAGTGGCGCAACAGGTAGAGCCACTGCATCACGGCACCAGGGACAAGGGTTCAATACTGACCCTGGGTGCTGTCTGTGTGGAGTTTGCACGCTCCCCCCTGTGGCCGCATGGGCTTACTCTGGGTGCCCTGGTTTCCTCCCACATCCCAAATAAGTGTGGGTTTGTAGGTTAATTGGCCCTAGCCTGTAAGGAGTGGATGAGAAAGCGGGCCAACGTGGAACTAGTGCGGAATGGTCGGCATGGACCTGATGGGCTGAAGGGCCTGTTTCCACGTAGTATCTCGGAGCTAAACCCACGCCAGATGGGAACCAACACAAAACATCAGACGCTGCAGCTGGAAATGGGATGGCGGGACTGTCTTGTGAGGAAAGATTGAAAAGACTAGGCTTGTATTCACTGGAGTTCAGAAGGATGAGGGGGGTTCTTACAGAAACATATAAAATTATAAAAGGACTGGACAAGCTAGATGCAGGAAAAATGGTCCCAATGTTGGGCGAGTCCAGAGCCAAGGGCCACAGTCTTGGAATAAAGGGGAGGTCATTTAAGACTGAGCTAAGAAAAAACGTTTTTACCCACAGAGGGCAGTGGAGGCCAAATCACTGGATGGATTTAAGAGAGAGTTGGATAGAGCTCTAGGGGCTAGTGGAGTCAAGGGATATGGGGAGAAGGCAGGCACGGGTTATTGATAGCGGACGATCAGCCATGATCACAATGAATGGCTGTGCTGGGTCGAAGGGCCGAGTGGCCTCCTCTTGCACCTATTTTCTATGTTTCTATGTTTCTTTGAAAGGTCAATGACCTGAAACGTCAACTCTGCTTCTTCCTACAGAGATGCTGCCTGACCTGACGAGAAGTTTGTTCAGTGTTCAGATTTACGGCAGCCCCCTGCATTTTTGCATGAAACTTTTCTGAAGTGGGACTGTGATATTTTGATGAAACCAAGTAGCATGATTGTCATTTAAAATATTGATGAAAGGGCGGAAAGTATGAAAAGCGAACTGCCTAAAAAAAATATATATACATTGGGATCTTTTGAAAACAGTTCACTGAGCCAGCATCCTCTGTTCTTCAACCCAGATTGCATTTCACGAGGCCCTTGTTCAACTCCCATGAAGAAAGAAACGGAGATGAAAGAATTTCCAGTTTTTGATTTCAGTATTTCGATTACTCTCAGTTTATTGATCACTACTTCACAGCGGTAGATTCTCAGCTGCCGAACAGGGTTTTTGATTAGCAGGCTCCGACTACTGCAGTATCAGAGTGAGGAACATCAGAAGCATTCACAAAGAATGTTATGCTTGTCTGGTGGTGAATTATACAAGTTCTAGAATCACCAGAAGAAGACATTTCCAGTTGCAATAAGCCCTTTGAGGCATTGTGTCCAACTGATTGATTGGACGTTTTAGATTTCCTTAGTATTTGTTTTCGAGATAGAGCACGGAAACAGGCCCTTCGGCCCACCTAGTCCACCTAGTCCGCAACGACCAGCGATCCCCGCATATTAACACTATCCTACGCACTCTAGGGACAATTTGCACCCACACCAAGCCAATTAACCTACAAGCCTGAATGCCTTTGGAGTGTGGGAGGAAACCAAAGATCTCGACGAAAACCCACGCGGTCACGGGGAGAACGTGCAGGCTCCATACAGACAGCACCTGTAGATTAGATTGGATTTTATTACTTGTCATTCGAACCTCAGAGAGGTTCAAACGAAACTCTGTTTCTACAAGCCTTACAAACCAAACAATTCCTGCAAAACATACAAACAATTCAATTCACACAAACACCCATCACAGTGAATCTCCTCCTCACTGTGATGGAAGGCAAAGTCTTCTTTCTCCCCCGCACCATTTCTCTCCCGAGGTCAAAGCCCCAGGCGGGCGATGTTAAGTCCCACGGCCATTGAGACCGCGCCGGGCGATGTGCGGCCCCGCTTTAGGCCCAAAAGTCACAAAGTTGGAGTTTCCGGCGGGCGCTAGAATGTCCCGCAGCCATTAAAGCCGCGCCGGGCGATGTACGGCCCCGCTCCGGGTCATTCCAACCCCGCGACACGGGCTGGAGAAGTTGCGTTGCGGGAGCTCTGGAAAGCGGTCCCGGACCTGCGAGCTCCCGATATCCCGACAGTCCACCGGCAGTAATCTGCAGCTGGAGCTGGAGCTCCGGAGTCGGGCCGCAGCAGCGAGCCACCACCGTTCCCCACGCTCCGAGGCCGGCCAGCCCCACGACGGTGAGTCCGCAGCTCCACAGGCTCCGTGACTGGAGCCCCCAGGTCGTCCCGGTCGGAGGCCGCTGGCTCCACAGTGCTAGGCCCCAACGACAACAGAGACCCGACAGGGAAAAGGTCGGGTCTTCCGTGCAGGGAAGAGATTTTAAAAGTAGTCGTGATTGAACCCGTGTCTCTGGCGCTGGAAGCACTGAAAGGCAGCAACTCTTCCGTTGCGCCATCGTGCCGCTCAAATGTGCAGAAAGGAACTGCAAATGCTGTTTTGGACTGAAGATAGACACAAAAAGCTGGAGTAACTCAGCAGGACAGGCAGCATCTCTGGAGAGAAGGAATGGGTGACGTTTCAGGTCAAGACCATTCTTCTGGTCTGAAACGTCACCCATTCCTTCTCTCCAGAGATGCTACTTGTCCCGCTGAGATACTCCAGCATTTTGTGTCTATCTGATTGACTTAATTCGTTGAAAGACACGGCATGGAAACGGACCATCTCGGCCTCCTCGAGAATTGTGAACGCAGACCAGACCATCACAAAAATCCAACCTCCCTTCCATTGACTCCATCTACATCTCATGCAGCCCCTGCAAGGTCAGCAGCTTAATCAAGGACGAGTCGCACCCTGGTCACTCCCTCTTCTCCCCTCTCCCATCGGGCAGAAAGGTTAGAAATGCGATTCAGGGACACTTTCTTCCCACCTTCTAACAGGCAACTGAACCATCCTATCACCAACAAGAGAGCAGTCCTGAGCTACCATCCACCTCATTGGAGATCCTTGGACAATCTTTGATCTGACGTTATCTTGCACTAAATTTGATTCACGTTGCTCCCTTTATCATGTACTTGTGCACTGTGTGTAGCTCGATTGTAATCACGTATTGTCATTCCGTTGACTGGATAGCACGCAACTAAAAACTTTTCACTGTACCTCGGTATAGGGACAATAAACTAGGCTAATCTAAACCCTACCATGGGAAAAAGGTTCTGCACATTGCAACATAATTGCAGAGAAATCTGAGGTGTTGCATTTTTGAAAGTCTAACGTGGGCAGGACTGGGGGGCTCTGGGGAGAGTTTGTAGAGCAGAGGGATCTAGGAGCACAGGCATATGGTTCCCTGAAGGTGGTGTCACAGGTAGATGGGGTGGCCGGAAGGACATTTGGCCCTTTGGCTTCATGTGTCAGTGCACTGAGTATAGAGGTTGGGTGGTCATGTTGCAGTTACACAAGATGGAGGTGAGGCCACATTTACAGTAGTTAGGCCACATTGGTTGTCCTGCAAAGCAAAGCCTTTTACTCTACCTCGCTGGACATGACAAAAATAAGCCTATTAACAGGGCCTGTTTCTACACTGCACCTCGAGAGTCTAACGTTTAAAAAAGTTGGTTATAGCAATTGGTGCTCAATTATAATGGTTAATGGTTAATATGGTTGATTAAGGCCTAGTGCTAGTGAAGACTAGTGTTATTCTTCAGTCTGAAGACTTTCCCGACCCAAATCCCCGTCACCTATTTAATTTTCTCCAGAGATGCTGCCCAACCCGCCTGCTTTGTGTTTATCTTGGCTACAAACCAGCATTTGCAGTTCCTTTTTATTTTCTAATCTTATTAATGCTAGTAATCTTACCAGTCAGATATTGTGGTCTCTTAGTTTTGAGCTTGACATCTTTTTCAATGGATTTGTGAATATATTGTGTTGAGTGGGTGTCACGGTGGCGCAGGGGTAGAATCGCCGCGTGCAGCGCCAGAGACCCAGATTTGATCCCGACTACGGGTGCTGTCTGTACGGAGTTTGCACGTTCTCCCTGAGACTGCGTGGGTTTTCTCCGGGTGCTCCGGTTCCCTCGCACACTCCAAAGACATGCAGGTTTGTAGATTAATTGGCTTCGGTAAAAATTGTAAATTGACCCTAGTGTGTAGGATAGCGCTAGTGTATGGGGTGATCGCTGGTCGGCGCGGGCTCGGTGGGCCGTAAGGCCTGTTTCCGCGATGCATCTCTGGAGGCTAAAAAAGTCTAAAGTGTGGTTATAGCAATTGGTGCTTTTGTAGTTATTAATATCTAGGATTCATGCAGATATTATGCATCACCTTTGTAGACCAGGCACACAGTGTGAGATTTATATTCATGGCAACTCTTGCTTTCCATTAAAATCTAACATGCTGGGCAAATACCTCGGCATGCATCTGTGACTCAGCCGTTCCTGGGATTCACAGCAGTTGTATTTGTCAATCTGTCATAATATTATAAAGGTGAATTTACGTGCAAAAATGTTTGTGTGTGAGTGGAGAATTGACTGATGCAGGTTTGGTTTCGTTTCGAGATACAGCACGGAACCCTTTTTTGCTGAAGTCCATCCTCCGCCACCTCCAGTTTAAATTCCATTTGGAATATCTTTGGAGGACCAGGAAACCTAGAACCAAGAGCCAGGCCATTTGGCCCTAAGAGTCCGCGCCGACCAGCGATCCCCGCACACTAACACTAACCCTACACAGGGACAGTTTTTACATTTACCAAGCCAATTAACTTCAGTCTGAAGAAGGGTCTCGACCCGAAACGTCGCCTATCTCCTTCGCTCCTTAGATGCTGCTGCACCCGCTGAGTTTCTCCAGCCTTTTGTGTAACCCTCGATTCTCCAGCATCTGCAGTTCCTTCTTTAACAACCTACAAACCTGCATGTCTTTGGAGTGTGGGAGGAAACCAAAGGTCTCGGAGAAAACCCACGCAGGTCACGGGGAGTACGTCGAAACTCCGTGCAGACAGCGCCCGTAGTCGGGATCGAATCCGGGTCCCCGGCGCTGCCAGCGCTGCGAGGCAGCGACTCTACCGCTGCACCACCTTCCCCACTTAGTCTTGTGCCTCTCCGGGGTTTTCAGGGGATGCTGGTTGAGGCTGGCTGATTCCCAGCTGCGATCCACGGAGCTCCTTTCTCCAGGGCTGCCCGCATGGGTGAGGTGAATGAAGCATCGCAGATAGACACAAAATGCTGGAGTAACTCAGCGGGACAAGCAGCATCAGACAGGCTAAATGCAGATTGGAGGAACAGCATCTCATATTTCGCTTGGGCAGCTTATGAATATTAAATATTGATTTCTATGTATTTTGATTTCTCTCACCAGGCAGCCCCGGCATTCCCTCTCTCTCTATCTCTCCTCCACCCAAGTCGCACCAGCTTCCCATTTTCACCCAACAAACAGCTAACAATGGCCTGTTTCCTTTATCATCGTTACTTTTTTGCATCTTTCATTCATTGTTCTTTATCTCTCTACATCATCGTCTATATCTCTCGTTCCCCTTATCCCTACACTGTCTGACGAGGGATCTTGACCCAAAACCATTCCTTCTCTCCAGAGATGCTGCCTGTCCCGCTGAGTTACTCCAGCTTTTTGTATCTACCAAATTATAGTCCTTGAGGTACAGTGGCAACAAAACAGGACATGAGAGGAATTTGTGGACAGTATCTTTTAGGCTTAAGCAGGGGTAGGTGACTGCCAGACAGATTGGGCAGGTAACGCATCTCATGCCCTGACAGATCGGGGGAGAGGGACTGAGTGTGTGAGTAGAGAGAGAGAGAGAGAGAGGGAGAGAGGGAGAGAGAGAGCCGTCTGATCTGCTCATCGGGCCTAGGCTTCGGGATATTTCTCGGCCTCCGGCTCCGCATAATCTGAGCTGCCTTTCTGAGATGACCAGCATGCCATTTTGTGATGCAAGGAGACGCGCACTGTACAGGATGCTCCTGCACATTCTGAACCACCGTGCCTTCGTCTCCCGTCCTGACTCACCATGGAGGACGGTGTTACCATCCGAAGGCGGCGGGGGGCCCCAGTGGGGGTCCTTCTATAAGGGAGTTGTACCCCTTTATATTGGGGACCTGGGGTGGAGAGTGCTGCATGGAGCGGTGGTTTGTAATAAACTTTTGAGTCGGTTCACGGGCTCGTCTGCCGCATGTATTTTCTGCGGAGAGGAGGAGACCGTATTCCATGTGTATATGGAGTGTGTGAGGTTACTGCCCCTGTACCAATATCTGAAGGGGCTGTTCCTCAAGTTCTGGCTGCATTTTAGCCCCACAATCCTGGTGTTTGGACACAAGGCGGGGAGTGGGGAGAGCCGAGTGTGGGGGGGGGACTTACCTGTCGGTTTGCTCCTTGGCCTGGCCAAGATGGCCATTCGTGGGTCCAGGCAGCGGGCGGTCGACGGTCTGGCGAGAGTCGGCTGCCTGCCCCTCTTTCGGGCCTACGTCCGTGCACGTGTGTCCCTGGAGAGGGAACACGCGGTGTTCACGGGGACTCTGGAGGCCTTCCGTCAGCGCTGGTCGCCGCGTGGGGTTGAGGCGATTATAAATGAATGTACTGCTGTACTACAATGATCTGTTCATTATAGTGTGATTTTTGATTGTGTTTTGATGTGTTGTATTTTATGATTTGTGTTGAATAAAGTTTTTGAAATGAAAAAAAAAAAAAAAAAAAAAAAAAAAAAAAAAAAAAAAAAAAAAAAAAAAGCTCAATGCCTAATGGCGCCTGTTTTAGATTAAGGGCGGGATATAGGCCACTTATCATCCGTGCAAGCTGTCTGAGGCCATGCCCTTTACTACATTTATCAAACACAAGACGTTGATGAAGGAGACGATTATTCACGACCCCTCATGGAACCTTCCAGAAGCACACTTGTATTTATGGTGGCGGTCATGTTGCTTTATTCATGGTCATAAGTGACGGCAGCAGAATCAGGCCATTCGGCCCATCAAGTCTACTCCTCCATTCAATCATGGCTGATCCATCTCTCCCTCCTGACCCCATTCTCCTGCCTTCTCCCCGTAACCTCTGACAACTGTGGACCTTCAAGTGGACAACCCTGCGATCTCAGCTCCCAGGGAACCCAGAAGGATCCCAGTGGGGTCGTGGCCTGCGGGGGGGGGGGGGGTTGGGGGGGAAGGGGGGGTGGGGGGGCACGAAAGCCGCCGAGCTCAGCCCTGAAGACTGGAGAATCGGGCAGGAGGGGGCCACTGGCGACGATGGACAGGAGAGGGGATGGGGTATTGCCTCTAGCCCCTGGGACAACAGAGGGGGTCGGGCGAGGAGAGGAGAGGAGAGGAGAGGGACGTGGGTTGGCGGGCCGAGCGGGCTGAGGGCGACGGAGGAGGCCCTGCAGCAGCCTGGGGCTCGCCTGGATCAGGGGCCGCTCCAGTGCATCGAGCACGTGGGCCAGACCTTGGGCGTTTACAAGTCTGGACCCGAAACGGCACCCATCCATGTTCTCCACAGATGCTGCCTGACCCGCTGAGTTACTCCAGCACACTGTGTCTTTTTGTATATTAACTAGGATCTGCACTTTTTTAGTTCTATAGATAGATTTAACAGGATACAAAGCTTTTCACTCTATCTCAACACGGTGGTGTGGCGGTAGAGGTACTGTCTCACCGTGCCAGATACCTGGGTTCGATCCCGACCACGGGTGCTGTCTGTGCGGAGTTTGTACGTTCTCCCCGTGACCTGCGTGGGTTTTCTCCGAGATCTTTGCTTTCCTCCCACACTCCAAAGACGTACAGGTTAATTTGCTCGGTGTAAATGTAAATCTGTCCCAAGTGTGTGTTGGGCAGTGTTAATGTGCGGGGATCGCTGGGCGGTGTGGACTCAGCGGGCTGAAGAGACCGCTTCCGCGCTGGATCTCTAAACTAAACTAAATCTGACAATAATAAACCAAATCCAATATTATTATAAAGACATTAAAACCTCTCCGTCCATTTATCACCATTTGCCTTTGTTATCGCTGTAACTAAACAAAATCGGTCTAGACGGACACAAAATGCCAGAGTAACTCAGCGGGACCGGCAGCATCTCTGGATAGAAGGAATTCTTCAGTCTGAAGAAGGGTCTCGGCCTGAAACATCACCCATTCCTTCCCTCCACAGATGCTGCCTGTCCCGCTGAGTTACTCCAGCATTTTGTGTCTATCTTCAGTGTAAACTAATCTGTAGTTCCTTCCTTCACAAAGGTCAGTCTATATAGGTGTGAGGGTCACAATGATCACAGAAAACATCAGATTGATACCCTATCCATCATTTCCCTCAACTCATAGAGTTAAGGGCCTGTCCCACCAGCATGCAACTCTATGCGATGAGCGCGACCTAACGTGGTCGCTTGAGCCGTCCGGCGTCGCGGGGCCGGTCCCACTTCGATCGCCGGAGCCGTGCGGAATTGTGCGGAGTTCGTTCCGACATCGCGCGGGGCTCCAAAAAACTGACGCATTACACACCGCCTCGACGTCGTGCCTCCGTGACCCTCTCTGTAGGTGCCTCCGTGACCCTCTCTGTGTGTGGCTCAGTGGCCCTCTGTGTGTGTGTGTGCCTCTGTGCGCCCCTCTCTGTCCTGGCGAACTTACCTTTAAGACTTCGCTCCAAGTTCGCCTCACTTTGCGCCGCGTTGCGCCACTCACCCGACCTCCGCGCGGCCCTCGCTGCCGGTTTGGTCGCGCTTGCCGCATGCAGGCGCATGCTGGTGGGAACGGCCCTGTACAGGGGATCACCCGACCTCCGCGCGGCCCCCGCTTCTAGTTTGATCGCGCTCATCGCACGGAGTCGGATGCTGGTAGGACGGGCCCTTAAGTCCTGTGGACCAGTATCAAAGCTCTCACATGGAAACATACTTCAGCTTTATTGCTTTCAAGCAAGATTTCACTAACAATGACTTGAAATTACTATCAGCAACATTGGGTGACAACTGCTTATCACATGTCTGCATGTGTTTCCCTGCCTCTAGCTCATCTGTGTTAAACATTTTGTGGCTTCACTGAAAGAGTTGACTGGGCGATTTACAAATCTGCATGGTGTTTATCTGCCGACGCTTGTGACAACAATATCCAAACGTTAAAGCAATGAACATTCGTGAATCTCTCTATTGCAAAATTGATGTCACCTTTTCATTTGTCTTTGACCTTTTCCACTCTGCTGCTCCAATTTAAACTGCTTTCTCCTCCGCCCAGTTTGTGTTCTGGTTTCTCTGGTTCATGACATTCAACTTTATCTTGGGCCGCCGCCAGCCATGTTCTTGCTTTGATCGGCTTTGCTTCCCGTGGGGCGGTTTCCATCTCCTGGTTGGAGTCTGGTTTAGTGCCGGCGTCCGTCAGCTTATGTGTGGAGTGTGGCCGGTGCCCCCAGGGCAGTCCCACGGGGAGTATTGGCAGCCCATTGTATCCCGTAGGAAGTCACAAAGCCACGCGCACGCTCCCTAAACACAGATCAGGAACAGAGCATAACCCTGGCTGATCTTCAACTCTCCGATCCAAAATGAGTCAAGGCAGATGGAGTGCACTTATTACCATCCTGATTAAATCAGCTAACTCGGCAGAAATCTTGACAGCAGCAAACTAAATGTGTCGGCATGAAGGAACTGCAGATGCTGGTTTACACCAGGGATAGACACAAAATGCTGGAGTAACGGCAGCGGGACAGGCGACATCTCTGGAGCGAAGGAAGGCGCGACGCTTCGATTCGAGACCCTTCTTCGAGACGTCACCCATTCCTTCTCCCCAGAGATGCTGCCTGAACCGCTGAGTTACTCCAGCGTTTTGTGTTTATCTTCCCTGCAAACTAACATCATTTTAATTGCAGAGAATTGTCGAGGCAGGCCGGATCATCACACGATCCATGGCTCCATTTACACCCCATGCTGCATAATCAAGGACCAGTCACACCCGGCCACTCCCTCTTCTCCCCTCTCCCATCGGGCAAAAGGTATATAAGTGTGAAAACGCACACCTTCAGATCCAGGGACAGTTTCTTCCCAGCTGTTATCAGGCAACTGAACCATCCTATCACTAACTAGAGAGCAGTCCTGGGCTACTATCTACCATGTTGGAAACCCTCGGACTATCTTTGATCGGACTTTACAGGCTTTATCTTGCACTAAACGCTATTCATGATATTCCCTTTATCATGTACCTGTTCACAGTGGATGGCTCGATTGTAATCATATATTGTCTTTCCACTGACTGGTTAGCACGCAACAACAGCTTTTCACTGTACCTCGGTACACATGACAATAAACTAACTAAACTAAATTTTTAATTTAAGATAGACACAAAATGCTGGATTAACTCAGCGGGTCAGGCAGCATCTCTGGAGAGAAGGAATGGGTAGCGTCGTGTCCCACGGAATTACTCCAGCATTTTTGTGTCCATGGACAGGTACATGGATAGGACAGGTTTAGAGGGATATGGGCCAAACGCCGGCAGAGAAGGCAATGGGTTGAGACCCTTCTTCAGGCTGTGGGTCAGGGGAAAGAGAAAGGAGAGATATGGAAGGGGGCAAAGACCATGTAAGGTGAGAAAAGGACAAATCAGAGATGACAACGAGGGGCACAAACAGTAAAATGTTTGCTTCACAGCAAGAACATGGATGGGAGTCTAAGAGGCCGGAGTTCGAGGAGAAGTCGCCGGCCAGCAGTTCCGGAGCGAGAGTTGTCGGGGGTACCTGCAACGCAGACCGGAACGAGGGCGGAGATGTCGGTGAGCTCTGTTTTTTCAGGTCCGGACCCGCCCGCACACCACAGCTCGGAGGAGTTCGACGAGGAGGAGTGTGGTGTGCCGCCAGAGCAGGACGACCCTGCCATGGCAGTCAGGTCGTCAGCAGGCTTGCTGACGGCCTCGAGCAGAAGGGTCCGTGCGGCTGCACGGCCCGCTTCACGAAGCCCCCTGAGGAGGGGAAGGGCAGGAGCCCAAAAGCCTAACCCTGTCGGGGCTAAGGCTCTGCCTGTCGCCAAGGAGCGGTCAGGTTCTAGGACGGGACCCGGGGCAGCTGTGAGGTCCAGCCGTCGCCCCCCAACTTCCGACGCCGGGACGAGTCAGTTGGGGGTCCCGTCACGGTCGCCGAGCCCCCCATGGATGGGTGGGCGAGACCATGCGTCGGCAAGGTCCACGATGTGGGCAGCTGGCAAGCCTGCACGGGCCCAAGGTATCCAGGCTTCGGCTGGTGCCGACACCATGCCGCATCTGTCCTTAGAGGCAACGGCTTCCGCTCCCGCTATACGGAGGCGGTTGAACACGCCCGTGCAGGAATCGCGCAGTTTCGCCTCGGCGGCTGTCGACGACAACTACCGGCACCGGCAGGGCCTCGACGAGGTGCGGGCCGATGACAGGAGCCCCGGCCAATTTTCAGAGCTGGAGGACTCCGACCACCTGAGTGTTCAGGGTGAAGGGCGTATTGACCGTATAGAGCGGCTGCTGGAACGTCTCATCCAACATCAACAGGCATCCAGCAGCGACAGGCACAGGGCTTCATCACCAGCTTCATACACCAGCCTGGAGCAGCAGGACGAGGAGGCAGTGGTCGATCCCATCCCACCCCCGCCTGAGTTACCGGCGGAGGACCTCCTCGATGTGGCCACCAAGTTTGCAGCCCCTCAATCCTTGGGGCTTCCTATCAATACAAAACTGGCAGCCACTGTGGACTTCCTAAATAATCACCAGCTTCAGGAGGAAGTTCTACTACAAGCCATGAGCCGTCACAAGGCTCCATCAAACTGCAACTCCCTCAACGTGCCTGTGGTCAATACGCCAATCTGGGGCAACATCAGTGCGGCTATCCGTCAGCAGGAACTAAAGATTCAGCGGATCCTGAAACTCCTCACGGCCGGGATTACTGCTTTTGTGCGGTCGATCGACGGAGAGGAGCTTAATTTGGACCAGGAGGATGCCCTGGCGCTTCTATGCGCTACTCAAAATGAAATCAACGGCTTTCGGAAAAATAGCATCCGCCCAGCGCTCAACCCCAAATTTGCAGGGTTGTGCAAACCACCGCCGCCGCCGCCGCCCCGTCAGCTCTTTGGCGAAGACCTTGCCAAAAGGGTCAGAGAGCTTGATGAACAAGCCAAGACCGTGGGGCTCATGCGCTCTCAGAGTGCCCCCACGCCATCGAGCTCCAAAGCTCCGCTTGGCCGCTCACGAGGGTCTGCCAGCACGTCTACCAGGAATTACCCTCCAGCTCCAAACCGATATCAACCACCCCAACCACAGGGGTCTTTTTTAGGACAGGCTCGGCAGAAGCCGAGATGGAAAATGAGGACGCCACAACCTCAAACCAACCCAGCACCTCTACGTCCACCCACTCGTGTCAGGGACCGCCGGTAACCACAGAGGTGAGGCGGTCTGGTTCTCTTTTTTCTCTTTGTTTAACCTCACATGTTGGTGGGCGTTTGCGGTTGTTTGCGGGTGCATGGGGTGATATTACCAGTGATGAGTATGTGTTACGGAATATTCAGGGCCATAGCATTGAGTTTATTAATGGGGACATCCCTCCGTCTCAGCATAGACCGGGTCGTATGTTTAAACTAACGGCTGCGGAACAGTCCGTAGGCTATAAGGAAATTTTAAGGTTGGAACAGAAAGGGGTCATAGAGAAAACGGTTCATGAGCCCGTTGAATTTGTTTCCAATATTTTTACCCGACCTAAGAAAGATGGAGGCTGTAGAGTCATTATTGATCTGACCACTCTGAATAACTTTGTAACATATACTCATTTTAAAATGGACACGTTTGAAACGGCCAAATCATTGATCTCACAAGGGTGCTTTATGGCATGTATTGATTTACAGGATGCGTACTATACCGTACCCATGCAAAAATATTACAGAAGGTTCTTAAAATTTATCTGGATGGACCAGCTGTGGCAATATAGGGCGTTGCCTAATGGGCTCACCACAGCAACAGCTTGGATTCATTGTTCATCCAGAAAAATCTAAGTTCTGCCCCACCCAGGTAATTAATTATCTGGGGTTCCAGGTGAATTCCATTAGCATGAGAGTCACCATACCAATTAACAAAATTGAGGAGGTAACACAGGTGTGTACAGATTTACTCAATACTCGTATACCATCGATTCGTCACACAGCTACTGTCATTGGCAAGATTGTGGCTTTGTTTCCGGCAGCCCGGTATGGACCTCTGCATTATCAAAACTTGCAGAGAGCCAAAATTGCTGCGCTGCGACGGCATGCTGGTCATTATGATCGATCAATGCAGCTGCCGCCTGCAGCATTGGATGAGTTACGATGGTGGGTTTGCCACATTAGTAACTCGTTTAAAACTATTATTGAGGCGAAACCGATGATATACTTACAAACTGATGCGAGCTCTGATGGCTGGGGAGCTACGAATCAACATTCTAGTTGTGGGGGCCGATGGGATACCCTTGAGAATACAATGTTGGTATCACAAGGGATCAACTATTTGGAGCTGCTTGCAGCGTTTCACGGACTTCGTGCATATTGTTCCAAGATCTTGGGAGCACATGTCCGGCTCCAAATAGACAACACCACAGCGGTGGCGTATTTAAATCACATGGGCGGTACCAGGTCAGTTTCATGTGATAAATTGGCTAATTCAATTTGGCTCTGGTGTGTCAAGAGAGACATTTGGATTTCAGCCACCTATTTGCCAGGTGAGCTTAATTTTGTGGCGGACGCCAGGTCACGCAAGTTCAATGATAATATTGAATGGATGTTACATCCTGAAATTTTTGCAAAAATCACAGCCAAATTTGGGAAACCGGACATTGACCTTTTTGCGTCCCGGTTGAACCATCAGGTACTAACCTACGTCTCGTGGGAACCAGATCCTGGGGCTATAGCGTTAGATGCATTCTCGCTAGACTGGGGGAATTGCTTTTTCTATGCATTCCCTCCGTTTTGCCTCATCAGTCGGGTATTACGAAAAATTCAGATGGATGGTGCCAAGGGCATCCTTATCATACCCGACTGGCCTACACAGCCGTGGTATCCGATGGTCTTTGACACGCTCAGTGAACCTTGGGTCCGTTTGCAGGGTAGCCCAGAATTAGTTACTCACCCTGTTTCAGGGGAGCCACATCCCTGCCATGGCTATTTAAATTTGTTGGCTTGCAGATTCTGAATCGGCCTTTAGTTGGATACGGCCTTTCTACCCGGACCATGGATACCATTGCAGCGTCGTGCCGAGAGTCTACAAGGCGAAGATACCGCTCTCACATCAGGAAGTGGGAAGCCTTCTGCAGCCGCTCTCGCATCACGTACGATGCCGTGACTATAACCGACGTCCTGGAATTCCTCGCGGGGTTGCACCATGATGAACACTTAAGCTACAGTGCCATCAACAGCACCAGGAGCGCTCTATCATTCTACCTCAATATTGAGGTGGGATCCAACAAGCTAGTGTCCAGGCTCATGCGGGGTATTTTCAATATGAATCCGCCTACACCACGCTACAATATCACCTGGGATGTCAGGGTAGTTTTAGCTCTGCTCAGGACGTGGTCCCCCATGGAAGGGCTCCAGCTGGACAAACTCACCATGAAGCTGGTGATGTTACTAGCGCTGACTTCAGCACAGAGGGTACAGACACTCCATAAACTACGTGTCGACAGAATGATGTCTACCCCCACAGAAGTAGTTTTCTTTGTTGACGAGCTACTAAAGCAGCATAGACCTGGGTGCACAGGGCTGCAGCTGAAGTTCCCGGCATACCCCGCAGATGCTAGGCTATGTTTAGCCTCCCACATCCGTTACTACGTCAAGGTGACGGCAAGCATCAGAGGAAAGGAGAGATACCTGCTTGTCACTCATAAGAGACCTCACCATCGAGTGACAACACAGACGATATCCAGGTGGCTTCGAGTCGTCTTGGGTAAGTCAGGTATCGACACTAATGTGTTCAAATCTCATTCCACCAGGGCTGCATCGACGTCGGCGGCGAGGGTCATGGAGGTGCCCATGGACCATATTCTCGCCACAGCAGGATGGGCTAATGAAGCGGTGTTCCAGCGTTTCTACAACCGGCCCGTCGCTGCGCCTCTACAGTTCGCAGAAGCCGTACTAGATGCGGGGCAAGGACGTGGAGATGTCCCCGAATAAGGGGTTTTTGATTTGTTGTTAATAAATATGATTTGTTTTGCAGTATGGACTAGTCAGCACGTTATTCCTCCCATCCATCCCTGGTAGTGGTGTGACAGCATGGACGTGGTCCAGGGCGTGTCATCACAGAAGCTTTGAAGTCTTCACGAAGTCACTCACGTGACTCCGAAATGAAATAGTAAGATTGAATGAGAACTTACCAGTTCGAAGGTTGATCTTTATTTCATGAGGAGTCGAAGTGAGGGATTTCGTGCCCTCCTCGCCCAACCCTCAATCACCTTCATCTGGTAATCTTAGTCGTTTTCATTCTTACTATGTGAAGTCATTTCTTTTGATTGGTTTCTGTGATTCCACGCCGCTACTTTGAAGTATGTCGAGCATGCGCGCCGGCGGGCTCTTCACGAAATCCCTCACTTCGACTCCTCATGAAATAAAGATCAACCTTCGAACTGGTAAGTTCTCGTTCAATCTTACTATTCCCTGCCACAGAAGGTAGTTGAGGCCAGTTCATTGGCTATATTTAAGAGGGCGTTAGATGTGGCACTTGTGGCTAAAGGGATCAGGGGGTATGGAGAGAAGGCAGGTACGGGATACTGAGTTGGATGATCAGCCATGATCACATTGAATGGCGGTGCAGGCTCAAAGGGCCGAATGGCCTACTCCTGCACCTATTTTCTATGTTTCTATGTTTCTATGTGAAACATGTCACGATGTCTTGTGGTCCTTGTGTATAAATTTTGAATATGAAGGTCTCTAGGAAGATGTATTTCCCGTTTCCCAACTCTTTCCAAATATTTCATTGGCCATTCTGACATCTCGCTTTGAATACAGAGGCTGCATTTCTGTTCAATGTTCATCATTTTGCTCTAATTAGCTACAGACTCATTTTTGTTTCCCTCCATAACTGGTTTTAGTCCACGATTGAATGGATTCCAGATTGTTTCGGGAAAGGCCAGGAAGAATCTATTCTTAAAATACATCCCACAAAATCCGCTCAGCTTTTCCAAATGTTATGCTGGTTTGATTTCATCACAAACAGCAGGCGGTTTCAAAACATTTCCAGACAAGATTTATTTTTTCCCTGGATAGAAGGAATGGGCGACGTTTCGGGCCGAGACTCTTCTTCACACTCGGGACGAGACCCGAAACGCCGCCCATTCCTTCTACCCCGAGATGCTGCCTGCCCCGCTGAGTTACTCCAGCATTTAGCATCTAACTTCGGTGCGAACAAGCATCTGCAGTTCCTTGCTACACAAGGTTTATTTTCTGTTTAGGATATGGACAGCATTAAGCGTCAAACTCGTAGCCCTTAATTGCCCGTGACGGTGAACTCCTCACTTGTTCTATAATTCACATGTGTAGCAGGCTTTAGCTGATCCAAGGAATTATTTGTTTTGTTAAGTTTTTTTATTAGATAGAAGCAATTACATAATTAAAACAAAAAGATACGTGTTCATTGTTGACATTATAAAAATCATTTTGTTCTTTGTAGATATACATAATCAGTATTATTTATGTTAATCCTTGCTTAATAATTGTGCATCTATATTATTTTTTTTCCATTTTTTATAAAGGTAGAAAATAGTGGAAAAAGATTAAACAAAAAAAAAATTAAGTTTAATCTTTTTTATATATATATATATATATATATCTTTTTATATCTATATATATAAAGTTGGGAAAGCATGGAATATTCTACAGATTTTACATCATTGGAGATATATCCGCGTTTTATGAAATGTATTTCATCTATTCTTCGATTCTGATCCAAGGAATTAATCAAAAATATTTTTCCTTTCGATGTGGAGCAAAATTCTCTTGACGCTGTGGGTATATGGATGGGCCATGAATGTGCTACGGTCTGTGTCTGAGGTCCTTATACATGAAGCAAGTGATTTATACTTGAATGTGGGCATTGTAAAATTCGTCGGAATTACACTGGGGCAGATAGCAGATCGAATCCGGGTCCCTGGCTCTGTAGGCGGCAACTCTACCGCTGCGCCACCGTGCCTCCGCTCACCAATAGAGGAATGTACAACATGCCAAATTTGGTGCGTTGCCCCCGCCAAGCTGATGAGAGTTGGCGTGGGATGGTGATTACGGCATATGTCTCCATTAGGTCCAAAACCAAGGCCATTGTTACTTCGAAGGGCCGAATGGCCTACTCCTGCACCTATTGTCTATTGTCTATCACCATACACAAACAGGTCAATTTTTACAATTTTTACCAAAACCAATTCACCTACAGACCATCACGTCTTGGCGGTGCAGGCTCGAAGGGCCGAATGGCCTGCACCTGCACCTAATTTCTATGTTTCTATGTTTCTTTGGAGCGTGGATGGAAACCAGAGCCCCTGGGAAAAACCCACGCAGGTCACGGGGGGAACGTACAAACTTCGTACAGAGAGCACCCAGAGTCAGGATCGAACCCGGGTCTCTGGCGCTGTGAGGCAGCAACTCTACCGCTGCTCCACCGTGCCACCCATAGACCATAGACAATAGGTGCAGGAGTAGGCCATTCGGCCCTTCGAGCCAGCACCGCCATTCAATGTGATCATGGCTGATCTTCCACAATCAGTACCCCGTTCTTGCCTTCTCCCCATATTCCTTGACTATGCTACCTTTAAGAGTTCTATCTAACTCTCTCTTGAAAGCACCCAGAGAATAGACAATAGCTTAATTGGCTTTGGTAAAATTGTAAATTGTCCCTAATGTGTAGGATAGTGTTAGTGTATGGGGAGATCGCTGGTCAGTGCGGATTAGGTTAAGTAAAATACCTTGCTGTTACAAACCATTGAATTGTTAGGAAGTCACAGTCTTACAGCACGGCCCAACTTGCCCATGGCGACCAAGATCCACTGCCTCATATCCCTCCAAACCAGTGAAATTGGCCTCCATTGCCTTCTGCAGCAGAGAATTGCACAGATTCACAACTCTGGGTATATGCTTGCTTTCATGACAGAACTAATACTTCTCGGATGGACATAACGCTGGAATGGGACAGTGGGTCAGGCAGCCAAAGCTGGACAAAGGGATGTAACATGTCAAATATGGTGCGGTGGACATGGCCCAGCAGATGAGAGTGTGCGGGGGTCAGTGATCAGGCAACGGGAAGCTGAGAGGCCCAGACTCACTGCTGTCCTTGTTTCCTGACTAGCGTCTAAGTTCAGAGGCAATTAGCGATGGATAATAAATACTGGCTTTGCCCGCAACAGCTACATCTCATGAATGGGCAGAGAATGATTCACAATCAGCCCTGGTACATGAGCCAAACATGAGCTGACAGCAACAGATTTAGAGCTTTCTTCAACGGTTTGTCCAATTGTCTGCGCTGAACAAGGTGCAAAATACACGGGCTGCACCGAGAGAGCTTCACGCATCTGCGGATCAGTCTGCACACGTAACAGCAACCCTGCTGGAAATGAATGACTGCAGCTCATCAAAATGCAAATGCAAATGCAGACATCAGGAGGAAACAGTTGCACTATTCTGAGCAGATCAAACACAACACCACTTTGTAAAGTGGCAGAAAAGGAGGATTGATGATTTCAAGCGGACATAAGTATTATTTTACAACCCTCCATGCAGCTTCTGTACCTCCAAATCAAGTCCACAAACTTTCACTCCTCGCACAACGGACATTAAAACAATATTTTGGAACAGATATATTTCGTTCAGTTCAGTTTAGTTTATTGTCACGTGTTGTGTCTGGGGTTATGGGGAGAAGGCAGGAGAAATGGGGTTAGGTACTGGGTCACGTTTTTGTTGCGGGCTATCCCGTCAGCAGAAAGACATTACATTACAATCGAGCCATTTACAGTGAATGCAGTAGATATATGATAGGGGAATAACGTTTAGTGCAAGGCAAACTCAGCAAAGTCCCATCAAGGATAGTCTGAGGGTCACCAAGGTATGGTGTGGTAAGGAGCGAAGGAGATAGGAGACGTTTCGGGTCGAGACCCTTCTTCAGACTCCATAGCACTTTACCATAGACTATACCATAGCACTTTGATACATATTAGATGAGCATTTAAGAAGGAACTGCAGATGCTGGAAAATCAAAGGTAGACAAAGGTGCTGGAGAAGCTTAGCTGGTGCAGCAGCATCTATAGGCAACGTTGCCCATTTCCTTCGCTCCATAGATGCTGCTGCACCCGCTGAGTTTCTCCAGCACTTTTGTCTACCTATTAGATGAGCATCTCAGACACAGTACAAATGAACTTTGGAAGCATGATCTATTTGGAAGATTGGACAGGAAAAGTCATTTTTGGGTGTGATTGAAATTTATCGAGTAGTGAAAAGCCTGGATAGAGTGGATGTGGAGAGGACGTTCCCACCAGCGGAAGAGTCTAGGACCAGAGGGCACAGCCTCAGAATAAAAGGACGCACCTCTAAAAAGGAGATGAGGATTAATTTCTTTAGTCAAGGGTGGTCAATCTGTGGAATTCATTGCCAAAGACCGCCGTGGAGGCCCAAGTCAATTGATATTTTCATGCGGAGATTGATAGCGGCCGATGAAGTTACCACACTGAACTAGACACAAGGAACTTCAGATGCTGGTTACAAAAAAAAAGACAAAGTGCTGGAGTAACTACTGGGATAGTCCAATTTGTCTGCATTTGGTCCATAGCCCTCTTGATTAGCGTGGGTGTCAGGGGTTATGGGGAGAAGCAGGGGAATGGGGTTGAGAGGGAAAGATAGATCAGCCACGGTTGAATGGGCGGGGTAGACTTGATGGGCTGAATGGCCTAATTCTGCTCCTATGACTAATGAACATGAACTTATGAGCACCGACTCACCAATAACTTGCTGATCCAGTTCCAGATAGAGTTTATCTGGGACATCTCAAGTCTAAATCCCATCACGTCCTCGGTTCAAAGTTGGACGAAAATTGCTGAGTTCCAGAGTTAGTGTCATTGAGTCAAAGAGTCACAGAGCTAGACAACATAGAAACAAACCCGACATAGAATGTACTGCATGAAGACAGACCCTTTGTCAATAGTAAACAAGTTAGCAAACTGATCTAGACACAAGGAACTTCAGACGCTGGTTACAAAAATAGATGCAAAATGCTGGAGTAACTACTGGAATAGTCTAATTTGTCTGCATTTGGTCCATAGCCCTCTGAGCCCTTCCTAGGTTCTTGCCGACCAGTGATCACCCCGTCCACTCGCACCATCCTACACGCTAGGGACAATTTACAACTTTTATCAAAGCCAAATTTACCTACAAACCTGCACGTCTTTGGAGTGTGGGAGGAAACCGGAGCACCCGGAGAAAACCCACGTGGGTCACGGGGAGAACAATAGACAATAGGTGCAGGAGGAGGCCATTCGGCCTTTTGAGCCAGCACCGCCATTCAATGTGATCATGGCTGATCATCCACAATCTGTGCCTCATTCCTGCCTTCTTCCCATATCCCTTGTACAAACTCTGTACAGACAGCCCCAGAGGTGAGGATCGAACCCGGGTCCCTGGAGCTGTAAAGGGCCTGTCTCACTGTGCGAGGTAATTCAAGAGCTCTCCCGAGTTTAAAAAAAAATCAAACTCGTGGTAATGTACGTTGCAGGGTACTCGGGACGTCTCTTAGCGGCTCATAACGCTAACGGCAGGTACTGGGGAAACGCGGTAAGCTCGTAAAGATTTTTCAACATGTTGAAAAATGTCCACGAGAGCCCCGAGTGCCTACGAGCGGTTATTACCGTAATTCTCTGAGTTCGAATCCGGGGAAACTCGGGAGAACTCTTGAATTACCTCGTACAGTGGGACAGCCCCTTGAGGCAGCGACTCTACCGCTGCGCCACCGTGCCGCCCTTCCTGACTCTTACACTCAATATCTCATCCAATGAAGGCGAGCGTCAGCTCCGTGCTGCAAACCTACTGATGCATACAAGTGCCTTCAGGGTGCCGTGATGTGTATGTTGCGAAGCATGATGAATTAGCTAACGGTACTTAATTTGAACTATGTGCACATCATCGCCAGCGAGAACGAACTCACTAAGTCATCTATCACAAGCAAAATAGTTTCACCCGTGTCACACTAAGACAAATAGACTTTTAGTACAGACTCTCTCCTTTATTTTGAAGTTCCACTTTGCCGCTGAGAACAATTTTATGTGGGGCTTTTATCAGTGAGAACTCAGCTTGGAGAACAAGTTCATCACATTGACCATAAATTCTTTGTGATTAAGATTATTACCATTCCACAAATGCTTCCCGTTCTGGGGTGACAGTCACCTACTACAGTATATTTGTGACTCTATTGGCTTGAACGCCTCATTAACCCAGGAGTATGATTTTTTTTCCAGTGCTTGAAGCTGATTCACAGGGCAGCCACCCAATGATACAGCAATCCCCAGGGAAGATTTTCCCACTTCCTTGCGTTAACCTCGATGATCAGTACGGGTGTTGGGGGTTATGGGGAGAAGGCAGGAGTGATGGGGTGAGGAGGGAGAGATAGATCAGCCTTGATTGAATGGCGGAGTGGAGTAGTTTTAGTTTAGAGATGCAGCGCGGAAACAGGCCCTTCGGCCCACCGAGTCCGCACCGACCAGCGATCCCCGCACACTAGCACTATCCTACACACACTCAGGACAATTGTACTTTTATAACAATCCAATTAGCCTACAAACCTGCAGGTCTTTGGAGTGTGGGAGGAAACCGAAGATCTCGGAGAAAACCCACGCAGGTCTGGGGGGGGGGGGGGGGGGGGGGGGGGGGGGGGGAGTACAAACTCCGTACAGACAGGCACCCGTAGTCGGGATCGAACCCGGGTCTCCGGTGCTGTAAGTGCTATGATGGGCCAAATGGTCTAATTCTGCTCCTATCGCTCATGAACGTATGAAGCTGAGGGATATTTGGTGACGGAAACAGTGCTTTGTCGAGCGCCCGGGCGAGAGAATCACGCTGAAGAATTCTCACGTGAAACCCAAACAGTTGCTGCAAACATTCTGACGGGTTGTACAACAAATTAATCCATTGGCAACGTCTTAATAAATAAGCTGGCCCAAGATTATGCAGAATTACCTAGACAACATTCAGGCATGGACCGGGAGGTGGTGAGTAAAATTGCATTGTTACCTCTCACTAGTTCAATGGTTCAATCCATGATCTGAAGAAGGGTCTTGACCCGAAACGTCACCCATCCCTTCCCTCCAGAGATGCTGCCTGTCCCGCTGAGTTACTCCAGCATTTTGTGTCTAACTTCGATTTAAACCAGCTTTGGATCAGCTTTCCGACACAGTTCAATTTCTCAGTTTAGTTAATTTCACGTGTACCGAGGTTTTGTTGCGTGCGGAAAGACAATACATGGTTACAATCGAGCCACTTACAGTGTACAGGTACATGATAGGGGAATAACGTTTAGTGCAAGGTAAAGCCAGCAACGTCTGAATAAAGATCGTCCAAGGGTCACCAATGAGGTAGATAGTAGTTCAGGACTGCTCTCTGGTTGTGGTAGGATGGGTGAGTTGCCTGATAACAGATGGGAAGAAACTGTCCCTGAATCTGTTCGTTGGTTCAATAAAGCGAGAAAGATAGACCAGCATGATTGAATGGCAGAGTAGACTTGATGGGCCGAATGGCCTAATTCTGACCCTATCACTTCTGAACATTTAGTTATGAAACCGGCTCTTCAGCCCACCTTGCCCTTTGATGACCATGCTGCCTATTTACACTAATCCCATTTGCCACGTTAAGCCTCTATTTTAGTTTGGAGATACAGAGCGGAAACAGGTCCCACCGCCCATCAAGTCCGCGCCGACCAGCGATTCCTGCACGCTAACACTACTCGCAATGGTACTTCATGGTCACGTACCGAGGTACAGTGAATTGTATTTTTGTCCAGGACCAGAGGACAGAGACTCAAAATAAAAGGATTTACCTTTAGAAAGGTGACGAGGAGGACTTTCTTTAGTCTGAGGGTGGTGAATCTGTGGAATTCTTTGCCGCGGTAGACTGTGGAGGCAAATCATTGGGTATTGAGATAGATTCTTGAATTGTACGGGTGCCAGGGGTTATGGGGAGAAGGCAGGAGAATGGGGTTGAGAGGGAAAGATAGATCAGCCTTGATTGAATGTCAGAGTAGACTTGATGGGCCGAATGGCCTAATTCTGCTCTTATGACTTAATAATTTATGGACTTATGAAATCAGGACAACGGGAGGCAAATGCTGACAAAGGTGACATCACTCACACAAATGCCCAGCAGACACCTATCCATGTTCTCCAGAGATGCTGCCTGCCCCGCTGAGTTACTCCAGCACTTTGGATCTTTTGCTGGAAAATGGCATCTGCAGTTCCTTTGTGTCAACATTAGATTTGACACCGTTAGGCACCATTAGTGACGTTTCGGGTCGAGACCCTGCTTCAGACTGAGAGTCAGGGGAGAAGGAGAAACAGAGGTATGGAAGGGTGAGGTGAAAACAAAAGATCAAAGGGGAATGGAACAAGATAGTGAGCCGCTGAGTGATGCAACCACGACCCCCCCCCCCTCCCCTCCCACCCGCCCCCCACTCCTCATCAAAGCACAGCCAGCATAATTCCAGAAGGTTCCTCTCCACAATGACTTATATACTTCAGGTATATCCCATTCAACCAAGAAAGTTGCACATTGCACCTTATTTATCCTCAACATAAGAAATCTAATGTTGACGCAAGGAACTGCAGATGCCAGTTTCCCGAAAAAGACCCAAAGTGCTGGAGTAACTCAGCGGGGACAGGCGGCGTCTCTGGAGAACATGGATAGGTGACGCTTTGGGTCAGAATGAAGAAAGGTCCCGACCTGAAACGCCACCTTATCCATGTTCTCCTGAGATGCTGCCTGACCCGCTAGAGTTATTTTAGTACTTTGCCTTTTATTATATAAGAAATCTATTCTAGGCTACAGTTTAACGCTGCACTTGCTCAATAATAGCATGTCGGAGTACAAGTGGTTGCCAACTTCCCTCCCAATAAATCAATATTTCTTCCTCAGCACAACTTGGAGCTGCTCGGACCCGTGCTGCCTTATTCTGGCTTTAAACAATAGGAAGGTAAGATATGGGGCAGAGTAATGTGTCTGTTGGAATCCTTCCAGCCATGGAATCATGCTGCTACTTATAATTACACCTCCACCTCCAACTCCTTCTCAATTCATTATTTTCGCTGGTCAGTCGATGCTGCAATTCTACGTACATCTAACGTGCACACGCTCCGCTCAGAAACATGAACAAACATTTCCATTGCCAAAGTCTATTACCAAGCACACTTTCCATTCTCAAAGTCACCCTCCTTTTCCCTTGTTCACAGGCATAGACCTGGGCAACACGTCTTTGGAGTGTGGGAGGAAACCCACGCGGGTCACGGGGAGAACGTACAGACTCCGTACAGACAGCACCCGTAGTCCCGATCGAACCTTGGACTCTGGCGCTGTGAGGCAGCACTTCTTTTCCTATCTAAGATCGTGTCCAAATTAAGCTCATCCAAAAATGATGCATTGTTGGCACTTGGGCTACTTGGTGTCACCCTGGAGGAAGTGAAACATGATCTTCCACAGTTGCTGCGAGTTCATCTGACCTTCCAGTTTGGAACGCAAGTGCCCCTCCACGTTCTTGAAAATCTCCAGGAGGTCGTATCTGGACCTCTTGTATCTTTAGACTTGAGATTTTAGAGGTAGAGCATGTAAACAGGGCTTTTGGCCCATCGAGTCCGTGCCAACCATCGATCACCCCATACTATCCAACACACAAGGGACCATTTTTACATTTTTTGCTGAAGCCAATTGACCTACAAACCTGTACGTCTTTGGAGTGTGGGTGGAAACTGGAGCACCAAGCGAAAACCCACGTGGCCACAGGGAGAACTTGCAAACTCCGTGCAGACAGCACCTGTAGTCGGGATTGAACCTGGCTCTCTGGCGCTGTAAGGCAGCAACTCTACCGTTGCGCCACCATGCCACACTCGGATCTGCAGGCAAACATTCCAATGTTCTGCAGTTTTTCCAAATTTCGTGCTATCAACCATTTACTATTTGCACGGAATACCCCGACATTCACCATAGATGGCACAGTGGCGCAGCGGTAGAGCTACTGCCTTACAGTGCCAGAGACCCGGGTTTGACCCTGACCACGGGCGCTGACGGTACGGAGTTTGTACGCTCTCTCCGTGTCCTGCGTGACTTTGCTCCAAGATCTTCGCTTTCCTCCCGCACTCCAAAGACGTACAGGTTTGTAGGTTAATTGGCTTGGTGTAGATGTCAATTGTCCCGAGTGTGTGTGTGTGTGTGTGTGGGCTAGTGTTAGTGTGCGGGGATCGCTGGTCAGCGTGCACTCATTGGGCCAAAGGGCCTGCTTCCGTGCTCTATCTCTAAACTAAACTGAACTTAAAACCTCCATTTTAAACAGCTCAGTGCGACTTGTCCTTCCCGAATTTTGACATCTAATTTGACGCTTTTCACATTGAGCAGTTTTACAATTTTCTAAATACTGCCTGCTGGAATCTTGCAAAAAACACACATTAACTTCTGTCGTCAGTTTTTGCCACTTTAATCCATCCTTTAAAGCTGAGGTAATTTTGAGATTAGTGTTGCATATAGAAGGGTAATTTATTACCGTAAATATAACCTGCTTTGATCACAAAAATGCTTTCTTCTCACTTTTAATTTCTTTCTATTGATCTGTTATAATTATCCTGGTTTTGCAGTTAATGCTACGATATGAAAATTGTCAGCATGCTTGATGGATTTCACACTCGCAAGCTAATGGAAAGGTGAACCCTTTTATTTCTAACTTCTAAACCTTGAAAACAGAATCCCATCCTCATCTTTTAAGTTTTAATTAATTTCAATAAAGTAAGTCAAGAATTCACATGGGTTGATGATGCTGAGATAATGGGCAATGGGGCGATAAGATTTGGCGAACAGAATGGCGAATGTATATGTGCGTGGAGAATAAATGATGCTGTCTGGATACCCAGTGCTGTCTTCCACATGTACTGTGGATATTGAAAACTGCTGCCTGGGTAAGATCAGATTATAGAACACACAGAATATAGACCGTGGAGCATCGAACATTGGTACACGGTGGCAATAGACAATAGACAATAGGTGCAGGAGTAGGCCATTCGGCCCTTCGAGCCAGCACCGCCATTCAATGTGATCATGGCTGATCATCCACAATCAGTACCCCGTTCCTGCCTTCTCCCCATATCCCCTGATTCCGCTATCTTTAAGAGCCCTACCTAGCTCTCTCTTGAAAGCATCCAGAGAACCCGCCTCCACTGCCCTCTGAGACAGAGAATTCCACAGACTCACCACTCTGTGAGAAAAAGTGTCTCCTCGTCTCCGTTCTAAATGGCTTACTCCTTATTCTTAAACTGTGGCCCCTGGTTTTGGACTCCCCCAACATTGGGAACATGTTTCCTGCCTCTAGCATGTCCAAACCCTTAACAATCTTATATGTTTCAATGAGATATCCTCTCATCCTTCTGTACAAAGCCCAGCTGCTCCATTCTCTCAGCATATGACAGTCCTGCCATCCCGGGAATTAACCTTGTAAACCTACGCTGCACTCCCTCAAGAGCAAGGATGTCCTTCCTCAAATTAGGGGACCAAAACTGCACACAATACTCCAGGCACAGCGGGAGAGTTGCTGCCTTACAGCGCCAGAGACCTGCGTTCGATCCCGACTACGGGTGCAGTCTGTAACGGAGTTTGTACGTTCTCCCCGTGACCTGCGTGGGTTTTCTCCGAGAACTTTGGTTTCCTCCCACGCTCCAAAGACGTACAAGTTTGTAAGTTAATTGGCTTGGTATTATTTTAAATTGCCCCCACTGTGTGCATAGGATAGCGCTGGTGTGCGGGGATCGCTGGTCGGGGCGGCCTCGGTGGGCCAGGCACATTAATCTGCAGTTTTCTGTCAATACATGAGCACAATCCACGTCCTTATTTACTAGTTATTAGCCCTCACTTATCGTCCCCTCCGACAGCACTTTCCCTTTTGACATCACACGCACCTGGATTAAACTCCACCTGCTACATTTCCGCCCATATTCATGGCTGGTCTACATCCTGCTGTAGCCTTTGACAGCCTTCGTCACTGTCCATCCAACCCCCGATTTTTTTGTGTGTCCTCTGCAAACTCGCCAGCCAAACTATCTACATTTTTATTCAAGATAGACACAAAATGCTGGAGTTACTCAGCGGGACATCTCTGGAGAGAAGGAATGGGGGTGACGTTTCAGGTCGAGACCCTTCTTCAGACTGAGAGTCAGTGGAGAAGGAGACTTTGAGAAATGGAAAGGTAAGGTGTGAAAATGAGAGATCAAAGGGGACAAAGTTCAAGGATAATGTAGAATAGATAATTGTTAGCTGAGGGGAAGATGACAAACGAGGCGTATAATCAACTGATTGTATGTTTAAGAAGGAACTGCAGATGCTGGAAAATCGAGGGTACACAAAATGCTGGAGAAACTCAGCGGGTGCAGCAGCATCTATGGAGCGAAGGAGATAGGCGACGTTTCAGGCCGAAACCCTTCTTCAGACTGTATGTTTAGTTTAAGGTAGACAAAAATGCTGGAGAAACTCAGCGGGTGAGGCAGCATCTATGGAGCGAAGGAAATAGGCGACGTTTCCGGTTGAGACCCTTCTTCAGATTCTTTAGTTTGGTTCAGTTTAGAGATATGGCGCTGAAACAGGCCCTTCGGCCCACCGAGTCCATGCCGACCAGCGATCCCCACATATCAGCACATGCCAACGCACACTATACCAAAGTTATACACTTGACAAACTCAAGTCAATTAACCTACAAACCTGTAAGTCTTCTGAGTGTGGGAGGAAACCGAAGATCTCGGAGAAAACCCACACGGGTCACAGGGAGAAGGTCCAAACTCTGTGCAGGCAGCACCCGTAGTCGGGATCGAACCCGGGTCAAGCGCTGTAAGGTACCGCTGCACCACCGTGCCAACCTGAATGTTGTATCGCATGTATTGGGATAGCAGCATTTTAATGGGCAGAAGGAATGCACCATGCGGCAAATTTAACTGCAGAAAGGTAAGCCCTGCTCTCCCCCTCTGTAAAACATTCCATTCCAGTCTTGGACCAGTCCTATTGGGTCTGACTTCCCGACAGGGCAATATTGTAGCAGCTGCACAAGCAACTGACAGTAACCACTCCTTCATGATGCACGCTCAGATTGTTTTGATATCCTTTGCATTTGATGCTGAAAAATAATATTTAATGGGTTTTACAACTTGTCAGCCCTGCAGGTTGTATTATTCACCACTCCTGCCCACAAGGGTCCCTCTGCAATGGATTTCCTGGTTCGAATCAGTATTCTACTCACAGATTTCTATTTAGGTCACTTCCAGGGGAATTATTCTCTCCTGCACCACTTTAACCCTTTTTTCCCCCCCTCATTTGTGGCCAACCTGTTTATATCTGTGGAAACAAAGAACTGCAGGCGCTGGTTGATGCACAAAAAGACACAAAGCGCTGGGGTAACACTGCAGGTCCGGCAGCATCACTGGAGAACATGGATAGGTGACATTTCGGGTCGAGACCCTTCTTAGGACTATCTCAAGAACCAGTCTGAAGAAGGGCCTCAACCCGAAATGTCACCGAGATGCTGCCTGACCTGTTGAGTTACCTCTGGAGAGAAGGAATGAGTGATGTTTCGGGTCGAGACCTTTCTTCAGACCGGTTCTTCAGACATTCTGAAGAAGGGTCTCGACCCGAAACATCACTCATTCCTTCTCTCCAAATATGCTGCCTGTCCCGCTGAGTCACTCCAGCACTTTGTGTCTATCTTTGGTGTAAACCAGCATCTGCAGTTTGCACAGATATAAACAGGAGTCTGGTTCTCCAGACAGTCTGAAGTCTAAAGGTACATGGATCGGACATGTTGAGAGGGAGATGGGCCAAATCCAGGCAAATGGGACCGGCGTAGAGGTGTAATATTGCTCAGCATGGACAGTTGGGCAGAAGGGCCTGTTTCAGTGCTGTAAGACTCTCTGATTTGTGGGCTGCAGAGTAACATTGGTGTCAAACCAGCAACGTGCTTAGTCCCAGGGCTGCCCACATAACGACAAAGACTTTAAGACTTTTGCCTTCCACCACAGTGAGGAGGTGCCTGGTGGACTCACTGTGGTGGATCTTACATTTGTGTTTATTGTGTGTTTTGTTTTTTATTATATGTATGACTGCAAGGCAACGAAATTTCATTCAGACCGAAAGGTCTGAATGACAATAAAGGACTTTGACTTTGATTCCTCACCTCGCTGTCATTTAAAATGACCAAGACCAAGAAGTGTAAGCTTGCATTTGCCGCTGTTCCGATACTTCCAATTCTTCCTCATCTCCTTCCTAAAGGAACATCCATTAATTTTGAGGCTATGACCTCCAGTCCTAGACTCTCCCACTAGTGGAAACATCCTCTCCATATCCACTCTGTCCAAGGCCTTTCACTATTCTGTAAGGTTCAATGAGGTCCCACCACATCCTCCTAAACTCCAGTGGGTACAGGCCCTCTGTGTGTGCCCCTCTCTGTCCTGGCGAACAAGTTTCCGTGCGGTTCCTGGAGGTTTTTGTCCTTCGGCAACCACCTTCAACTAGCATCGCAACCGGCTTGAACTGAAAAATTACCGATTTTTAAAACCGAAACCGGAGACTGACAAAAACCTCCGGGAACCGCACAGAAACCTTGGGTGGGGCGCAAAGTCTCCAGAGGTTTCCGTTCAGGTTTCCTAAGTGGGACAGGGGCATTAAGGGCCTGTCCCACTTACGCGACCTTTACAGGCGACGTGATAGTTCGCCAACATTTTCAACATATTGAAAATTCAGCGGCGACCAGAAAGACCATAGGAGACCTCTCGCGACCATACAGGCTGTACGGTCATGAGGGGTCTCCTATGGTCGTGAGAGGTCACCCGCGACATGTCGCCAGGGGTCGCCTGTATGGCCGTGAGACGTCTCCAAAGAGTCGTAGCGTCTTTCTGGTCGCCGCTGAATTTTCCGCGACCTATGACGAGTGCCGGCAGTCGCATGTAAAGGTCGCGTAAGTGGGACAGGCCCTTTAAGCATCAGAAGACTCGTTGCATTCACGCTGTATTATCCTTTATACGCCTGCAACCAATTGATTCAGCTTCACCTTCCAACTGAGCAAGTGGAACAATCAAACTATGCAAGGTACTCAGATTCAAACAACTCTCTCTTGTGCACGCTCCACAAACCTCATTCCTGAGACCTCAGCGTTAGTCTCCTTGCTATCAATTTTTACAACCAACTGTCTCTTTCCAAATAGTTTTGAAATGTGAGATTTTACTCCTTCAGATTTTTTCATTTTAAACCTCCTGTGGTTCAACATTTCCCTGTTTCCCCCCACTGCCACCTTCCAAAGTCCTTAAATTTGAAATGTCTCAAGTAAGCTAGACGTTATGAAAATATGATATCGCTGCTCCTCTGCCACGAGGTCTTAACTGCAAAGAAACCCCCCCACGGTTTTACTGAAAAAAAATTCGCAACAAAAATTGCAAGAGAAAACCATGAGAGGAATTGTGTTTAGTTTATTGTCACGTGTACCGAGGTAGAGTGTAAAGGGCCTGTCCCACCGGCATGCAACTCCATGCGATGAGCGCGACCTAACGTGGTCGCTTGAGCCGTCCGGCGTCGTGGGGCCGGTCCCACTTCAATCGCTGGAGCCATGCGGAATTGGGCGGAGTTCGTCCCAACATTGCGCGGGGCTCCGAAAAACTGACCGTGATCAAAAATTCCACGCGGCAATGGCAGTCGCCTCAACGCTTTACACACCGCCTCGACGTCATGCCTCCGTGAACCTATCTGTAGGTGCCTCCGTGACCCTCTCTGTGTGTGTGGCTCTGTGGCCCTCTGTGTGTGTGCCTCTGTGCCCCTCTTTGTGTGTCCCTCTCTGTCCTGGCGAACTTACCTTTAAGTCTTCGCTCCAAGTTCGCCTCACTTTGCGCCGCGTTGCGCCACTCACCCGACCTCCGCGCGGCCCCTGCTGCCGGTTTGGTCACGCTTGCCACATGCAGGCGCATGCTGGTGGGACCAGCCCTGAACGGGGATCACCCGACCTCCGCGCGGCCCCTACTGCCGGTTTGGTCATGCTTGCTGCATGCAGGCGCATGCTGGTGCCACGGGCCTTGTACGGGGATCACCCGACCTCCGCATGGCCCCCGCTGCCGGTTTGGTCGCGCTCACCGCATGGAGTCGCATGCTGGTGGGACAGGCCCTAAAAGCTTTTATTGCTTGCTAACCAGTCAGCGGAAAGACAGTACATGATTACAATCAAGCCGTCAACATGATAAAGGGAATATCATGGATAATGTTTAGTGCAAGATAAGGGCCTGAGCTGTGGGGAGAGGTTAGGCAGTCTAGGATTCTATTCCTTGAAGTGCAGGGATTCAATCCTGACTACGGGTGCTGTCTACACCGAGTTAGTACGTTCTCCACATGACCGCGTGGGTTTTCTCCGGGTACTCCGGTTTCCTCCCACATTCCAAACCTGTGCAGGTTTGTAGGTCGATTGGCTTTGGTAAAATTTGTAAATTGTCCCTAGTGTGTAGGGTAGTGCTAGTGTACGGGGTGATCGTTGGTCATTTCAGACTCGATGGGCCGAAGTACCTGTTTCCACGATGTACCTCTAAAAGTAAATTCAGCACCATCTACCATCCTCTCAACAGACTTACGATAATTTTGCTTTCCGTGCATTCATATTGATTGAACCATCTTCCAAATCTTCCAAATCTTCCCAATTAGCTCCACATTTAATAGACCGATAGAGTCATAGAATCATACGTTGTAGAAACAAGCCCTTCGGCCCATCTTGCACACATGTCCCATCTGCACTAGTACCACCTGCCTATACATGGTCCATATCCATCCAAGCCTGTTCTATCCATCTGCCTGTCCAATTGTTCCTTAAACGTGGCAATAGTACCTGCCTCAACTACCTCCTCCGGCAGCTCGTTCCTTACACCCACCACCCTTTGTGTGAAGATGATAGTCAAACGTTTGAGTAGAAAAAGATGATGAGAGTTGGGCCGGTGATATTTTGTTGCCATTAAACACGTTTACGTTCTAGGTTTAGATGGCATGGGGTTTGACTGCTCCTTCTGCACTTACAAGAATTATGACGACGGAGAATTTAATTGGGACTTGGCAATGTGGGATGCAAATGAGAACTAAAAATAGCACCATGTTTAGCATCATTAACAATGGTGCCAATAGCTCGATTGTGTCAGCTCTATCAGCCGCTGCAGAATAAACTATACATTAATGTTTGCTGCCACTTGGTATTTTTTTCTTCATTCAATGACTACTTAAGCAAGGATTCAATTTTACAACATTTACACAGGTCACTAATGAATCCATCACTTTGCATCCTCGGAAGATGAACGCTGGATAGAACCCAGCTAATTTAGCTATAATAACAAAACACCACAATAATTGCCACTGATCAAGAAAAAAAGTCAACGTTGAATTGGTACGATTTCAATTGCTGCCACAGTACCAGATAGTGCCTGGGTTGCTATAGAGATTAGAATCCGTGGAGCACTGAATGAGTGACTTCCATTAAAAGTCTTGTGTAAGTCAGCGGGTTGCTATGATTGATTTTTGACCTCAAGGGACTCCAATGTGCACCATTGCTTATCTTGCCGTGTCGACCTCAGCCGGAATGCCCTACATTTCTATTTCCGATAGTTTGAGTCTGAATCTGCCAACCACACTGAGGTTTAACAAATGCTTTCTCCTTATCTTATTGTCAAGCTGGAAAGGGTGCAGAGAAGACTTACGAGGTCGTTGCCAGGACTCGAGTTTGAGTTCATTGTCACATGTACCGAGATACTTCGCTATGTTGCTTGCGGAAAGACAGTACATGATTATAGTCGAGCTATTCACAATGTACAGATTCTAGATAAAGGGAATAATATGAATGGTGCGGCTGGGCTTGTACACTCTGGAGTTTAGAAGGATGAGAGGGGATCTTATTGAAACATATAAGATTAGTAAGGGTTTGGACATGCTAGAGGCAGGAAACATGTTCCTGATGTTGGGGGAGTCCAGAACCAGGGGCCACGGTTTAAGACCATTTAGAACGGAACGAGGAAACACTTCCTCACACTCAGTGAGTCTGTGGAATTCTCTGCCTCAGAGGGCAGTGGAGGCCAGTTCTTTGGATAGCGGAGTCAGGGGATATGGGGAGAAGGCAGGAACGGGGTACTGATTGTGGATGATCAGCCATGATCACATTGAATGGCGGTGCTGGCTCGAAGGGCCGAATGGCCTACTCCTGCACCTATTGTCTATTGTCTATTGTTTATTGAATAACATTGAGTGAAATTTAAGGGCCTGAGCTATAGGGAGAGGTTGAGCAGGCTGGGACTCCTTGAAGTGCAGGAGGATGAGGGGTGATCTTGTAGAGGTGTACAAAATCATGAGAGGAATAGATCGGGTAGACGCACAGAGTCGCTTGCCCAGAGTAGGGGAATGAAGAACCAGAGGCTGAAGGTGAGGGGGGGGAAAGATTTAATAAGGACCAGAGGGGTAACGTTTTCACAAAGCAAGTTTGGAATTGAGTTGCCGGATGAGGCAGGTAACAAAGCAACATTTAGGAAACATTTGGACAGGTATATGGATAGAGGGATGTGGGCCAAATGTAGGGAAGGGGGACTGGTGCAGATGGGGCATGTTGGTCCGTGCGGGCAAGTTGGGCCGTAGTGCCTGTTTCCACACCGTATGACTCTATGAGATGCTTATCCTGTTATGGATGCCAGAATTGTTATTCATCCAGACGACATACATTGACTATGACCACACAATACCACGGGATGGTGGAAATAATTTTATTTTTCAATCTATGTCCACGTGAATAAGATTCCCTTCCATTCTCAGGGACTGCATCATTAGTCTCTTGGGTGGACAGAAAATAACACAGGTTAATTTTCTGAAAGAGTATTTAATCTTGACATCTTTTCCTGCCTATCCCCTTGACATACTCACAATTGTATTATTTTTCCAAAGGGTGGCACGGTGGCGCAGCGGTAGAGTTGCTGCCTTACAGCGCCAGAGGCCTGGGTTCGATCCTGACTACGGGGGCTGTACGGAGTTTGTAAATTCTCTCCGTGGCCGCGAGGATTTTCTCCGGGTGCTCCGGTTTCCTCCGACACTCCAAAGACGTACAGGTTTGTTGGTTAATTTGGCTTCCGTATAAATTGTAAATTGTCCCTAACGTGTAGGATGGCGCTAGTGTATGGGGTGGTCGCAGGTCGGCGAGGACTCGATGGGCCACAGGTCCTGTTTCAACGCTATCTCTAAACAAAACCAAACTAAACTAAACTAAATCTGCCGAATAATGGCATGTCCCTTGCAGAGGTAAAGAAGCTATCATCATTTTGAATGGGCCGAAGGGCCTATTCCCATGCTGTATATTTCAATTCAATTCAATTCAATTCAATTGAAAGTAGTCAGAGCTTTGACTCTCTTCCACAGTCTGATCTGTTCGCTTTCTCAGTGGAAATACCACAAGGGATTTGTAAACTGGTCTCTGCTACAAGATCAAAATGAGAATTCAGCGGTTTACTGAGCTATGATCACAAATTCACACAACCCAACACAAGGAAACTTTCATTCATGTCCTCAAACAAATACAGCAAGCAATTTGCCAATTATCTTTTCTGCAAAAAATATTACTGACGATTTTTGTCTAGCATTCCCTCGAATAAATAAGGAGTCAACATAAAACAAGGAACTTAGAACATAGAGCTTGAAAGTACAGCGCGAGACAGGCCCTTCGGCCCACTATGTCTGTGTCGATCATGATGTCAAGACTAACTCTTGGCATATAGTAAATATTCAACAGGAAACCACCAACAACACAGCCATGCAAGAAATCTATGTTCGGCTAGGATTAAAAAATACATGGCATGCAGTGTGGGTACATGCATCCCCAATGTATGCCACAGAAGTTTAGTTTCGAGATACAGAATGGAGACAGGCCCTTTGGCCCACCGAGTCCATGCCGACCAGCGATCACCTGTACGCTTGTTCTATCCTATATGCTAGGGACAAATTACAGAAGCTAATTAACCTAAAACACATAGAAACATAGAAAATAGGTGCAGGAGGAGGCCATTTGGCCCTTCGAGACAGCACCGCCATTCAATGTGATCATGGCTGATCGTCCCCTATCACTAACCCGTGCCTGCCTTCTCCCCATATCCCTTGACTCCACTGGCCCCTAGAGCTCTATCTAACTCTCTCTTAAATCCATCCAGTGACTTGGCATCCGCTGCCCTCTGTGGCAGGGAATTCCACAAATTCATAACTCTCTGGGTGAAAAAGTTTTTTCTCACCTCAGTGTTAAATGACCTCCCCTTTATTCTAAGAATGCACATGCACGTCTTTGAAATGTGGGAGGAAACTGGAGCACGCCAGCACTATACTGCACGCTATGAACAATTTACAACTTTTACCAAAACCAAATTAACCTGCAAACATGCACGTCTTTGGAATGTGGGAGGAAACCGGAGCACCCGGAGAAAACCCACGCGGTCACAGGGAGAACGTACAAACTCCATACAGACAACGTCCATGGTCAGGATCGAACCCAGATCTTTGGATCTGCAAGACAGCAACTCTACCGCTGCGCCATCGTGCCACACGCCCTCCAAAAATAATTGAGAGGTGGTACCCCCAAGGAAGGGTTTAAAGGGCCCCAGGCCAAGTGCAGGCAAATGGGACTAGCCCAGTATGTCAACTTGGCCAACATGGACAGGGTGGGCAGAAGGGCCTGTTTGCATCTTGTACTACTGCATCTATGACTCTCGGGGCTTTGTTCTATTGTGGAAAGTGTTTAACACACATTACAGTCTTTCTTCAAGAGAATTTTAAACGGGATTCTCATGGTCTGAACTTTAACAAGGATGTGCTGAGCGTGAAGGTGAAATACAGTGTGAGGTGATTGTGTTTCGATGCAATTACAGTTGTATCCCTCATGTAGCCAGAATGATTGAAACTTCCTCAAAGCTTCACACCCAGAACCCTAACTGAAGCTGTTTCCATAAGGAATGATTTAGTTTAGTTTAGTTTACTTTAGAGATATAACAGGCCCTTCGGCCCACTGAGTCCACACCGACCAGCGGTTACCCATTAACTCTTGATTAGTACAGGCATCAGAAGGCAGGAGAATGGGGTTCGGAGGGAGAGATAGATCAGCCATGGTTGAATGGCGGAGCAGACTTGATGGGCCGAATGGCCTAATTCCACTCCTATTCCTAATGACCTTATGACATTAGTTCTGTTATCCCACTTTTCCACACCCTGTGCACTAGCAGTTTCCTACACACTAGGGACAATTTTTACCAAAGCCAATTACCCTACAAACCTGTACATCTTTAGAGTGTAGGAGGAAATGGAGCACCGCACGCGGTCGCGGGGAGAACGTGCAAACTCCATACAGACAGCACCCGTAGCTTGGATCAAACCCGGGCCTCCGGGGCTGTAAGGCAGCAACTCTACCTCAGCACCACCGTGCCGTGCATAATTACCCGATAGGTTTTTCCGAATCAGAACCGCCCAGACTACAAGAATACAGGCATGGATATTTTTCTTTTTAATCGATTTACCAAATAAGGAAACCACCGATTTAGCAGTTAGTTTGTCAGCTTGAAATATAATTGAGCAAATTTGCCTTTGCTAAATCTTATTTCAAGATCAAAGAAGGAAAAAAAACGAACAGTTTTAAGGAATGGAGGGAATCAAGAATTAATTGGTACTTACGGGAGCACAAGAATCACATTTGTGAAGGTATGGTTTAAGATATTGCCGCGTGGGTCACAAATCCACACATTTACTATGGGTTGAATTAATAATTATAGCAGCAGCAGCGGTCTGCAAATCATTTTCCAGGGAAGCATTTGCAATTTTATTTTGCAAGAAGTAAAATGAACAAGAGATGAAAGCGGAACTTCAAACACGACCAAAATATGTGTAAGAAGGAACTGCAGATGCTGGTTTAAACCAAAGATAGACACAAAATACTGGAGTAATTCACCGGGACAGGCAGCATCTCTGGATAAAAGGAATAGGTCGAGATCCTTCTTCAGGCTGAGAGTCAGGGGAGAGGGATGCTAGAGGTATGAAAAGGTAACAAACGTATAAGATTGTTAAGGGCTTGGACACGCTTGAGGCAGGAAACATGCTCCTGATGTTGGGGGAGTCCAGAACCAGGGAGTAAGGAGTAAGCCATTTAGAACGGAGACGAGGAAACACTTTTTCTCACAGAGAGTGGTGAGTCTGTGGAATTCTCTGCCTCAGAGGGCGTTGGAGGCCAGTTCTCTGGATGCTTTCAAGGGCAAGCTAGATAGGGCTCTTAAAAATAGCGGAGTCAGGGGATATGGGGAGAAGGCAGGAATGGGGTACTGATTGGGGATGATCAGCCGTGATCACATTGAATGGTGGTGCTGGCTCGGAGGGCCGAATGGCCTACTCCTGCACCTATTGTCTATTGTCTATTGTAAAGAATTGTCCAGCTCTGATTTGTTCTGTACCGTTTTCCACCTCTAGTTTCCCCAAGGCTCAATGGCCCACTGACCAGTGGTCACCCTGTACACTAACCTACAGCTGCAGTTTTTACAACTTACCAAAGTCAATTAACCTACAAACCTGCAGTCTTTGGAGTGTGGGAGGAAACCGGTGCACCCAGAGAAAACCCACTTGGTCACAGGGTGAACGTACAAACTCCGTACACACAGCAAGTGTAGTCAGAAAAAACCCGGACCCACTACAGTTCGCTTACCGCCACAATAGATCAACGGTGGATGCAATCTCACTGGCTCTCCACTCCACTCTGGACCACTTGGACAACAAAAACTCATATGTCAAGCTGTTATTCATCGATTACAGCTCGGCATTTAATACTATCATCCACTCCAAGCTGGTTACCAAATTCGCAGAACTGGGTCTCTGCGCATCCCTCTGCAATTGGATCCTCGACTTCCTCATTCACAGACCACAGTCTGTTCGTATTGAGCGCCCTGGAGAGGAAAAGACTACAAAAAGTAGTAAACACTGCCCAGTCCATCATCGGCTCTGACCTTCCTTCCATCGAGGGGATTTATCACAGTCGCTGCCTCAAAAAGGCTGGCAGCATCATCAAGGACCCACACCATCCTGGCCACACACTCATCTCCCCGCTACCTTCAGGTAGAAGGTACAGGAGCCTGGAGACTGCAATGACCAGGTTCAGGAATAGCTACTTCCTCACAGCCATCAGGCTATTAAACCTGGCTTGGACAAAACATTAATAACCCATTATCTGTTATTTACACTTTATCAGTTTATTTATTCATGTGTGTATATATTTATATAATGCTATATGGACACACTGATCTGTTTTGTAGTCAATGCCAACTATGTTCTGTTGTGCTGAGGAAAGCAAGAATTTCAATGTCCCATCAGGGACACATGACAATAAACTCACTTGAACTTGAACTTGGACTTGGACCTGGATCTCTGTAAGACGGCAACTCTACCGTTGTACCACCAGGCATAATGTTGAAAAAAAGTGTTATTCCATAAATCTCTGGACAGATTTGCTCCATCTGTAAACAGAGATTTGCTACACAGGGAGAATCTGATGTTATTCTATACGGTGATCCTTTCACTTCTGGCTATTTCAGGGCACAATGGTTTTTGTTTCACGCGAGTTTGTTTTTAAGGCAAGAAATAGCAATATAAATGGATCTTGCTTCACAGGTGACGCCCAGTCACCTGGGTAATATCATTCCAGTTTGGGAAAACAGTACTCACCATCCTAGTCTGCTCATTAATCACTCAGCTCGACACTGCACTCTGGTATGAATCACATCGCCAGCCCAGCTTCAGCTCTTTCCTGAAAAATAAACCCTTCGCGTGTCAGAACAAATGGTGCAGGGGCTCTGCTCGTGGTCTGGTCTCATCCAGGCGGCTGCAACTGCACTCGTCTACGCTGGGCTGGAGGGAGTCTTCTCCGTACACGCCAACACGCGACACCACATGTGCCAGTACACACCAACATGTGACACCACATGTACCAGTACACACCAACACGTGATGCCACATGTATCAGTACATGACAACATGTGACACCACATGTATCGGTACACGACAACACGTGACACCACAGTTTCAATACAGGAACAATTTAGAGGGATGTAAGCCAGACGTGTGCAAAGGGGAGTAACTGAAATGGGACATCTTTGTCAGCATGGACGAGGTGGGCTGAAGGGCCTGATTCCACGCTCTATGACTCAACACCGCGCCCTGGTGTAAATCTCATCGCCAGCCCCAGCTTCAACACTTTCCTGAACAATCAACCCTCCACTTGTCATAACAAATGATGCAGGGGCCTCTGCTCGTGATCCGCCATCCCCCAGGCTGCTACAACCTCACTCATCTGCGCTTAAAATGTCTCCAATTACTGAAGTCTGGAACAATCACTCCTCGGTCAAGAAAGGTAACAAAACAAAATTAAACGGGGATAAATGTAGAAACAAGGAACTGCAGATGCTGGTTTACACAAGAGGACACAACGTGCTGGAGTAACTCAGAGGGTGAGGGAGCATCTCATGTTCTCCAAACGAGGATAGACACAAAAGGCTGGAGTAACTCAGCGGCACAGGCAGCAGCATGTCTGGAGAGAACGAATGGGCTGCCAGACCCACTGGAGTTACTCCAGCATTTTGTGTCTCTCTTCTGTGTCAACCAGCACCTGCAGATCCTTCCTACTCATAGGCTAAACGAGGATATGTGTTTCAAAAATAAATCACCATGAAACTGTACCCACTCAATATAAAGTGCCCGTGTACGTTCATTCAACTTTAAAGTCAATTGAAAGCTAATTATTACATTTCTACTCAATATAAATTGCTTTTTAAAAGAACAAATGTCAGTCTTAGAAACAGGGCTCACTCAAAGAAAGGAATCACTTGCAATGACTCCCCCCCAAGCTAAGACATGCCAGCAACATGTACTGGTCTTGACTGTTGGAATGAATATAATTCTCTCCATTGACCTGTTCCAAACATTTCAGGCGTGATTTATGGGAGTACCTCAAAAATATTGTGTTGCGTTTGCAGCCCCTGGTGTACTCACTCCGGATAATGTTTATGTTGGCATTCCTGGGCTGGAAGATTCTTTTGTACAGGAAGGCATCCATTTTGTTGCACGCTAATTAAAGTAAACATTGCACAATCAAGGATAATAGACAATAAATAAAAGGTGCAGGAGGAGGCCATTCGGCCCTTCGAGCCAGCACCGCCATTCAATGTGATCATGGCTGATCATCCCCAATCAGTACCCCGTTCCTGTCTTCTCCCCATATCCTCTGACTCCGCTATTTTTAAGAGCCCTATCTAGCTCTCTCTCTCTAAAGCATTCGGAGAGCCTGCCTCCACCGCCCTCTGAGGCAGAGAATTCCACAGGCCAAATTCTGGCAACTGAGCAGGGATGAGGGAGAGGAGAGAGCGCGGCAGACACTGCAAGGCCCACCACATGTTCTGACCTCCCCACCATTGAAGGGATGAACGGGAGACACTGCGTCAGAAAGCCAGCCAATATCATCAAAGATTCACACAAATTCATCAAAACCTCCACGTTACATTTGCCTTGTACTAAAACATAGTTAGCAATCTCCCCTGTATTACATTAAATAGCTTCCAATAAAAAGTATGGTAGCAAAATGTGTTAGCATCCTTCCATGGACAGTACTGGCAGGTTGCGGACACAAGGAACTGCAGGTGCTAGTTTATGAAACGACCCAAAGTGCTGGAGTGACTCAGTACCAGAGACCTGGGTTCGACCTGACTACGGGTGCTGTCTGTACGGAGCCTACGCTCTCATTTCATTCCTACCATCAGGACGATGGTATAAGAGCCTGAGAAGCATGACCACTGGGTTTGAGAACAGTTTCTTCCCACAGCTCTCTGCCTCTTGAACACTGCACAACTCTAACTTCAACAACCATGATCTTTCAGTTTAGTTTAGATTGGAGAAACAGCGCAGAAACAGGCCTTTCGGCCCACCGAGTCCGTGCCAACCAGCGAACCCCGTACGCTAACACTATCCTACACACACTCGGGACAATTTACAATTTTTACCAAAGCCAATTAACCTGCAAACCTGTACGTCTTGTGAGAATGTGGGAGGAAACCAGAGCACCCGGAGGAAACCCACACTGTCACTGGGGCAACGTGAAAACTCCATACAGACAGCACCCTGTAGTCAGGTCGAACCCGGGTCTCTGGCGCTGAGTCACTCCAGCACTTTGTTTAAGATAGATCTGCAGATCCTGGAACAATCAAAGGTCGACAAAAATGTAGAGTTTCTCCAGCATTTTTGTCTACACTCCAGCACTTTGGGTCTTTTCGTAAACTAGCACCTGCAGTTCCTTGTGTTCGCAGCCTGCCAGTACTGTTCCTGGAAGGATGCTATCAAATTTTGCTACCACACTTTTTATCAGAAGCATTACTTTAATGTAATACAGGGGAGATTGCTAACTATGTTTTAGTACAAGGCAGATGCAAAGTGGAGGTTTTGGTGAATTTGGGGCGTTTGGTGTTTCACAGGTAATGCGAGTTTCCTGAAGATGTCAGGCATGCCGCATTCCCGATGGAAAGTGACATTTCGACCTGCCTGAGATAGAGACAAAATGGTGGAGTAACTCAGCGGGACCGGCAGCATCTCTGGAGAGAAGCAATGTGTGATGTTTCGGGTCGAGACCCTTCTTTCAGACTGAAGAAGAGTCTCGACACGAAACATCATCCATTCCTTCCCTCCAGAGATGCTGCTGGTCCCGCTGAGTTACTCCTGCACTTTGTGTCGATCTTCAAATGACGTCAAGCGCTCCAGACGGCTGTGCGGGCGCATGAAATGGCGCGCGACCTTCGCGAGATCGTTGCTCCTCAACATGACCACGAGGTCGCGTAATTAACGTGCCAAGGACACGTAAGTGGGACAGCGGCTTTACAGCGCTCAAAGCTCCAGGGACCCAGGTTCGATCCCGACTACGGGTGCTGGCTGTATGGGGTTCTTAAGCTCTCCCAGTGACGTATTGACGTAT